>VXBW01007929.1:99972-139993 GCA_013400375.1 Thinocorus orbignyianus | reverse complement strand
TTTTTTTTTTAAATAATAGAAAAGAAAGAGAAAGGAAGCAAATTTTACTTCAGTATAGAACTAGCCTGCTATATGGACAGTGTTGGCTCAGCAAAATATTTCTCAGAAAACTTCCTTCGTAAGGTTAAAGGACTATAAAAATAACCGTCTAATAAATTGGCTTAGTGGTACCAGAAACATGCAACAATAATTAACACTTTTGTTTGAAAGAGGTGGTAATACAGGTTGAAACTCACTAGTGTCTCTTCAGCCATTAACAAGAGCACTAGTAAAGGAGCAGTTAAGGACCACAAAGAGTCCTCCAAGCTCAAAAGGCATTCGTGCCATGTTATCACTGGTTAATTTTGTGGAGGATTCATAGTTGCAGTTGTGTATCTTTTTCAAGGAAGATTAATTTCTATCTGATGCTGCAGACAAAATTATCTGCTGCCCTGGGGCTTCATTAACTCCAGCAGGTACAAGAGATTGCAGGCACTGAAATCCCAAGAATTTTGCCCCTTAAACCTAAGAAACCATTGGTAAAAGCACAGAAAACTGCTTCCTAAATCTCTTTGCATGCATATGGAACGCCTCCTGTTTTGTGTAGCAAGGGAAACCATATAGAAAGTCAATGTGAAAATCAGAGGACAATCAGTACTTTGAAGAAATTGGGTTTGAAGTGACTATTTTCCATGAATGTTTCTTCCCTTAATTCAAGGAGGGCAGTGGGGAGGGAGAAGGAGGAGCAAACACTCTGAAAAGAATGCACTGCACATTTCCTTTGTCTTGATATTTTAGAAAACATATTTTTTCAGATGTTAATACAGATTTCATTGCTTGTAAATTGCTCCTTCATATGGTTTATGATTTTTGTGATATGGCTCATAAATAACTGATGAAGTAGTTCAAGGAAAACCACAAAAATTACTTAAAAGGGTGCTGTCAAAATGTATGTTACCTTTAGTTTTTTTCCTATCCTTGAATATTTAATGACTTCATTTTCCCTGTTTCTTACTTGAAATATAGCTCCACTAAGCAGCTAAACTGTTGTTCTTTTTAAAAATAGAGCACACTAGAATCTCACTTAACTTAGTATGTATATATTTCTAAGGATTTATGAAATAGCAAGTAAAGACTATTCCTGTGGTTTTATAACATGTTGTAAAACAGAGCCCACTGTAATTTGTGAACTATTGAAACCAGTTTTGAAGATGGTCCACATCTGGTTTGAATAAGACTTCCAGACTCTGAAAGTGCGCCAGTGCTGAAGACAGGTTTGGAAAATGGGAAGATGTGGAGTTTATTTTTGTAGAACTCTGAGAAGATGCCAATATCTTTTTCTCTATACTATTTTTGATTTGCTGAGTTCAAAGTTTAGGACTCCCTTTGTCTTTTCCTAAAGGCAGAGGAGGAATCAACGCTGAGTTGTGATCAGGTAGAGCTGATATCATGTTTACCTAAGTGAGAAGTGGATGGCCATTCCCAATTTTGGAGCACAAGTCATGAAATTACATTGAAAAATTTTCTTGCTTCCCTCCATAAACGACTTTCAGCCAATATTCAGTTTAAGATTTCACTTGGCTTTTCCTCAGTCCACATGCGGATCTCCCTTTTGCCTTCTCTCTGATCTTTCCACTGCTTTGGATGTCTGATCCAAAGATTGCTGTCCAATCTGTGCTCTTTTTTATGCATTTGCCATTGCTATTTAGTCTCCAAGGAAACCCTTTAGACCACATGACTGAATTTTCTTTCAAGCATTATCGTGTGCCAATAGTTTATGAAAGGTCCTTGATTTTTTTATATATATGTTTTTTAAAAAATTGTAATTACTCTAAAACTGCACCCAAGCTGCTAGGAGTTTAAGACAGACCACAGTAATGCTACTTTCTGCTTTACAAAGCAGTGGCATAAGGGATGTTCCTTAGGTGATGATACAGGGCGATCCAGTGAAAGGACACGATCTAGTATTTACAGCTGAGTTCTCCTGGATTTGCCTGGCTGTTGCTACACAACATGCTATAACATTTACTTTGGTCCCAGAATATACTTAACTTCCTCAAACAGCATTTGATGTGCTGTGAGGCGAGTAGGGAGTGGCAGTTTTGCCACAGTCATGTAGACTGGATGGATCTTCCCACTGTAGAAAGCAAAGTTGAAGTAGTACGGTAAAGGGCAAAGTTGTGCTCTGGAGGCTCTGAATCCTTATTCATTCAGAGGTATTAAGATAAAGGTAATTGCTTTCTAGTCAAAGGTCTAGCAGTTTTCAGAGACTATGCATCTTTTCTTAAAGGCATTTTGACAAATTGTTCATACAATAAGCATGGTATGACCCAGGAATTAGGAAAAACAGAAATAAAGTAAAATTTCTAGAGGAGAAAAATGCAATTACAAAACTCCCTGGAAATTTTAGAAAGAGAGGAGTAAACAAGGTGTTTAGGTGTATAAAGGAATTTATTTTCCATCAAGATCATCTACATTGGCAAGACAGCAAATCCTACTAATAGTTGAGGACAAATTAAGGAGTAATAATAAATTTACCATTTACATGTCTTTCCAAAAAAACCCCTTGAATTACCAACTTATCAGCAGCTTTAGGGAGTATATCTAAGTGATTGAGTTTTGCGATGTGCTCAACCTGAGTGGTGACTGGAAGGTGATTGGAGGTTTTAAGATTTCTCATAAAGTGGAAAATCAAACAGATTTCTTAAATGATCTATCAGTCTCTACAGTAATGTTTCAGGGAGAACATGACCAGTCTGGAGCAAGAAGTACCTTAGGATCTTCACTGCCATGCTTAATCCTCCTAGAAAAACACAACTCTCTGGAAAAGCATACAACGGGGTGCAGATTGAGTTGCATTGAAACAGTTCATCCTGTGATTCAAAACTTGTTGAGGTCAATGGAGAGATTCCCCTTTATTTTCTGTAGCTTTTGAATCAGAATATTAAAGCTTAGGCAGAATTTGCTTATGCCGACCATGAAACATAAGTATGCATTTCTCAGAAGAGGTAGAGAACACTGAAGCTGGTCTATTCCCTGCAGCTATGTTGAGGATTATGCCTGATTGGCAAAGCTTTCCAGAATGCTTAATCTTCAAATTAATTTGATGGTCTTGTTCAGCACAGGGTAAACACAGCAGCAAAATGTTCTGCAATATTTATTCATATTTTTAAATGGGTGGTTGTCAACAGTATTTTTTCTCTCTTTGTTTACCTTTTTGATAAATCATTCTAGTGAATAAGCTTACTAGCTGGAAGGGATTGCTGATACAGCAAACCTTAAATTGGTTGCAGTCTTCAGTCTATTAGTAGTGAAGTCCATGCATACCACAGTTAAAGATGCAGCTGCAGTTTGCATGGTTGTGCACAGGTTGTTTTTTCTACTGTCAGCTATGCTCAGTTCTGTTCATGCAGCATATGACAACAAGCAGTGTAGCCGCTTCACTGAGCTGTCTCCGTATCCTATTAAACATAAGACTGGTATAGCTTTGTCTAGTAGAGTGACTGTCTGGCATAGCTCCTGGAATTGGCAGTGTATAGGAAAAATGCATCACTTTTAACATCTACAAGTTGTGGGGAATTTCTGTTTGACAGAGAAAACGCACACCAGCAGGTTTTAAATGCAGTGGCTAGTGGCAGTATGGAAAGTATGAAGGTAGACTAGGTGCCTAACTTGTTAATACTCATTTCAATGAGTCCTTAAAATAACTCCAGATGACACTATTGGTACCTAAATTTCTTTAAAAGTCAAGACCCTGCTACATCCATCTCTTTCTTAATAGATTTGCTTTCTCTAAACAATAAAGTCACTCAATAGTAATCCAGAGGATCATGCCAATTTTCAGTTGTGAGAGGAAATAAATGATGAGTCTGTGATTGATGATTTGGATTAAGATTTTAGAGATCTGGGCTCTTTCTTTTTCCTTGTTTTTCTCACTGACTTCTAAGAAATTGCTCCATCTCCTGCCACAGTTCTCTACTCTGAAACAGGAAGAATCTCCTGATTTTAGGATAGAATTTGAAGATTAATTTGTTACTACCTACCAAGAAAGCAGTTATATTAGACATGAGCAGATAAAAAGCAACACATTGAAAATGTTGCTAGATTTTAGTTATAATGCAGTGTCATTGTTCATTTTGCAGTTGTTAAGACAACACAGAAGAGGCACTTGCTGTATCCAGGCTTATAGATATTTCTGGGAGTCTGGGGAAAAAATCATCACTCCTGGTGGATAATGAAGAAATGGCCACAGCCTCCATGGGAAATCCTGACTGTTGATATTTGTAGTCTGCAATCGTTTACTATCAGAAAGAAGCTGTTCTGGAAGGTCAGCCTTCCCAGCACACCAGCTAGAGAAATAGGAAAATAAAGTGAATTTATCGCACCATACACATTTTCAGCTTTAAAACATCATCCGCTGTGAAAGATGTGATTCTGCATCATCCCCATGGGTAGCATGGTGAGGAGCAAACAGGGTGCAGCTGAAAGAATGTGTCCGGGGTGGCTCATCTTCACAGTTGGAAAGTGTATGCAAGTGTTAGGTGTATGTAAATATTTAGCACATAGGAGTCTGTAAAATTTTCAGTAGTCTTCAAGGCAAGGCATGGTACTTAGAAAACCCCCAAATTTGACAGACTTGATAAAAGCATGGGTTAGTGCTTCTTCTTCTCCAAGCAGTAATAGGATGTCACCCCCAGGACACTGGTCCTGGCATACAGACTGGTCTGGCTCCCCCTTCGTGGTGCTGCTCGGCAGATGTGCACCTAGTGCAATTTTAGTTGCATTCTTTAGTACCACATTTCCATTTAAAGCACAAACTGAAGTAGGATATTGTGACTGAAATCGTAGTGATATCCTTTTTCTATGAATGTTTGCCGCTTTTCTATTGGGAGTGAAAAGCAAAGAAAGAGATCACTTACCTAGAAGCCAAGCAAAACCCTAGGCCTGAAATCAGGTATTAGGTATTACATATTAAGTATGTAGCAATTTATATTATCAGGTGGGAGCAGAAAAGGTATTAAAAACATTCAAACACACAACCAGAATTCTGGGAAGGTTTTCTGTCTTTTTTACAGTTTTGTGTTGCAGGTTCTTCTGAACGTATCACCAGAGAATGTAGGAAAAAGTGGGAAATTTTTCCTTATCTATAGGGAGGAATTGGTAGTTTCCTTTCTTTTCTTAGAAAGCAAACACTAAGACACTTCCCTCATTTTAAATTACGTAGCATAGCTGAATACATTTATGTTCTGCTGATGCATTATCTCTGCATTATGCATTATATCTTTCTAGAATATAATGCATTATGCATTATATGTTTATATAAATATTTTTCACTCCTGTTAAATAAACTCCACAAAAACACTGCTAGCAACAGAAATGACAAAGTACTGCTGGTTGTCCAGATGAAATACTTCTAAGATATGATCTGACTTGGATCTTTAAAGCTTTCTGTCTGCTTTGCCTCTTGTAAAATGCTTAGAAAGAAAATCTGGAAGGCTAAAGAAAATATTCTACTCTATGTTTTGAATTAAAAAAATTAATCTGTTGTCTGTGTAATTCCCAAACATTCAGAATGTACTCTGCTTTCTGTTTTCTGAGGTATTTACAGCTTTGTACAAACACAGTTTATGACGTTGAATTTATTCTTCCCTGACTAAAATTTTGTTCAGGCTGGCATGACCTGACAGTTCAGTAAAAGGACAATTCAATCTTGCTCTGGAACTGAAGTCCTAGAAAGCACCTCCGTGCCAGAGGAGGTCAGCGTGTTCTCGAGAGCTGCTATGACAAATAATGTCCCCTGCAATAAGGTTCACATCTGAATGCTGTGTTTAGTGTTTCATAAAGGGTCTGGGGAGGGAGTAGGGAAACACCACTCCAGTGACCTCCACAGACTATTTTTTTTCTAATTATTTCTGGCAGGCCTCACTGGTGTCCACACCCTTCCCAGGTGTCACAGGCTGAAAGCCAGGATCCCACTGCAGATGAATCCCTTCCCTCTGCTCAACACCTCTCCACAGCCCCAGCTGTAAGGGACACCTTGGTCACCACCACCCTGTGAAGAACATGGCCCCGGCTGAGACTCTGTTGTGTAGAAATGTGGGACAGTTTTGCCATTTGTTTCAGCTTGGCTTTGGTCATGTGTCTTATTCACTTTGGGTTTGTCACTGACACGCTGGTCCCCACAGCTTTGTTTTTCTCTGTTTTCAGCTTCCAGGTGAGCTGCGGTGCTGTGTCCCACCTGGTCACTCCTGGATGTCATCTACTTCTGGGAAAGTTCAGGCAGCTCCACACCACCGTGACACTAGTAGCACTGGGGGAAGCACACCACTGTGGAGCAGGGCAGACCAACCCTGCTTTTCAGAATAGTTAATGAGACCCTCTGTACTTAGTGACAACCCTGTACATCTTCTCAGCTCAGGCAGGCTGGTGGCTCTGTGGAAACCTTTCCAGGACACCGAGCTTAACCCTGCTCCCAGTTAAGCTGGTAGTGAAACTGGTCATGATTTCAGTACCTTCAGAGCTGGATCTGCTGTAAAGGAGGATGCAGCACGCAAAGCAGGTTCAAACCCGTAAAGAAGAAGCCTTCTTTCACAAACTTGTGAGAGGATATAATTCCTACTTGAATGGAAGGATACAGGTCGTGAACTTGTGGGAAGCAATCAGTTCTTGTATGGTAGAAATACTTCAAAAATAAACTATTTCATTAAGAAAATTAAATTTATCCCAAATTTCCAGGACAAGCAATATTTCATTTTGGCCTCACACATCTACCCTATGTGGCTTTAAGGGCCTAGTCATGTTAACATATACAAATTAAAAGCTGCCTCCAAGAAGAGATGTGCGGTAATAAGCCTCCTCACACTCCTTTTCTCAGCCAGTCTGTCTTGGAGTTCTGTAAGTAGCACTAAGCAAAACCAGATGAAATTTAACACATCTGCCGCTGTCCCTGATCCCAACCAACAGAAACAGAAAAAGATCAGTTTTTTAAATACACACAGTGTTTTTGTAAAACAAACAAACAAACAAACAAACAAACAAACAAACAAACAAACATTTCCCCGCGTTTGTTCTGAGCAAAAGGGGCTGGACTCACCAGGTAATCTAGCAGATGACATTTTAGTGTGAATCGCATAGCTCTGTGGCATCACCATGAGAGAGGGAGAGAAAACTCCTTGCTTCCATCACTTCTCTGGCATGTTAAACCAACCTTGTCTGGGATTAATTTGAGTCCTGGCTGTCTCTGTTTTGTATTAACAACTCCAGCAAACCAAGAAATACTTAAATTCAAAAAAAAGGTTCAGGTTAGTGGTTCAGGCTGCTTTTGTTGGAACAACTTTCATCAAACAGTGATGGGGCTTGGGATGGGGGCCTCTGACTTTCTGAGATACATAGGTCTGGTGGTGACCACATGCTGGCTGTTGCAGAACCCATTTATTACTTCCAAAGCTGCCTGCAGATCAACAGCACTGATTCCTGTGTGTGACCGAAAATACACTGGACGGATCAGTGACTACAAGACCCAGAGAAGTCAAACGTCCTGGTCTTCTAGCTGCTGCTGGTCAGCTACTGATAAAACATATTTTTAAACAGTAAGCTTTGCTTATAAGTCCTTAAGAAGAAAAAGCCCACAAAGTTGTTCTTCTTTCCCTTTATTCGTAAAGATACGAGTGTTAGTAGAGAGATTATCATGCCTACAGCAGACTCTTAAACTCTTTGAAGTCACCTTTTTTTTTTTCTTTTTTATTTTTTTTTAAAGACACTGGGTAGCATCGAGTAGCAAGCATTATCCGGAAAAGTTCCCTTTCGCCGATATCTGACCTTGTCCAACCCTCCCACAAGGTTTTATTGTGCTTTGGCTATCTCTGTAGCCTTGTTTGGGTGTGAGTGCAAAGGTGACAGTGCCTCTGACTTTGACAGTGGCTTAATAGTACCAGCTGCACAAGGGAAAACCCCAAAGTTGTTGTGAATTTGGCTCAATTGTTTTTATCCCTATTTTTTTTCTGGGTAGATTTACAGGAGGGTTGAGATTTCCAGGGGAAAGAAAATATTTGGAATTAGGTTTTAAAAAAGTTCAGTGATAAACTAAAAGAGCTCTGTCTTCAGGTTACTTCTATTGAATTACAGTACAGTGAATAAGCACTGGTGACACACAAACACACTTGTCTAGAACAACCTGAAACACAGCTAGGCAGAAAGCTTACTGCTGATGCTGATGCAGGGTGGCAGTCAGGACTGAACCACCTCCTAGCTACTGGCTGGTACCACAGTGGTGGTGCATCCTGGCTATGAGATGAGGAAGGTCCAGGGCTGACAAGACATAGTTCAAGTGAAGAATACAAGTCAGTGGCATGTGAATAGCAACACCCAGAAAAACAGCTGAGACTGGAAACAGTAATTCCCTCTTTACACCCAGCATATTATTTGCCAATATGCATGAATTCCAAAGACACTCCTGAAGAAGAACATGGCAACCTGCTGAAAGTCAGTGAAATTAGGATATAAAGGGCTGTCAGCTGGCATAAGTAGGGAGAACTCCTTCACGACCTGTCGTTCTTCAAAAGCACAAAAATTCAAGTGACTTTTTAAAGCCTTCTGCTTTGCAGAAGATTTTCCCAGCTTTCTCAAAGCCTTTTGATTGCTATGGCTCTTAATCCACATAACAGATGGACAGAGGAACAAGTTAGAGCAGCGGGATGAATTACACGTCTTTTGTAGCTCTACATCTTCTCCTTATCTCACCTGGCCAGCTGCAAGGGCACATGAAGACATAGCTTGTGACAAGAAACCAGACAGATATGCACATATTTCAGAGTGGAACCTTTCAGAGAACTGGATAGTAGCTCAGTAAAAGGGGCAAGTCTCAGAGAACGAAGATTCTTGCAACAAGTGTTTGTCCCCTTCCTTTTAGCAAAAGGATGTGGGAAATCCCAGGTGAGGCAGGTGCCTTTACTTCACATGTTGTTGCAACCCTGAGGCGGCTATTTGCAGATGATAAGGTCTTGATGTGTGGCTTAGAAATGTCTGTGCAAAGTGACGGTAAGAAACAGCAGTCCAAGTACTACAAGTGAAGGAAATGGAGTTTTGTGGCATTTGCCTGCAGGGTACAGTAACACAGGAGACAATGGTACTGCCACAGCCAAAACTCATTGATTCAGTGCCTCATGCTGTGTAGGTGTATATTTAAAAGCCAGTTTAGTTTCGCAGTAACTCAGAAGTCCTCATTGTGTAGTTCATAAAATAATCTTAAACTGCCATCTTGATACCTCTTATCACATACCCTCTGGGAGACAGTAAAATAGAAGACCCATTCCAGGATTGTATAACTGCTTTAATCACATAAACAGATTTTAAATATTCAGATAATGTCAGTATTGCCCAGAAAGCCAACCGTATCCTGGGTTGCATCAAAAGAAGCCTGACTAGCAGGTCACGGCAGGTGATTCTCCCCCGCTCTGTGCTTGTGAGACCCCACCTGGAGTACTGTGTCCAGCTTTGGAGTCCTCAGCATAGAAAGGACATCGAACAGTTGGAACAGGTCCAGTGGAGGGCCACCAAGATTATTAGTGGGATGGAGCACCTCTCCTATAAGGACAGGCTGAGAGAGCTGGGGCTGTTCAGCCTGGAGAAGAGAAGGCTCCAGGGAGACCTGATAGCAGCCTTTCAGTATCTGAAGGGAGCCTACAGGAGAGCTGGAGAGGGACTCTTTGTCAGGAAGTGTACTGATAGGATGAGGGGTAATGTTTTTAAATTGGAAGAGGGGAGATTTAGATTAGATATTAGGAAGAAGTCCTTTCTGTGAGGGTGGTGAGGCACTGGAACAGGTTGCCCAGAGAAGCTGTTGATGCCCCATCCCTGGAAGTGTTTAAGGCCAGGTTGGATGGGGCTTAGAGCAACGTGCTCTAGGGAGAGGTGTCCCTGCCCATGGCAGAGTGGTTGGAACTTGATGATCTTTAAGGTCCCTTCCAACTCTAACCGTTCTATGATTCTATGATTCTTTTCTTTATTTAGACTTCATATTTGCTGTCTAAGGCTACTGAGAAGTGGCAAAAAGTCCAGGCTAGCCGCACATTTTCTTTATACAGAACCATAGACACAAGGTTTAATTTATATCTGTAGCAGGATTTAATTTCAGATTTGGGTGCTGAAAAGTTAAATGTTGGCCCCCCATGAGGATCAAAACACAGATGGCATCTTGCCAAATATGGACAACCCATAAGCAAAACTGCATAGACTTTATAGCCTACATTGTGCCCATCTGCAATTTTGAAAGCAACATTGTTGTATCAAAATTGAGGTTTTCAGCCCTTACAGAGGGTTGCATTCTGCCTGTGTGAGTGAGCAGTGGGCATATGTGGAGCTCTGCCTGCTCACAGGCACAAAACCACCTGAGAACTTACAGATTAGAGGTCACACCAACATGGGTGATATTACAGTGGGTGTTTGCAACAGAGACCACCTTCAGACATCTTCAAACAACTGGAAGAAGCCTCACAATCAGAGGTCCTGACACTGAACTACCCCAACAAAAAAAGTTTCTGAAATGTGCCAACAATGATTTCAAGACATAGGTGTTTGAGGAACCAAGCAGGAAAGATGCTTTGCTGGACCTCATGTTTACAAGCAAAGAAGAAATGGTCAGAAATGTCAAGATTGGGGCAGCCTTGTCTGCACTGACCATGAGACAGCAGAAGTCAGGATCCTGAGAGACAGCAGTAGAGCAGATAGCAGGATCACAACCCTGGACTAGGAGGGAAGAGACTATAACCCCTTCAGAGACCTCCTGGGAAAAATCCCATGGCAAAGAGCCCTGGAGAGAAAAGGAGTGCAGGAGAACTGGTGGACTTTCAAGGATCACCTCGTCCAGACTCAAGAATCGTCCATGCAAAGTGGGCAGGGTGCCTGCAAGGATGAGCAAGGAGATCCTGACTAGACTGAAACATAAAAACGAGGTGTACAGGAGGTGGAAGCAGGGGCACGTGACCCAGTTGGAGGAATATAGAGATGCTGTCTGACTGTGGATGGATGGCTTCGGGAAAGCCAAAGCTCCCCCAAAGTTTAATCTGGCAGGAGATTTGAAGGTAAAAATAAAGATTTCTACAGGGTCATCAGGAGTAAAAGACATCCTAGATAATATGCAGGCCTGTGGCTACATGAAGCAGGGATCTGATGGCAAAGACTACAGAAAAGGTCAAATTACTCTGTGTCTTCTGTGCCTCAGCCTTCAGGAATTTCTGATCCCCGAGACCAAAAGGAAAGTCCGGGGTGATGCAAGCTTACAGGCAATCAGGTTAAGAAGCATTAAACAAACTGGACGTGTACAAATGCATGGGATCTGATGGGATGCACCGAGTGCTGAGGGAACTGTCTGATGTCATTGGTTGTGGAGTCTTTCCCAGTGGAAGAATGCAAAATCATGCTGGGGACAGCTTTCAGCAGCCTGTTTGAGCTGACCCTCCTTTGAGCAGGGAGGGTGGACTAGCTGTCCTCTATACAAAGTCCCTTCCACCATCAACCATTCTGTGTTCCTGTAGAGATAGAGGAAACAGTGCTCCAGCTCCTCAGAGCTCCAGTCCTTCCACAGTTGGCTTAATACGAAGGAGCATATTTCTCTCAGGCAGGGCTGCCGAGCTAGGCTTCTTCCATACTTTTTTCCATCATTGCTACGACCGTGACTACCTCTTTACCCAGAGGTCTGGTAAAGAAGAAGATAATTAAGAGCATTCAACAAGGGTAAGAAAATAAATTCTCTGAATTTCTGGCACAGCTCATGAAAGTAGAGATACATCAAGCTGTTTGTATATAGGTACCTGTGTTTAGGAGTGTAACCCAACTAATTAAATGACAGGAATGAAGAAGAAGCTTCACCACTGGGCATCTTGCTCCATAATTAACAATTACTGAGGCTTCTGCACTTCCCTTTGAAGCACCCCATAATTAGGTGTTGGCACTCAGTCAGGGAAAGGATGCTTAGATGCTAATTTGCTAACTTATAAAGTGCAGGAAATAGCAAATTATCTTTGTTGATTTTAATCCAGGTTTAAAGACTGGCTATTCTATAGGCAAGTCCTTACGTGTCATCTGAAAAAACCCAATAATTGTGTAACTTGAGCTTGTTTCAAATGTGTTTATGAAGTTTTCCTATGTTTTCTAATTTTTGAATGAAGTTGGAAAGGAAAAAGGGGCTGGATGGGATTCACCCCAGAGTACTCAGGGAACTGGTGGGAGACATCACCATGTCTCTCTCTATCATTTGTCAACAATCCTGGTCAACAGGGGAGGTACCAGATGACTGGAGGGTAACTAACACGCCGTCCATCTACAAGAAGGGCTGGAAAGGGGATCCAGGGAACTACAGGCCTGTCAGCCTGACCTCAGTACCAGGAAAGATCATAGAGAGGATCATCTTGAGTGAGCTCTCACAACAAGTTCAGGGTAGCCAAAGGATCAGGGCCATCCAGTGTGAGTTTATGAAAAGGAGGTCCTGTTTAACCAACCTTTCTGACAATGTGACCCACNAACTTCAAGCAATGCTACAGGCCTGGGGGAGAGTGGCTGGAAAACCGTCCCTCAGAAAAGGACCTGGGGGTGCTGGTGGACAGCCAGCTTAATATGAGCCAGCAGTGTGTCCAGGCAGCCAAGAAGGCCACCAGCATCCTGGCCTGTATCAGGAACAGCATGGCCAGCAGGAGAAGGGAAGTGATTGACCCTCTGTACTCGGCACTGGTGAGGCCTCACCTAGAGTGCTGTGTTCTGCTCTGGGTCCCTCACTACAAGACAGACATTGAGATGCTGGAGTGTGTCCAGAGGAGAGCCATCAAGCTGCCAAGGGTCTAGAGAGCAAGTCATATGAGGAGACGCTGAGGCAACTGGGCGTGTTTAGTTTGGAGGAAGCTGAGGGAAGACCTTATTGCCCTCCACAGCTACCTGAAAGGAGGTTGCAGATAAGTGGATGTTGGCCTCTTCTCAGAAGTGAATAATGACAGGACCAGAGGAAATGATCTGGAGTGGTGACAGGGGAGGTTTAGATCAGATATTAGGAAGAATTACTTTACTGAAAGAGTGGTCAGGCACTGGAATATCTGGCCCAGGGAGGTGGTTGAGTCACCATCCCTGGTGGTATTTAAGAAACATGTAGATGTGGCACTTCAGGGCATGTTCTAGTGGCATGCTCTAGTGGCAGAGATTGTAGGGGGTTTTTGTGTGTGTATGGTTGGACTCAACAACCTCAGAGGTCCTTTCCAACCACGATGATTCTGTGATTCTGTGAAAATGTCCCTCCTTCCATTCAGCTGTCCCTCCCATTTTATTGGTGAATTTATACAAATATATCCAATACGCTTCTGCTGAACAGTCTCTTGTCTTCTCAACTCCTTCTAATCTTTTTGGGCCAGGATGGAATTCTGAGCTTCTGGGTCTCTCACAGCACAAGGGCTAGATAAGCAGGCTCCTCAGACACTGCCACATATAACTGCCATGATCATCAGTGCCCTGGCTGTTTGAGGTGAAGGCAGAGGGAAATCCACGTTTCTTTCTGTACAAGTCACAGACCTTGAGTACTGTAAAGCCAGCAATGACAGAGTTAAACAAGACTGTGAAAGCAGTTTTTTCAGAGCCCAGACTATGTTCTCAGCTTGAAAGCGTACTCTAGCTCTGAGGAGAATTTTACTTTATTGGACAGGATCCAGCATCTCACCATCTATGTTACAGTTTGCTCAAAGGCAGGCAGATTAGGAAGAAATAGCAACCACATCTGTGGCAGCCACATTTATCCCATCCGCTTTTTATTTTATCAACTGGGAAAATAAAATCCTAGTCATCACATAAGACTGTTTTATAAGGATTAGTGCGAAGAATTCATCACTGACAAAACTTACACATAAATGTTTTTCCTTCTGGATAAGACATTTAAAAATTACATTCCCTGTGGATTTAATTACAGTTAAAAGCTTTCACCATTTTTCCCAAGTTATTACAGTTCTTACAGGATTCATTCAACCGGTCCTGTGTCGCCCTTGCCCAGAGCAAGTAATTTTTAGAGCAGGATGTTAAAAAATGTTACCATGCAGTGGCCATTAATAAAGCATGAATCTGGATGCCCCCGTTTTACTTTTGCTCAGGTCCGTGTTGCTACTGCCACCAGGTGAAGGTAGGATGCTGGTGTGGATGTGGGGATTGAGAAGGAAAAGCAAACAGGAGAAGCAGGGGGACAGAAAAACTGCTCCATAACACATTTTCTCCCGTCACCGAGATGTGTCCCAGGTATCACCAGTAATCACATCAGCAGCACTGTTTATAAAGCAACTAGGTGCTTTCCTGTGATCTCATTATTCTGTTAACCTAAGCACACACAGCTCCACTGTCTGGAATGGAGAAACTTTTCATTTCTGGTGTAGTTCTACAGGCATTGCCCATTTGTTCCCATGATAACACCGGTTAATTGATTTCTTTTTCCTCTTTTTTTTTTTGTCCAGATCTCCTTCTTTCCTGTTGATTTCTCTGGAGAAGTCATAACCTCTAGCAAAACAAAGGGTTTGCTATACTAAGCAAGTCAAAGTAATTTATGTCCCTCCTTCCTAAACTTTTGCCAATCCTGTTCTATACCTTTTACAGTTTAGGTAAATCTTGCCTAAGCACGGGCAACAAGAAACTTGCACTGTGTGCTGGGGAAATGTTGCCAGTGCCTTGTATAATGACATTAATATGTTCTTATCTCTACTGCAATTGATTCATGCGTCAGAGAATTTTTGATCTCCCCAGGCACTGAGAAGCTGCATCTTTGGCACTAAAGCACAGTGTGTTCAGATCTTACTTGCTGGGTCCTACATGGAGTACACCTAAAAGCCCTTGCAAAAGGATGTTAGTGTCACTGTTCCCACTTTACAAAGGCAGTTCAGACTGTGAAATAATTTGCCCAAAGCACACAGTAGGCTGATAGCCAAAATTAAGTGAAGACTGTCTGTGCCTTGATCAACAAATGTTTTGTCCTCTAGGCCACAGACTGCAAAGAGAGATCAGACAGGCCTTTTTAATCTAATGTCTAGGAAAAATAAGGTGTAATATTATAACTGTGGAGGTTAGAAGAACTTTCCTATGGATGAAGTAGAAAGTGATCACTGAAATTCTGTTGACATTATATTCATAAGTCTTTTGGGGAAAAAAAAAAAAAAAATAAAATAAAGAAAAAAAAGTAGAAACATGCCAGAGCACAACATTGCTTTGCACTCACATGGGGTCTTCTCATCTGTGGGATACAGACTATCTTTACCAGATCAGAAATAATTTCCAGTTTGCAAGCAGATAAATAGTTGTATTTCAGGCCCAAGTAATATTGCATAGCTGTGATTCCGCAAGACATCATTTCCCCCCCTCATCCACTGTGATCAGCAGCAGCTACTTACATGGCTTTTCTTTAAGTACTCAAATGAGACTCTGGAAGATTTTGTTAAAAGTCGCTGTGCGCTGGAAAACAAGAAGCCTCTGCGTTTGGGACATCCGTCCCAACACACTGTCCTCCATGAGGTTTCTTGAAATGTTGCCAAATGTGTTATCCTGATTAAAGAAACACATGGATCACATCCATGGGAAAAAAAAGTGTTTTCTCATGTTCCAATGGAGTTTTGTTTATTTCACTTTGCCCCCATCACTGGATGCTACCAAGAAGAGTCTGGTTCAATCCTCTTTACTCCCCAGTCCTCCACCCTCCGCCTCACGTCAGGTATTTATAGACATAGTTAAGATCCCTCTGAGCCTTTTCCTCTCCAGGCTGAACACACCCAGCATTGTCAGCCTCTCCCCATATGATAGATGCTTCAGTACTTTCATCTTTGTGGTCATCACAGCACTCGCCTCAGAACATCCATGTCTCTCCTTCACTGGCGAATCAAGAACTGCATGCAGAATACGTGTGTGCACCAAAAAGCCTAAGCACCTCCCTCCACATGTTGGCAATGGTCTAACACAGCCCAGGATGCCACTGGGACACATTGCTGCTACCATGTCAGTCCATTTCTCCCATCTGTCCAGGTCTCTCTGGTTGGTAGCACAGCTACCAGGGACATTAGTCATTCCTCACATTTTTGTATCATAGGATCATAGAATCGTAGAATGGTTCAGGTTGGAAGGGACCTTAAAGATCATCTAGTTCCAGGTTTCCTGACATGGGCAGGAAGACCTTCCACTGATGTCCTTCCATGAGACCGGGTTGCTCGAAGTCCTGTCCAACCTGACCTTAAACACTTCCAGGAACGGGGCATCCACAACTTCTCTGGGCAACCTGTTCCAGTGCTGACATCCTGGTGTTACATTCTGCTGCATCTTCCTTGACATTAATGAAGACAACGAACAGGATTTTTTAATTGTTATTATCACCATTAAAGTCAACTCTCATGTCTGGACTCCAAATGGGTTTTATGCCACTGATCACAGTGTTTCAGGTCTGTGCATTCAGAAAGTTTTCAGTTCAGTTTACCATTCACTTATCTAACCCACACTTCACCAGTTTACCTCCGAGGATGTTCTGGGATACACAATCAGACATCTTGCCAAAGTTCAGGATAACTTTATCTGCAGTGCTTTCCATGTCCATTGAGCAAGTCACCTCATTGTAGAAAGCCATTAGATTACTCAGGCATGATTCCCTCTCCATAAATCCATGCTAAGTACTCCCAGTCACCTTCTTATCTATAATGGTTTCTAGGCTCCATCATATCAAAAGCAAAGTATAGATCCATCTTTTTAAAATGTTTCCTAAGCTGATTGTCCTCCACTGAGGGTGAGTCTAGTTCGATCTGAACTTTATCACTGGTCTTAGGATCCTGGAATACCTGAGGGTGTTGTGCCTCCTGTGCACCTTGTTTTTATGCCTCAGTCTAGTCATCCATGCAGGTTTCCTGCCCGCTTTGCTGGGCTTCTGCTTGTTAGCATAGACCATTCTTGAACTTGGAGGAGATGACCCTTGAAAATCCACCAGTTCTCCTGGATTTCTCTTCTCTCCAGGGTTATTTGCCATGGTATTTTTCTCAGGAGGTCTCTGAAGGGGTTACAGTCTCCTCCTTCAAAGTCCAGGGTTGTGATCCTGCTATCTGCTCTGCTGCTGTCTCTCTGGGTCCTGACCTCTGCCATGTTGTGGTCAGTGCAGACAGGGCTGCCACCAATCTTCATACCCCCAACTGGTTTCTACTGTTTTGTGTCTGATCCAAACACGCAGCTCTTTTCTTGGCTTCTTGATCACCCGTGTCAGGCAGTTGTTGTTTACTCTTGCATTGGAAATGTCTTGAATATCAGGTCCACTACTGAAAAAAAATAAATTTACAGAACAATTCCTTTTAGAATATAGCTTGTAGCTTCATAGATACAGGTTTGCTAAGTAGAGAAATGCTGGCCTCAAGCTGATATACATCTGTAGTTTTTGCTTACTGTACAAATCAGAAGTATATAGGCTTGGATACAGGGCTGAGGATTACAGTGACTTATTCTTCAAATGAAATTGGCACAGATGTCAGTTCTTCCACTCTATCAAGCAGTGAAATGACAGGTTAGTTTGTCAGCAAGTTGTCTATTTTAGGAGCAAGACATATATTCTGCTGGGCTGTGAATTACAGAAGAGAAATATATCTTCATGTTTCTGAAGGATGTTAACTGCACAGATTTGTGAATTTGTACCCATTGACATGGACCTTAAACTTACATTTTTACTATATTAATTTGCCTTCTCATTTTACTACCTTAAAGCTGCTGTTTGCACTAGTATTTTTGCATTTTGTGATAGTGCCTCTGCTGTGAGGAGCACTTTTATAGGGCCTCCATGAAAGGTCTTATTATACAGTGATAGTCGCTGAAATGGAACTAATTCTTCGTTCAATCCCTTCCTAATTTTTAACTTACATTAATAGTTGAAGACATTTGCTTAGTTTTGTTTGAGGCTTTTGGGGAGAGGCAGGGATGGTGATGTGACTGTTTTTTATATAAACCAAAATGGAGGGATTCTAAAACCATTTTGTCTGCCAATCTGTATTTAATAAGCAAATTTATCTGGAAAAAAAAGATGAGATATACTTTTTAGGTCAGTGAGTGCAGAACCACCATGTGGGATGGGGCATTGCTCTTTTACCATCATTAGTTCTGCTCACTTGACTTACTGAAACATTTCCCAGTGTTATTCCACAGCCCTGACTGGAGAGGGAGAAGGAAAAAGGAACATGAGTGCAGGAAATGGGGACAGGAATGCTGAAGAGCATCATACAATCCACCAGGAGATCGACACTTACAGTGCTGTTGCTGTAGACTTAGAGGGTGACCTTAATGCTGTAGAACAGATCCAGCCCTCTGACACTAGGAACAGCTGCTTAGAGAGCAGTCCTTGCTTGTATGGTCTTCTTACAAAAAAAATAAAAATCTTTTATCCTGTTGGCTGAAAGACACTGAATCATGAGGGCTGCAAAGGACAATGCAGCTTTTGCTGCCCACCAAGCCTTCAAGAAGTACTTTATTCTCCACTTTGACCAGCTTTCCCTGTCTTGCTCCTTTGGAATGTTAGCTCCTGCTATAAAGTAAAAGGAATTCTGTGCTTTTTCTTAACCAGAAGGTGACACGTGCTAAGTTTAAAAAACTGTATAACTGTGGAGTGCTTCTGTATTAATATACATGCACAGCTAAAAAGTCTGAAACTTAAATCCTTTTCCGAGCAAGTAAGTTCTTTAGCATAGAAAAGTTAATCATAATTTCTATTTTCTCTGCTCCAGGTAAGTGCAATACATTCAAAATTGGAGGAAAATCTATGTACTGATACACCCATTTGACTTGTGCAATAGCTTGACAACTTCAACTAGGTTAGAAACAATTGTATTTTATTAATAAATTATTTGGTTAATAAGTTAAAAATCTAGAATAAGTATTTCATTTATTTAAGTAAGTGTTGTAGTGGTTTTATGCAGAAGAAAGTGGAAGGCAGTGAAAAAAGAACAAAGGGAAGGTAAGGATGATCTCTGTGTTAAGCCTTTACTATTCAAGGTCGGTATGAAATTAAAACAAAATTACACTGCTCCTGGGAAAACCTGGGACAGTAAGGAATAACTTGTTTATCTGTGTTAACTAGTTGCTTGCTACAGTGTTGAGGCTGAAGCTGTCAGCTACAGGAAATGTTTCAGAAATTGGTTGTAGATGTAAAATGTCATGGGAATGTAATTCATCTACCACTACGCTGATGTGGGTCCATTTATGTACGTCGAGATGGGAAAAACATAGAAATCAAAGCATAGAACTTTTTTTTTTTTTTTTCTTCTGGAAATTAAAGCTAGATACAGGTTGCAATATGCAGTGAAGAAATCGATATTGCTTAGCCCTGAATAGGTGCTGGCTGTGTAAAGGATCAATTCTGTGTTGCCTGTCTGTCCAGGGCAGAGCTAGTAGGGTCCCTTTTTGACTTGATTTCACAGAGCCACAGGTTTATCAGTGTTGTCAGAGCTGAGGAACAGGTACATTTTATACATGCTGTTCTTAACACATTATTCAAGTTCTTTAAGATCCATCCAGCCTTAACCACCTTCTGTGATATACTGATTTCTATAGCCAAGAATGTGACTGGAAACAGCTAGGTAACTGCAACCACTTCCCTAAATGTTTCCCATGCCTGCCAGGAGCTCTGTCTCTCCTATCTGGTACCTTATCCATAGCAATGACATTCACCGCCATGGAGTATGATGGAGTTTTCAATAAAACACGTTTCATCTCTTTGGCAGACGGATGACTTACATGCTCAGTGCAAGTATCCCTGCCTACTGATATTAACATGATCTTAGTGCTGTACTCATTTCTGCAAGAACAGTTTAAAGATCAGGTATAGCAGCAAGCATGGATTAGCAAGCAGGTGAGAACATCTTTACATCAGTTAAAACAGGTACCAGGCAATTGGTAACCCAAGGAGTGCAGGAACAGCACTTCCATGATTAAGGACAGGTGTATTAATTTCTAGAAGATATTAGCAGATGTGAAGCTTAGTAGCTAACAGTTTTTAAAAGTAAGGAATCTTTATACAGTTTTATTACAAAGTTGCACCCCTGGAGAAGCATCTTATTTCTCTGTGAAAGTCAAACAGAAGTATTTCAGGAATCTTAGTATTTCTCTTGCACTGCATCCAATTTAAACAACAGGCAGAACTGCCTAAGAACTGATAGATACTAGCAGATAAAGTCTATTTGATGCAAGATTACATTAGTTTATGGAAAGTGGAGTTGGACTCGATGGAATTAAACTAAATCATCATTATGGGTCTATTCCAACTTCAGATATTCTATGACTGAAATTCAACCTAAGGGAAGAAAATTTCATTTTAGAAGAATTTGCATTCAGGAAATTATAAACAGTGTAGAGATTATTTTGCGGCGCTGCTTTCTTTGTTTCATACTTTACACATCTCTGTACTCGCTTGTAGAGGACTTCTGATCCAATTCTTTGGAAAAGATTTTCCTTAGAACATGGAATCTACTCTTGGAGTGTAGTGGCCTTGTCCAGATTTATCTCAAACTAGTGATATAAACTGAGAAGGAATGGAAGTTTTCTAACTCTTAGCTTGAACTTCGCATGTAGATAATGTGTGGGATGTTTGAAACTGTTCAGTTCACTTTTACAAAGCCAGGGGTTTTCACCTGGGGATACATCAACTTGAGCAGAGGATCTTACTTCTGTATTGACCAAAGCACTTCCATGAATTACAGATGTTTGTATTAAACATAGTCAAATGAAGATGATTTGTGGGTTAAAAATTTCTGACCCACTTATCTGGCCACACTGCACGTTTTGTATTATCTTCCATGATTGCAGAGGATCTCTACACTTTCTGCCAAGGCCAGTTGAATAGGCTATGCAAGCCAACTTACATGGAGCATTTCTGCAAGTTAGTCTTTAATTATAACCTCCAACATGTCAGTCTTTCGCAAGAGAAAGGTACAGTTAAGCCATACGTAAGAAGAGGGAGAGAGACAGATAGACCAAAGCTATGTTTTGGGGGTTTTCCATCAAAGCTTCCATGAACAGATAATACAAAAAGCAAAAAAAAATATTGGCATAGCTTATGTAGTCCTAGCACAGAGGTGTTCTTTTTCTCTGAGTAATCCTGCTTGCAGTTTTTGACTTTCTTATTTGTACTTCCAATGAAGCATGAAATCCTTTCATTCTTTTGGTACATAATATTTTCAGATGCAGTAATAAAATGTAGATGAAATATTTTAACAATAAAATAAAAGATAGGATTTAGGATATTTCTATAACATTGCTCATCTGATTACAATCACATACTGTGTAGGTTCACGTTACCCACCCATTTTAACAGCTTACCCAGATTTTAACAAAGCTTACCCAGACTTTGTCTTGTCAATCATTATTCCTCCAACTAATTTTCAACATTTTAAAGTCCAATTTGGTCTTCTTCATGCCATATTCCAGGTAGGCCAGGTAGAGTAGCACATACAATGTTTCAGGTTGGAGGTCCACACCATATGGTGACCTTTTGCTACTTTTTCTACTAGACTCAAAGATCTTCAGGATAATACTGTTTTGTTTTCAGTGTAGCTGAAGTATTAGAGGTAACAGAGCAGTTACCCTTTATCAGTAGTATCAAGTTCCCTTGTGAAGACGGTTGCCACTTCTCTAACAGTTTGTGCCAAGTTTCCACAAGCGATCCCTTTGCCCTCCACTTTTGGATATTTTCAGGACCCACTCATACTTATCCACAGGTGGCTTGACTAGTGCTTCAACAAGAAGGCTGGACTGAGTGACATCCAGACATATTTCTATGTACTAACTCCTCGAGGAAAACTGTCAGAACACAATGTCTTTGGATTCAGAATCTCTGTTAGTTATTGCTTTTCTGAACTGACTGTTTAGGTTTTCTATTGCAAGGAGTATGAAAAAGCTGCCCACTCTGGACTTATGCTATAAAATTGCACCCTTGAGCAGAACTAGAATATAGCTGCCATATGTTGGAGATGTGTTTAAGCACATTCTGCTGAAAAATGTGAGGAAAGTTACGTTCATCATGAAGACATAAACAAAAAATTTAGTAGGCTATTCAGGAAGAACCTGAGCAAATGACTGTAACAGGACTTGCATCAAACAAAATGACAAATAAGTCATTCGTTATAATTATCTGTTCACTGGAGATTGTTTACAGCTCAGCACTCCATGGAAGTGCAAAACCACTGGGTAGGGAAAAAAGCTCCATAATCCACTTGTGCAGAAAAAGCTATGTTCTGCAAAATAAGTTTAGACAATCTTTAAAAATGTTTGAGACTGAAAAGTTATCAGGTCTAGGTTGATTATGATTCATTGTTTAATATATCCCAGAATATTTTCCTTTCCTATTAAACGTTCATGTTTCTGCAGAGTTTGTTGTATATTAACTTTTCTGGAGGAAGTGACAAAGTTACTATACATTTGTTCTACATCACCAGTGGCTTTCAAAATGAATGCAAATTCATGCAAAAAAGGTTTTTTCTATCTTTGGTATCTCACTATCTGCAATTGGATAGAGCTGGACCATAATGGGCGACATTTCACATGGGTAAATCCAGGTCAAACTTTTCCACAGAACAATCCCTGAAATAATTTTGGCGATGTAATAAGAGGATTATCTACCCCAGCAACTACCTTTCAGGTTTTTGTGTAGAAATTAGAAGCCCTGGATTTATTTCTAGGGTCCCCTAAACTACTTTGAAAATGACATTAACTTGAAGAGTTATTTAATATTTCAAAGATACTTAAACCCAGTTTAATTTAATCGTAATCCATAATTATACTTTTCTTCTTTTCAGTTTGTCTCACATAAAGATCCAGTCCTAACATTTTGGGAAAAGTTGTATTCATCTTCACATAAAAAAAATTATATGAATTGTTTTTAAATCCTGAGAATGAAGTACTAGACTAGTGTGGGAGAAACCTCTTCTAGTGAAAATCTTAGAAATAAACAGCAGGTCCAGCTTTGAAAACTATTTTGGTGATTCTTAACACTGCCAACCATACGTCTCTTAGTGTAGGTCTGAGTGTCATTTTCAAGAAGTCTTTAGCTCTGCAGGGAGAATTTCTAACCTGTAAACATGGCCACAGACCTTGGTGTTATTACTGAAAGACAGCTAATTCCAGAAGGCACACAGAAGATATGAATAAATGCTCAGAATTGTAAGCCGTGAAATCAACCAAAGGTAAAAACATGCACAGAAATTATTGTATATTATAGACAGCTTACACTTGATGAATTTGATAAGGACTATATGACTTTAAGTATCTTATGTTGGCTAATGGTAGCTGAAACCGTATTTCTAAACCATGTCCACGAAGCAGCAAAACAGTGGTACAAGGTGTTAAAACGTATTTACCCTCAGTAACACTGAGAAGCAAAGCCACAGAAACTGTGGAAGGGTGGCCCGAAAGGCCTGAGAGTCCTTTCATATAACTCCCTCTCTAAAGGCACTGTGTGGACTGACCTTGACAGGTTCATCCCCTACAGCAAATTCTGCAGTGTACTGACCTTTTAACTGTGCTCCTCTGTACTCTTTAATACCCCCGCTCCTTAAGTAAATGAGAATGGGATCTTAGACAGCTTAATGTGAAATGTTGCTGGATATTTCACTGCCAGAGATATTGTTTAGCATGGACTAAATACTTTCTACCAGAGAAAGAGAGAATATGGTATACTGGTGCTCTTTGTGTATGAACTCTAAATATTTGACTTGGTAGCATGTGTGTGATTTACACTGTGCGTTACTCTCTGCTAGTTCCCTTACTGCCATAGTTTCTAGGAGCAGAGATCAACTTGAGTCACTCTGCTATAAATTCACTAACTTCAATCAATATTTCCTCCATATCCTCTAAACTTTCCCATACAATACAGTGGTCTGTGCATCCATTTAAGTCGGGTATACATTGTATGTCCTTCATGACTCAGTTAATGACTAGTGTCATAGATAGGGTACAGTCTTATTTTATCATTATTTTTGGTAATTGTGAGGAATGGTGAAAAACCTATAACCAGTGAGACTGTCCTGTGAGAAGATAAAATTGTATTCCATGTTAATGTTTATCATTAAACTAAATAATTCTGTCCTGAAGGAAGTAGCTGAATAAGTCAGCAGAATAAAATAGCATCAGAAGAGCAGTTCTTTCTAGCTTAATTTTGTTGGGTTTTGCTCTGCATGGGAGGCACAATTTCTGTTGCTCTGAATATATTGCATTGTATTTCCAGCTAGAGGACCATGAAGTTTAAAAATAAAATTTAGCATCTGCTGCCTGCTTACATCAACATCCATATTAATACATTTAAGCAAGGACAATCAGTGGGGATTTGTGGCCTATCAACAAGTACCCGCTTGAATTATAAGAAAGAGTTAATCCTACAAAGGCGGGAAACAGAAGAGGAGACATATGGGAGAACTCATGGATAAACAGAAGATTCAAAGACCTTGACTCATTTGTTTGTATACTGTGTCATAAAGAGTTTTAACCAACAGTTATTGAAACAGCCTTCCACAGTGTTCTCTTGCTGAAGACCCAGCTTGTTTAAGTCAAAGCTTTTAGAGCCAAGTAGGCGACCAAGGAGGTAGAAAGCAAAAGAATGGAAGGACTGAATTGTCCAGCCATGGAACTGGGATGTGGGCCCCTTCCCTGACCTCACTCAGATGCACTGGGAGCCTCCTGCAGGGCAGCTGGAATTAGATTGCAGCTCAGCGAGGTGCCTAGTTCAGCTCTTCACTGTTGAGTGTCCTGTATATGGTTTTTGATCATGAAGAAGAGAAGAAAAAAGCAAGGAATAAACAGAGGTTTGCTTCCAGTAATCCAGCTACTTAAGAGAAGGGAATGCAGACCAGCAAGCAGTTACAGAGATTACATTGTGAAAGGTCATCTGCCAAGTGCTACCTCCTATGATGCTGCCCTGCAATCAGGCAGCTGTGAACTCCTCTGGGTCCTGCCTCTGAAGCAAACAGCCTGTGAGGAGGTTTTGCACTAAGGCATCTAGTGTAAAGAATTTGTTCAGAACAGGGCAGGCTTCTATTTGCCAGTTTAGAGACAGAAAAGCCACAAAACTCAGACATTCTGGGATATTTGTGTTTCTTGGAAGTTTTAAATTATGCTGTCGTTTCCTAAACACTGTCAGAACTGGCTGAGCCCATAAACTAGTCTAAGTGTATGTCTGTTTCATCTCTTCAGGTGGACTGAGATAACTTTCACTCTATTTCATAATGTGTCCAGCAGCTAGATTTTTTGAATAAAAATATCTGCGTTCTTCTAGGGTAAGATTTCTGACTCAGTCACTATTTCCATCTAGTTAAGTGAATTCTCAAGCTGAATCTGTTTAATTTGAAGCCCTCTCTATTTCAGGTTGTGGGAAAAGAAACAAAACCACAATTTCCACACAATCAACACTTCTTTTAGAATAGGGAATTTGCGTGGCAAACTCCATCTGTTGACTTCCCACCAACTTGGACTCCCAAAGGGAAACAGTTGCAACCTTAAAAAACTAATGTGAGAGGGAGGCGGCATCTGTAAACCTATCAACTGTCTAAAGCACCAATGCTAAATTATTTTTCATCCTGGTATATACAAAGCAACACAATTATACATGGTTTATACATAAAAATATAGGGTATACACAAATCTCTCCCTGGTATCAAGCTTCTTCCCTTCTGTACTGATGCTCCTGTGGAGACTTTAGTAGGCTTGAGTGGAAAAGAAGGACTTGGGCTTCACCTCTGTGCTCACTGAGTGATGCGGGTGAGTGCATGTTTTTCTGCATTCTTTGTGCTGTGTCTTCCACATGAATGTCATGGCCTGATGCTAAGCAGGCAAAAAAAAATGAAATTCTTATAAGGTTTGAGTAGAATAGTAACATAACAGTAAGTTATTATGTATATCAATTCTTCCGACATTTCATTTATAATAAGGAAGAGAAAGCAAACAGAGGGAGTGATCAGCAGGACAATGGAAGATTTTGGCTTCCAGCAAGCATTTTATGTTTAATTTCTAAGCATCTCTCAACTCTATTGAGAAAAACAAATGACTCCTTTCTTTCCTGTCTTGCATCAGCTGTCCTTTGTCAGTGCTTTTTCAAACTTTTTGAACTTGTTGGGTTATTAGGGTGCATTAGTATGACATTTTCAACAAAACGTCCCAGTCATCCAAGATCTAAATATCTTCCTGGGAATTCAGGCTCTATGTTAAGATACAAGATGCTTTTCTTTATCTGCATCATCATCAGGACATGTTATTCCACATGGGACCCCTCTAACAGAGAAAAAAAAAAGCACCCCCAAAATCCCTCATATAGAACAAGGAACATTCAAGTCACTGCTGGCATCAAAAAGCCAGAAAGGTTTTGATCTCTGTGAATGTGTGGCAACTAATTTTTCCTTTACAATCTAGAGATTAGCACAGGTGCCATATACTTTAACCTTACTCACAGCGCTCAAATCTATGAAGCAGACATAACAGGTCAAGTTGAGGATAATGAATTGAAGGACTGACTGAATTACTCTGGATTTGTTTACAGGTGTATTTCCACAACCTTTGAGGTCTCACATGACAGTGTAGTATTTCCTTTGTCCGAAGCATGGCTCAGGCTGAGCAAAACTCATTCTGATAAGTAGCTGAGCAGAGCACACCCTGACAAGCAGGGCTGAACCAGTGTATGACAGCCTGAATGTACAGGCTGGGCTGATTATTGGAGACACAGGCAGTATATTCTCAGGAAAACGCTGTCTTCAGCCACAATATATAGGCTTTGACAATTAGATTCTGATCACAGAATAGAATCATAGAACAGTTAGAGTTGGAAGGGACCTTAAAGATGGAATTCCAACCCCCCTTTACCATCCACACGGACATGTCTCACTAGAACAGGTTGCTCAAGTCCCATTCAGCCTGGCCTTGAACACTTCCAGGGATGGAGCATCCAGAACTTCTCTGGGGAATCTGTTTCAAACCTGATGAAGTTTCTTCATCAATATAAGCCATTGCCCTCAAAGATTTAGCAAAACACAAGTATATTGAAGGTGTTTAAAAAGTTTTGTGCTAGTTCATGTCACAAATGAACTAGAAAATCAGTGTGAAGCAGGCTTCACATCTCCTGCCCAAGGCTTAAAAAGAGTAGTCAACTTCAGTGGGCATCATTCTTGGAGGAGAGTTAGTTGCTTAATGTCAAAAGGATTTATCTCCTTTTTCAGGCAGAATCAGTTCCAACCTGTAAGTTAGTCCAATGAGTAGGCTTTGGCCTCCACTCCACACAGGATTTTTCCAGTTTCTGAAGATGGGACAACTGCTGGGAGAAAAGAAATGCTAATCTTACCCATGCTTTAGCAGCTTGTGCCAAGAGCTAGAAACTCCTTGGCTGTATAATTCATCTGCACAAAAGCAAATCAGACTCCTACACAGCACAGCTGCATCAAATTGGCAGGCTGTGTTTTCCCTTCCCCCTCTACTCATGAAGCAGATAAAACTGTTCTCAGACATGAGTCTAGCAAGGCTCATACAAAAACTATGCAGACTTACTAGTATCAGCTTTGCTTTCACCAACAGCCAGGGAGGCTGGGGCTTCTCTGTTTGTAGCCTAATCTAATACATGCCAAACTATACATCAAAACGCAGCACCCTAAAGCCATGGAAAAACGTGCTTGTGTTGGTGATGGACCTGATACTGAAATCTAAGTGCCTCTTTCAGAATTTCCCCTTCAGTCTATATTATGTAGAGAAAAAAAGGTTTCAGAAAATCATATCCTTTGCATACAAAGCAAATACACACCTGACCTTTGCTGAAGTAGTGGTTAAATTGTAGACTTATACATTACGAAACCTCTCACTTGCTTCAAAGTGCAGGAGATGCAAGGACAGCACATGGGGCTCATTATCACGGAATCAGAGAATTGTCAGAGATGGAAGGGACCTCTAGAGATCATCTAGTCCAACTCCCCTGCTGAAGCAGGATTCCCAGAGCACATTACTCAGGGTTGCATTATGTCACAGTTGCATTTTCAGGTTATGTGCTTTCTGAACAAATCCTGATTTTCAGACTGATCAAGGAAGCTCAATATGAAGACACATTGAGATCAATCCCCCCAAAAATGGTCCTTTTCAGTTCCTGAAGGCAGCTTCCTCATGGTGCTAGAGCAAAGGTGGTTTAGGATGTGAAGCTGTACTTCAACCGGGCATTGAGTCACTGTGCCAGGGGCAGTAGGGTCTCTCCTGCCCTCTTCTGAGGCCTTTCATCAAACTTCACTTCAGTGTCGCGGTTGTAGGTGAAATGCTTTACACAAGCTGGTATCAATTTACAGGACACTTTGTGATAGGGGCCCTTTGAATGACAGCCTCTCCAATCTACCACACAGGACTGGGATGGGGTTTCTGTTTTGCAGATTCTCTATGGGAACCAGCTGTTCTTTCCAGGCACTGGTACGATGTCCCCATCCTCCAGGCATGCTGCTAGATTCACGCTTTGTTCCAGGCTGCAGCAACAGTCATATCTCATCAGAAGTAACAAAGCAGAAACAAGTAGTAGCTTCTAAAAGAGATTAGACCATAGAAGAGTATTAAATTAAATGGATCTAATACTTAGAGGGTAACTGATAAACATGCACCCAGTTCTCTCCGGGCAATAACACAGCAGAGTGGATTCATTGCTGAGCAGACTTGTTATTTGTTTTCCTCCTCTTCCCAGCATGTGGGATTTTAAGTTAAAGAGTTTCATTCATGCCCAAATTCGCTAACATATCCCAAACTGGCTGCTTGACAACTTTGCTGACATTTCAGATTCATAATATCTTAATCCAGAGTCATTATAATAACTAAGAGGGAGCTTGGACGTAGGAACAAACCATTTCCTGAGAGCTGTCTTTGGAATTTTGAAATGAAAAGGCACCCATATTAATTGAAAGCTTACCTGGAATGGCAACATGGGTGCAAGTGCTAACCTTGTTTACATGAGCCATTAAAACACACAGGAGTGTTTGGTATTTGCACGCAGCCTTAGCACAGGAATCTTCAGTTTCTGGATTATTTACCCAAGGACGTTCATGATATTATACATATTTCTCCTGAAAATCTGGCTCATTTTCTAGCCAGCAGTGAGACACAGATTCACAGACAAAGTATTGCACCGAAAATGAGTCCAGATTGCACAATAATTTTGGGCAAGTTAGAGTACAAGGAATTGTCTGTTTGATGATCTGCTTGATGATTGTTTGAAGAAAGGTCCAAGAACAAAGCCTCTCATTTCCTGAATTTCCAGTTTCTTAACCCGGAGATATTACATATTTTTTGACCTGGAAACACACAGACATACACACAGTCTTGTTAAATAAAAATAGGAAAACCTCATGACCTAATCCATGATCTCAGTGAACTTGTTCCAACAGATATGACAGAGCTGTTAATGTTTATACAGAGTGATGTGATTTTCCATACTCAGCCCTTTCTCTCTAGCCTTACATGGATCTACAGGCCAACATTAGTTATTCAGCTTGGCTTTTGGTTTCAAGACAAGATGGAGTGTCTTGAGGAATCCCACATCTTCTTAAAAAAACTCTTGTAATTTCAAAGCTTAGTGGTCTGAGAGGAGACAGATGACGAACAGTCATCCAGGTAGCTCAGCATAAACAAGTCTATTGGAGAATTGTAGATAGCTGTGTCCATAGTTTGAAGCATCTCTTTGCAGTTGTAAGGTTAAGCTGGCGCAGGGGTCCGTCTAGGCAGAAAGCAAGGGAGTCATCCACAGGAAAAGGTAAACATGAGGTCAAAGTCACACAGACCTACTCTCTCATTTCTGCCTGAGGCAAGAAGTTTGGTACTGTAGCAGCAAGGATTTATATGTAGCAGCAATGAATACTCAGAATTTATGTTAAAATGGTATTTCGTCCAATGATAGTCTTTTGAACTGACAAGAGTAAAGACAGCAGAAAAGCAGAAAAGTTACAGGCTGCAAATTTGTTATTTACAATAAGAAAGAAGGGGTGACCACAAGGAAAACTATGATCAGTGTTTGATTTTGTTTCAGTTTCATCAGCCTCATACTATCTCTATTTGTATCAGGTCTCCATGACCCTCCGGTTCAAGTATTTCTTCTTTGTTCTGGAAGAAAGCAGGTCAGAGGGAGAAAAAAACCAAACTGTATAAAATCAAGTATAGTGTCTCTGATTTTGATGAAGCATTAACCAAACAAAGATTCCAAGGGAGCAGTAAAGGCCAAATAGCATCTACCTTGTGGATCGGTTGAGTGCTAAAGAAAGAGCAAGAGAAAGAATGAAATTGCTGTAGAGATGGAAACAATAAGATGGTTATGGCTTCTCAGAAATACAGGCATGTAAGACAGAGGCACTGAGGGAGCTGCATACAGTATAATTTGTGTTTTAAAAATGGCCTTTCTCTCCATCATCACTGCCTGACCTCCAGCCGTACCCACCACAGACCTCCTCACTGCTGCTGGACAAAATGCTGGACAGAGGCCAGGGTGGACATATTTCTTGCTTTGTTATGGAGGATAAATGCCAGCTAAAGTGTTCTGCAAGCCAAGTGGAGAACAGCTGCCTGTAGACAGGCAAGACAAGAGGAGATTGTCTGGGCCATGAGTTCTGCTTTGTACTCCTAGGCAATACGGCACAGGGCAGTGAAACGTGGCAGTGGGGTGGGATTCCCAGGAGGCACGCAGAGGGCAGTGCTGCTCTTAGCAGCCTTTCTTTGCATGTTCATCAGAAAGGACATGTCTGGAAAGAAAGGACCCAGACAGTGGACCTCACCACCTGGCTTCGCCAGAGCCCTGCCACCCACAGATGCAAGGCTCAGAGAAACAACTCACAGCTCAGGAACCTTCAGGGGCTGCATCGTTGTTCAATATGCCCACCCTGGGAAGATAACTAGCACTGGTCTCTACCTTCACGTCTTCTATCTGTAAGCCATTGAAGCCATGATCAGCCTATGATCCAAACCCTAGCATCACCTGAGCCAAACAACTGCTCTATAGCCTACCTCGTCCTCTCTCCTGCTCCAGAGCAGCCACCACACACAATGGGATTCAACGTCCTGCTTGGCAAAACCTGGGGACTCCCTGGGCTTGGCAGACTGATGTAACCAGCGGAAGGCTTCACGTACCCCTAAGCCTACAGGTTTTAAACACTATTTTCTCCTTGTCCTTGCTCATCTTCCAGAGGCTCCTAATCACTCCACAGCTTCCTCCACTTGCTCCTGCCATTGCTCTCCAACAACATCTGGGCCCTCCAGCCTTGTACAGCTGCGTTTGCACCTCACAGGCAGTAATTAATTCGACACTCACAGGCATGACTTCAGAGGTTCATATCCCTTCAGACCTGCCCAGGCAGCTGGAATAGTACAGCGGAGATTTAGATTTACTCCCTCCTCCATGACTGCTGTCTTCCTGGATCCTGGCCCCAGAATCATCTGTATTCATGGCCAACAAGGCAGGAAGGATTATTTTTTTTTAAGCTCAGCTGCTAGAGGAAGCAACAATGGCTGGTTGAAACACCGTTGAAATAGAGAATCTTGAGAGCATCCCAGAAATTTACCATCTGGGATAAAATCGTAAAACAAGCTTTTGAGGTCTGACAGGACCTCATCAGATCAAATCAAGAGACGTTTCCATATTTCTACAGGAGTGCTCAGGGTCTGGACCACAGAAGCAGCCCTTCTTTACCAGGCTAAGCTTCACACGACATGTGAGAGGAGATGGCTACAGATGGGTTCCCCTCTTGCTAGGTAACTCCACCGACTTCTTTACTGACACTCTCAAAATGCTTCCGTGTGAAACAGAAAAAGATTTTGTATTTTGGCTCTAAAATCAGCTGAAGTTTAGTTGGACAAAACTATAGTTGGGAAACAAGGATTAAAAGCTTAAACTAATAACTATGGGGATTTATGATTTTATTAACATGACATACTCATCTGAATTAACTTTTATTGACCAGAAATGGGGGAAATTCTCCTTTGTTATGGGATGACATAAAGCAGATAGTCTTGGCTCTTTTCCTTCCCTTGTTTTCATATATAATTTGATTTGGTCCACATGATGTGCCCTTCTGATGTAAGAAGAAGGAACTGAAAACATATTTCCCTATTTATTGCATCAGAAGATATTTATTGGTACAAGACTGCTTCATGGCATTTTGCCAGCCTCCCCCTGCAAGAATAGGTGAACGGTTGGTACAATAATGTTGGCAGACCTGGCTGGTCTCTCATGTACTCTCAGATGTAGCACAGATAAATTCACAAAACCGTCTTCCCTGCATGCACATTGTGTACATTCATGTGCAAACATCTGTGCAAAGCCATCACCAGCAGAAGAAAGCAGAGTCAGAGAAGGCATGAATTACATTGACATCTAAATTACTAAAATCTCATAGTCTAAAGGATGTAAATGACAGTATCATAAAACCCTCCTGAAATTAAGTTCAAGATATTTGTAAATTGAGAATTCTCTTCTATTCCATCATGGAGAATTAGTGGGATGGAGAAAAACATATTTCTTTCTGTAGTGTATGCTGAGAGGGTGGCTGGAGAGAGAGAAGTTTGTTTCCTACCCATAACCTATGCTAGGAGATATAGTCTGTTATTTTTACTGTGAAAGTGGGAAACATTTTCTTTTTAATCACATAAAGGCCATATTGATGGTTGTTTACTGGATAGTAGAGTAATTTTAGCAAACGGCTGTAATCTGAACAAGAAAGCAAGTGTGTTTGGATGGCAAGCAAATGATTATTGGTCACAGTTAAGACGGAAAAATATTAGAAGTGTGTATATTGTAAGTACACATGCATGTATTTTTGGTATTACATACACACGTAATACCTTACCTGGACAGGGTTTAATTTGTGCTTTGGAAACGTGCTGGGTTTTTTTTAAATTCTTTTTTTTCCCCCACTTTGTATCACTGCTTTCTTCCCATCCTCCCTCAAGAAAAATCAGTTACATACTTGAACAGGATATCAGGTGAGTATTGGAGTATTGGACTTGGAGTTAGTTAAGTTAGACAAAGTAAATCACTTACATGCTTAATTTTACATGAAACAAAAATGTCTCTTTGTCAGTTCAGAGTACACCAAGAATAAATGATGATGAAAGCCGTTTGCTGTGCTACAGCTCAGGTGAGATATGTGAGAGAGCTGGCTGCATTATACCAGCCAGAGAAGACAAGAGAGTCTTGTGGGCACATCTCTTTTCTTCAGTGTCTTCTTTCCACAAGCCCTCTTTCTGTCAGTGGGTGAGCCCCAACAGAGAGGCTGGGGGCTTGTACTTGAACAGAGAGCTGCTGCTGTGCAGGCAGGGAGGAGTGAAGCAGCCTTGAGGACAAGAGGAGGTAAAAGTTGGAAGTATAGTGATAAATAAGCAGAGAGAAAGGCATGGGGAGTGTCATGGGTTGTGCACATGCACAAACCACGAAAGGGAACTGTTGCAATGAGAAGATCCCACCAGAGAGACTGAACCAAGGGGAAAAATTAAGTTGTGAAATAGAAAGCTTTTTAAAAGAACAAAAAAGGGATAGAGGACAAACATGACAGAAAAAGGGAAAATAAAGACTGTGAAAATGAGAATTTAGGTAGGAACAAGGTGGAAGGCAAAGATAGATACTGTCTAAATGGTATTTTAAACTAACTGTCAACTCTGTATGTCACAAGCCTCTACAAGTGCCCTTTCCTTCTCCACTCAGCTTGTGTCAGACTGCCAGACAGCCTGCAAGAGTTAGGATTTAGTGAGCAGAAAACTGATAGGAATCATAAATATAGCAAGGGAAAACTGTAGGAATTTCACCTCAGACATGTACTAGAATAGGAAGTGCAATTACCCACCCTGCTAGCATAGTGTGTACCATAACAATACCTAACACAACAGTCCCTGCAGATTCCTCAAGGAAAGCAAACTTGTTCGTTTTAAAGTTTGGAAAAGAAAGTTTATGCTGAAAGAGTAATTTCTGTATACTTAGATCAGAATAATCTGGGGTTTTATTATGTGGACAACCTGAAACTGTGCTATTCTTTTGTTTCTTGGGATTTCTAAATTATTTGAATGCTTATTGTGCTGCTGAACAATATAATCTAGTCTTCAATATTGATTTGTTTGGTTTTAGACAAAGGAGCAGATTATATTACATCCACAGACAGAGGAAACAATTAAAAGCAAAAATATCTCAGTAACCTTTTTTTTTCCTTTTCTTTTTCTTTTTCTTTTTCTTTTTCTTTTTCTTTTTCTTTTTCTTTTTCTTTTTCTTTTTCTTTTTCTTTTTCTTTTTCTTTTTCTTTTTCTTTTTCTTTTTCTTTTTCTTTTTCTTTTTCTTTTTCTTTTTCTTTTTCTTTTTCTTTTTCTTTTTCTTTTTNTCTTTCTTTCTTCCTCTCTTTCTTTCTTCCTCTCTTTCTTTCTTCCTCTCTTTCTTTCTTCCTCTCTTTCTTTCTTCCTCTCTTTCTTTCTTCCTCTCTTTCTTTCTCTTTCTCATTTTATTATTATTTCTCTTCTATTTCTTCTTTATCTTCTAAATACATACATTCAGTTAAAGTACCTGTACCTATTTAAAGTGGATTTCCCCACCAAAAATCATCTTGAGGGATACAACAGGTCAAAACCCATATATTTGACACACTCAGCAGTTTTGATCTGAGCCTGAAAAAGAAGATAAGGCAGATCAGAAGACACTTTTGTGAGGAAATTAAGAGGGCTCAGCATCTGAACTTCCATAGAAGAGGTCCCTCTGGCTTTCACAAAGGGATCACAGAGAAATAATTGTTAGCACTTTCCAACCACATAGCTTCAGTGTGGGAACAGATCATTGTTATTTCAAAGCTGGGAAAACCAGGGCACAGAGAGGTCAACATGATTCCATCAAGGACAGATAATGAGTCAGAGGTGGACCAACACAGAGTGTGTTGTTCAGATTTGCAGGCCAGGGTCACAGCTATTGGGTGCACCAACTCCCTTGCCAGCACCAGATGATGAACATTTCTAATTATTTACCAGTTGTGGAATTTCTATTTGCACTTCTGATAAAAGCCTCCAAAGACACGGAGGCAGGCTCAGGCATCTCAGTACCCAAGTGGAGTTAAGTGTTAGTGAATTAAAGAGCTGCTTACACTGAGACGAGTATACACAAATGCAGAAACACAGCTCTGTGCATTTAGGCAGCTTTATGGCAAAACAGAGGTGCTGTGAAAGTAACAGGCTTCCAACAGAGGTGGCAGTTGTGCTGACATGTTAGGAAGGTAGCTCAGAATTTAGATGTTGAAAGGGTTGAGGCAGAGCTTGGGTTCTTAAATCCTTTGTAAAATTCTGCTCTTGAATCTCCATCTATTCTTCTCTTTTTCTGTAGTAAACTTGTGCATCTATCTCTTCAGATTTGAATGGTAAGCTAGCAGCAGGTCTAGACCCACTCACAGACATCTTGCCTATCTTGCTCCAGGAATCTCATCAAAAAGGAGTTTGTTGCATTGGCACCTGATGTACTCTTCAGAACTGCAGTACCAGTTTTCCCTCTGCTCAAGGTGCTGAGTTGCAGAGATGGTGGCTTGCTAGGTTGAGAGTTGTAGTTGTGCTCTCAGAGCAGCCAGTCATCCACAGCTAAGTGTTATTTCTGTCACTTAATTGTAGCTCTTTCCTGGGTCACTTCTAATCTTTGATAGATTTTTTTCTGGTTGTAAATGGACAGAGACAGAAATTAGCAAGTACTCAGGGATGTTGATATTTTGGCACTGGTGAGTAAAGCACCAGGTACACACCTCATCATGTAAAGAAAGAAATATGCTTGCTATGCTAATAAGACTTCAGACACATCTTCGAGGGATGCATTTTCTTTTCACATGAGCTAAGTTTAGTGAACAGTAGTTTTTTATGACATAATGTGCACACAGCTTTGTGCATTTGTACAAACATGAGTAGAAGGCTCATGTGCCTTCCCCTGTAAATTTGAGCCAGAATGAAAATTTCTGGTTTTAAACAAATGGTTAAATAGTATTATCTGTTAATTAATTTGCCCTGGCAGTTCCAGTGTAAGGGAACTTTCATCTAACCATGATGTTGGCAGGTTAGTATTTCAGTAGCATAAAGGTTGCTGGCTTTTGGGTGGGGAGCTGAAGGCTCACAGAGCTGGATTTCACATTTGTGTTTGAAAATGTCTTTTGCATCTTACAGTCAGTAGCACATAGGTCAGTGCTGAGGCATTCAGGAGCAATAATGGTGCCATACATCTCAGACACAGGAAGAAACATATTTTTCCTTGTACTTCAGACCCAGAGGAGAGACCCATGGAAGGTAGCTTGTGACATTTTTTTCTAACGTAACTGCAAACACATGGTCCCATCTTTGGTGCTTTTTCCATTTACTTGCCTATGTGTCAGCCCTTCCACACAGGGGTACTCTGGTGTCTCCTTCAGGTAGAAATTCACAGTTCCATCAGCAACCCCCTGTTTAGCAAACACAGAAGGTGGGTTGGGTTTTCCAGCAGACACGCAGAGAAGCCGGGATACAGCCAACCAGGAAAACGCAAAGGCTTGTAAATCCAGCCTTGACTTTGTTTGTTTTCAGACACATTGCAGGGTTTTCACATTTTATTCTTATCAATGTTATTGTGACTTAAACAGGAAGCTGCATACCAGCGGAGAGGGGAGGACCATATTTATAGGCAAGGGAAGGTTACTTGACGAGATGAGGGAGTATCCTTGCTGTTAGCTCCAGTTGTGAAGAATTTTCAGGGAATGACCTTGGAGTTTCTGCCCCTCAGAAACCACAGCAACCAACATTTGTTCTCATAAAATAATTTCTTGTCTCACAGTGAGTGATTACATGCCTCCTCCAAAGTCTGAGGTAGAATCTCAGAAGAAAAAAAAAACACCAAAGAGAAAGCCTGAGCTGATAGTTCTAATTCCCTCCTATATCCTAAATAGTGCACTGCAGCAGTTCATCTGCTACCAGCTCTACAGCAAGCTGAAGAGTAGCCACCGCATGATTGTCCTTTCTTGTTTCTAGGTTAGCATAATTAAGTCTGAAATAAATACAGACATCTTTGGTGAATGCCTGTTTGTCTTCCTAATTAGCATCTGACAACTTGCAGGAAAGAAATGTTCCACAATTATACTGAGGCTTTTGTTGTGCAGTTTGGGAATCACTCACACAATCATTTCCCTGTTCTTAAACATATTTTAAGGGGGTAATGACCATTTGCAAGTTATCTGTTCCTCAGATGAGTCTGTGCAATTCTGACTGTAGCACCTTATGTGTCTTGTGCAATGTCCATGAAAAAAACTCCCATCAGATGGGCATATGAGAGAAATGTCTCTCATACATCCATACAGCTGAAAAGAAGTCTGCAGGGGGGGAAAAAATCGAAACCCCTAAAAAGATAAAAGCATGCTAATAGCTCATCTTGTCTTTGGATCACATCATGCACCACTTGTGGCCCCTCTGTGGTAAAAAAATGTGCAAAAGAGACATGGGCAAGTCTCCACACTTGCTTTAGAATCATCTCTGAGGTAGCAGGCATTTCATTTCATAGGGAGGCAGGTGGATGAGGCAATCAACTGTGCTCTACCCATCACGGCTTTATAGCTGCTTCCTTTAATATGAAAAAGGGTACAGATGTTCAAAACTGCATCTTTTAAACCTGAGTCCTAAGGAAATAAGTCCTAAGGGGGATCCAGCTGTTTCTGTCTGTGAATAATCCCTCTCCTGCAGTAACCTTCTGGCAGAATTCAAACACATCTGAATGAGGAGATTGGAATCTCAAGGCACTGATGCTTTTACAAGCTTACTGAGCACTGGGAGCTGAGTACAAAACAGACACCTCATTTTGCCCCCTTTCCCTGCTACCTGTGCTCTGTCTGAAGGTTCTGTGCATCCCAGCAGGTCATTGAGTGGTGACCCTGACTTGTTTCCAAGGACCTTATACCTGTGTCCTCTGACCCTACAAGGAGGACCACAAGTTCAATTCTAGCCTCTTCTCCTGCCCACTGCAAGAGACAATGAGAAGACCCTGGGGACATGGATCTATCTGCTGTTGCCATGGCCCTTGAGAGCGTTTCATTTCACCTAAATCTGTCTCTTCTTGCATCCTGGCAAAGATAATCCATGAACAGGTTTGCATGCCCATCTGCTGCCCGCAGTCACACCACCTCATCAGTCCCCACAGTGCCCATCTACAAGGGCTGTCCTGGATGCTGGGGGGGTACAGCCACTGGAGGGACAAGTAGGCAGGGTCATCAGCCCAACAGCACCAGGGAGGACCCTCTTCATCTATTTCCCATCATTGAGTCTCTCCTGGGCTTTATCTCAAGGCTCGGGTGACCTCCCTGGAGCCTGTGTTACCCCTTGTGACCCTCATCACCTGTGCACCAGCCAGACTGCAAAGGAAAGATCTATGCACACTGTAATATCCCAAAGGCTAATACCATTTGTTGTTTTCCTTTATCAGAGACAAACCTCTCTACAAAAGACATAATTATGATTCATGGCATTATTAGTGACAATTAAATGTCTTACTTGAAAAAAGGCAACATAAACTCCTGTTTCATTGTAAGACTTCCCTCCTGCTGCTTTGCTACCAACTGTGACTTTCCCTTGCAGCTTTAAACCACCATGCCAGGGCAAGCAGCTAAGAAAGCACTCAAAGCCCTAAAAGCCCTTTTGATGCCAGCACTCCCCACTGGCCCTCAAATCTCCAAGAAAAATGCAGCAAGGGCTCACTTTTAGACAATTGGAACCCAGGGTTCTCCTGAGCTCCGACAAACACAGTGACTGGGAGAGGGGCAAGTTATGATGGGACCTGCATGTGCCAGTTAAAGACACTGCTCCCAAAACTGTGGCAGCAGAGGGGCCATGAGCTTAAGGAGGACATGGGCTGCTTGAGGAAGCTTGCCGCACCTCCATGTGGTGGACAAGTAGCCCAGTGCAGAACTCTATTATGGGGAAAAAAGGAGCTCTTTGTGATGCTAATTCTTGTGGCTCCTTTGGGAACCTGAAGGGGCCCATCACAGACCCTCCTTTAACAGCAGCTGTGGATTTGTCCACAGAGCACGGCTGCATCAACGTACACACATAGACCCAAGGAATGCACTATCCCAGCCCAAAACCTGGAACCTCAGACATGGGGACTTTCCCTAGACCCAGTTAAAGGGCTTTGCAGAGGGGTGGAGAGATGCTGCAGTCAGAACTGCAGGAGCACCACGTTTAATAAATCCCAAGCCCTCCTGGACCACAAGTGCACGGTGCCCAGACATCCACCCTGAAGAGAAATGCTTAGCAGAGCTGTGCACTAGCTCACAGATTAACTCTGCAGTCTTTTCCAGCTAGTTATTAAGAAATGGGGGTCGAGATCTAAAAGCATTGCATGGGATTATTCACGAATCTGCCATTAAAATTAGTCCTCTGAACTGTTCTGAAAATATCAGTTTGCAGTTATCTTCCTCTGGGACAGAAAGAAAGAGAAGAGAGAAGAAAAGGAAGGGGAGAATGAATCCAGAAACTTTTCAGAACCATTTTGTCACTCATCACTGGTTGCCACTTGGACACTGAGCTGTTGACCACAACCTTTTGAGCCATCCAGCCAACTACTTATACACCAAGTGGTCCATCCATCGAATCTGTATCTCTTTAATTTATAGACCAGGATGTCATGCGGGACAGTGACAAATGCTTTCCCTAACTCCAGCTAGATGACAACTGTTGCTCTCACCTTATCCACCGATGCTCTAATGACATCATAGTAGGTCATCAGACTTTTCAGGCTGACTTGCCCTTGGAGAAGCCATGTTGACTGTCACCAGTCACCTCCTTACTTTCCATGTGCCTTGGCATAGTTTCTAGGAGCACTTGCTCCATGATCTTGCTGGGCACAGAGGTGACACTGACTGGCCTGTACTTCCATCTGGGTCTTCCTTTTTTCTGTTTTTGAATATCGGTGTTATATTTCCCCCTTTCTAGTCATTGGAAACCGCTGGTATAGCACAACTTCTTAAATATGATGGATACTGACTTAGCAACTTATTACACCAGTTTCCTCAGGATGAACGTCATTTAGTCCCATGGA
>VXBW01007929.1:33877-95877 GCA_013400375.1 Thinocorus orbignyianus | reverse complement strand
ATCCAGCCTGTCCAGATCCCTCTTCAAAGCTTTTCTACCCTCAAACAGGTTGACAGTCCCACCTAACTTAGTGTCATCTGCAAACTTTCTGAGGGTGCACTTGATCCCCTTGTCCATTGACAAAGATGTTAAAGAGAATTGACCCCAATACTGAGCCCTGGGGGACATTGCTCATGACCGGCTACTGACTGGATTTAAATCCATCACTACCACCCTCTGGGCCTGGTCTCCAGCCAGTTTTTAACCCAGCAGAGACTATTCCCATCCAAGCCATGGGCAGCCAGTTTCTCCAGGAGCATGCTGTGGGAGACTATATCAAAGGCCTTACTAAAGTCCGGTTAAACAACATCCACAGCCTTTCCCTCATACACCAAGCAAGTCACTTTGTCATGGAAGGAGACCAGGTTTGTTAAGCAGGACCAGCCTCCCATGAACCCATGCTGGCTGGGCCTGGTCACCTGGATGTCCTTCATGCACTGCATAATGGCACTCAGAATGATCTGTTCTATGATTTCCCAGGCACCGAGGTCAGACTGACAGATCTGTAGTTACCTGGATCATCCTTACAACCCTTCTTGTGGATGGGTGTCACATTTGCTAGGCACCAGTCAGCTGGGACCTCCCTAGTTTGCCAGGACTGCTGGTCAATGATGGAAAGTGTCTCGGCAAGCACTTTCACCGGTTCCCTCAGTACCCTTGGCTGGATCCCATCTGGCTCCATAGACTTGTTTACATCCAGGTGTTGGAGCAATTCCCTCACCATGTCCCTTACAGTAGTTTCATTCTGCTCCCTGCCCCTATCTGCTAGCTCAGGGTCAGGTATTCAGGGAACAACCTACTCAACTACTAAAGACTGAGGCAAAGAAGGCATTAAAGTACCTCAGCCTTCTCCTCATCCTTTGTCACTAGGTTACATTACATCATCTTACACTCCAAAAGGATTGCTTAATTAATTTAATTAACATTGTTTGGCCTGGTATGCAAGGCAGTAGGTGTTTTGGGCTGGAGTTTTCACTGTCTCTTGATGGCACAAAGAAGAGAAAGGGAGCTGCTGGCAGTGGAGCAGGAGGAGTGTGACTCCTCAGCGGCTGGCTGGGAATTGGCAGCTGCACATGAATCACCGTGGTGGCTCAGCCTTGCAGGGGACAAGTTCATCAGCGTCAGCGGGAAACAGACTGCTAGGGGAAGGTGGTAAGAGTGTTTTATGTAGAGATTTCCAAACCTAAGGGTGGCAATTTTCTTTTTTACAGTCACCTCACCAGGTCTTAGACAGTTGCATTAGTGTCCTTGCACCAGAAAAAGCAAGCAGTAACACCTTCCTGTTGCACTATTCTTGTTTTGTTTTCACAATGTAGCCAAGAAACTTCCCTAACAAGAGCATTAATCTGGCTTGGCCTTCTTCAGACTAGGAGGTGTGCAGGTCCCTGTGGCAGCAAAGAGAAAACTTTCCCAGGTGTAAGCACCAGGTCCAGGATAACTAAGTTCTTGAAATTGCCTCCATTCTTATTTTGAGTCTAATATTCACTGAAGCAACTCAGTTTCCTTCTTTGGTGTGTGTTAAAGGCCACACCATCTATTTTTAATTTGATTTGAAGTGAAATGCAGAAAGACTTGCGAATTAGCAGTAGCACAAGACTACAAGTGGAATTTAGATGATGTTTGATAAGAAATGTCCACATATATAAGAAATTTTCCACATAAGAATTCAGATATTTTTATATGTATATATTGGAGTTCTTCTAGCCTTTGATGCAAATTACTCTGAAGAAAGCTTCTGGTGACAGGATTGTGGTCATATGCAAAATAATTAGATTTTGCCTTCAATTGCTGGCCTCAGAATTTTAAGTGTTCTCTACAGATTGCTGTAATTTCTTTCTTGCCTGTCATCACAGTATCAGTAAAGAGCTTAGATGCAAATACAGGATCTTATGCTACAAATGGAAATAGATAAATAAAAAACATTGGAAATAACTGACAAAACAGCTATTATTGAACAACATTAGCTGATTATCTAAGGTATCCATCCACTTCCTACATTCAGTTTCTCTATATCTAGTAATTTATGGAGAAAACTATTACACTTTAATATACACTATGCTTATTGTAGACTCCACGAGATTTATAACAGAAAAAGACCTCCTAGAAGCTTTCATTGTGGTAGTAGAACAGGTGATAACCTCATGCCAAGTACATTATATCATGTACTGGCCCTGGTTAGCCAGTAAAAAATAGTACGTTATGAAAGAGTTGCTGTAAAGATTAGATTTTTATATCATAACTCACAACAGAACCCTATCACCTCAGGAAACAAAGCCTGACAGCAGCTGAGAAAAATATATCTGGGAGACCTGATAGCAGCCTTCCAGTATCTGAAGGGAGCCTACAAGAGAGCTGGGGAGGGACTCTTTGTCAGGAAGTCTAGTGACAGGATGAGGGGTAATGGTTTTAAATTGGAAGAGGGGAGATTTAGATTGTATATTAGGAAGAAATTCTTTACCGTGAGGGTGGTGAGGCACTGGAACAGTTTGCCCAGAGAAGCTGTGGCTGCCCCATCCCTGGAAGTGTTTAAGGCCAGGTTGGATGGGGCTTTGAGCAACCTGCTCTAGTGAGAGGTGTCCCTGCCCATGGCAGGGGGGTTGGAACTTCATGATCTTTAAGGTCCCTTCCAACTCTGACCATTCTATGATTCTATGATATTTCTGGACAGTAGCCGAAGGAGAGTATCAGATGGCATCCTGACAGGGACAAGATGACAAACTGGGCTTAAAATGAAAATGAGTTAGAAATGGTGATTCCAGCATCTGGCTTTCACTCTTGTCTAAAAGGTAACACATACAATATGTCTATGAATCCCCTCTTCCACTATTGCTTCGGGAAAAAAACAAACACATTTCACTTCCTCTTAAGGTAATTAGAGGTTTCCTGCTGTAAACCCTATGGGTGCCAAAGTTTCCTTACCCTGTTTGCCCTCTGATATTTAAGAAAGACACAGTACCTGCCAGGGTAGCAATTCAGGGCCTAGTTTATTTCCATTTTTTGAGTCCTGTGCCTGCACTATGAGCACTCCCCTGCCTATAACAGTAATCTTTTCTGCTAAAATACCAGTTACTTTGTCACCAAGGGTGATCTGGCGGGGACCTACATAAATCCCACGTTCTTTGGTGCCCTCTTTGGGACTGAGAGCCACAAAGCCCTCAGGGACAGTGGGGTGGGCGACAGACAGCAGGCTGGGAGCAGAAAGAGCGAGAGGAGGCTGGTCTGCACCCAGCAGCATTGGAGCAGCTGCTCAGCTGGAGAAAGAAGGGTTTATCTGCCAGTTTTGAGCCTTGCTTTGCATTAATTGTTTGCACTTTAAAGCTTTAGGAACAGTTCTCAGTTCATCTGTATGAGCAAGGGGTTAAACCATGGCACAAGCTGCCCTGAAGAACTGAATTACTGAGGCTCCCTTTGAAAGCTGTACCCACCCCTGTGTCCTTCTGGGGGCTTTCTCCTTTCATGCAGTCCAATCCTGTATTTAAATATCTCCAATTAATTAACCAAATAATTGTGCCTGGAAAGGGGACCTCTGAGAGCTCTAGCAGCAACTGGAGAGGCTGTTTGCCGAGGCGGGGGTTAAGGGGGGTGTTGCCAAGCTTGCATCACTTCAACATTTCCAGGCAGTCTAACCTAATGGGACTGGCAGAAGAGACAAAGGCCAGGAAAGAAATCCTGGGAACACTTTACAACACTTGGCCTTGATGTGCTCTGCCAAGTACAAGACATCTGTTTGCAACACTGTCTTAGAGGTAGGATGGAGCCATGGGGACCAGCTTAAGATATTTAGGAAAACCATTCTAAAGGCCTCGTGTAATTTGCAGTGTCTTTGTTTCTGGAGAATTCCTTGGAAAGGGCAGCATCTCTGAGCCTGCTCATAGAGAAGCATCCAAAAAGCAGTCTCTTGTCTTCAAAGAAAAATCTCATTGATATGTTGGAGGGTAGGACAATGCACAAATAGTGCATCTTCCTTTGCCATAATAGCAATTAACACATAAATTAGCACCTAGAGTTTATATGGGCATTTAGTTTCTAAAACAGAATTGCCATAAGAAAATCAATGAATGTATCAGTTTGCTTATTTTGGCCTTATAATAAGATGGTCAAAACTGAGAGTGCATTTTTCAGAAAAGACGGAAGCAGTTCAGAACTTGTCTGTGGAAGACATCCTGTAAATCTTCTTTCTCAGATTGCAGTGTTGAAACATCTGTATGTGGGATGTTCAAAGTTACATTTATTTAATGTTTTTTCTAATTTAATGACTAAGTCCATATTGGTAGCTGTTAGCACTGGCTTGCTAGGAAATACACAACAACAAAAGCATTACACACCACTTGCACAAACCGCTCAGTGAAGCACTTGCGACTAAAAGGGGATATCAGTGTGTACAAATACTTGAAGGGAGCAAAGCCACCTGAACATGGTCCTGGGCAGCCAGCTCCAGGTGGCCCTACTTGAGCAGGGTGCTTGGACCAGATGACCTCTGGAAGTTGCTTCCAGCCTCAGCCTTTCTGTGACTCCGTGAAAATCTGTATTACTTTCAACAAAATTAATCCTATACAAAAAAGCACACAGCTTGATACTTGTAAGGAAAACAATGCTTCTTTTCTGTAGTGCATCATATTTCACAGACCGTATTCTCACCTGGAGGATACTATGTTAGAACAGTTCTTTGCAAGTCAGTAGTTTTATGCCTATTACATAAGCAAAGGATATGAGCCAGAATCTTTTCAAGTGTTATTGAACAAGGGTGTAAAGAATGTGTGTGAAATCAATCCAGAAAGTGGATGTGCATAATTTTCTCTCCGCAGTGACAAGATTCTATAACCTACCTTCTCTTCCTACATGTACTGCACAGACTAGCAGGACAGAATGAGGGCCTTACTTCATCACAACTTTTTATCTTAGATTTCATGTTCCATGGAAGTCCAGTGCTGCCTTCCTTTGAAACTGATGTTTAAATTTTCACTAAGCTTAAATGACAGCAGGACTTGTCTACCTGCCATAATTTGGGAAGTAAGTCTAACACTAGACAGCCAAAAGAAAGTCAAAACATTGAACAAGAATTTTCTGTGTTCAGCATGTTGTTATGAGTGTCTGTGGACATAATCAGTGGAGAATGTTAACACAACAGGCTGTTAGCACAGAATTAATGATTCCCCCGTGTTAGATTAGCGCAAAATGAAAAGCACAATGCTTATCTGCAATGCACAAAGCACGAGGCCTGTGATAATGCTATGTTTTGTTTAACTTTATTTCTCCACAACTGTTTTTGTACATTAAACATTTTTCTGAGGAATGTTCATGCTATTACCCTTTCTTCTGCTCCCCACCTCCATACATCAGAAGATAAAGACTCAGTTTTCAGCTGGTACAGACGCATCAGAGACCAATTTTCTCAAGGCAAAATCACTAGATACTCACACTGGGTATATGCTAACACAAACTGGGGTTTTAATCAACAAGGTTATACTGCAGGAACACAGTAAATGAGAGTCTGATTGACTTGGCAACACTATGGACTGTTGCACAGCTGTGCCAAACTTAAAACCAGGTTAGTGTGAATTAAAGTCTTGGACATAACTTGTTCTGACAAGAGACGTGGCGGTGTGTGTCTGTGAGGCCACTACATCACCCATATTGCTCAGCGGGGTTCAGCAGAGCAGTACTTTGAGAGTGAATCCAGCCCGGTGCTTTCAGATCATACACATTTACCCTGGAATGGTGTTGCTTAAAGTTGCATGCAAAGGGGAATTTATAAGCTCACTGACATGGGATTTGGTTTTGCTTGTTTCATGAAGGTAAAACTAAAGGTGCTGTAATTAGAGCAAAAGTTAAGTACCAGAATCAACTATTAAGAAATGATGGGTTCATTATTTCTTGCTTTCACCTGCTCAAGAATCAATATTTTTTTCCTGAAGGCAATGCTTTCATTAGACGCAAGTTGCAAGACTCCACACAGAGCAGCTGAGCAGAACAGTATGGTGTGCATCAATCATGAAATCACTGCAAGTGGCCTAGTAGTGCCTTTTGAGCTTAAGATCCGTTAAATCCAGGTACCAAAACCCAGCTGCACTACACCGAATATGACGAAATCCCTTTGGATTGATGCTTCCCCTAAATGAAAACAAAAACAAAAGCAAAACCAGAAACAAAAACTAAAACTAAATACTGTTTTGTGCACCTGATCAACAAAACAAAACATCCCCATAGAAACCTGTGTCTAAGATGATCATGATTTAAACACAGCGTATGAGATAAATTCCCAAGAAAAGAAGTAGTCTAGGAGATAAAGCTGTAAATAAAGATACACATATGCCAATGAATTTTTTTATTTTTTATTTTTTAATTTAGGCCTTTATCCCACTGCTTCTACGGCAGTATTACAGCCAGAAGTTCATCTAATTCTTATCACGACACTGTATAAACTATCTGCACTGCCTAATTATTTGTTCTTCTACTGCTCTTCTATCTCTTTTTTACACTTACAACAACAGCTGCACAATACCCCCACCAATGCCCTGCTGCAATGCATAATGTCCTAGTTCTGGAGCACTGTGCTCCTGTTCCGTCCTCGTTAGATTATCATCAGAGCAAACAGCAACACCCACGTCAGACAAGACAGAGGCTTCTCAAGCAGTGCACACAAAGGAGGACCTTCTCAGCAGTCTTCTGTTTCTCCAGCTTGTAGCATATCTTCACGAAAAAAGCCCAGACCATAAAAAATGCTCGTCTTCTGTACTGTGTAACAAGGTCATGCCCTCAGATGTTTACTGAAATTCATTTCTTTCGTAGCTGCGGTTCTCTGTCTGCCAAATGTCTTCTCCGCCACCGCACTGCATAAAAGCAGAGAAAGAGCCACATGGAAAATCCCAGAAAGATTTCCCTGGGTTATTCTGTGAATTTTGTCCATGTCTGTTTTGAAGACTTCAAGCCAGTCACAGCAGAAATGGTGTTTTATTAGTGCTCAGTTAAGGCCAAACATGTTACTGCTTGATTAGTGTGGGTAGGTAAGCATGTAATGGGAAAAGTGTCACCTCAGGACTAGGGTAAAGAAATAGAGAAGTATATTAGTTTCCTCGTCCTACTTAGGTTGCCTGGATGTGTCACAAAGACAAATGCATTCACCAGAATCTGAATTAACTTACTTCATTAATTAGACCAAAACCACTTACAAAGACAAAACATTTCAAGTTATCACCTTTTTTCCAGTGACAGGTGTCCTTCATGAAAACACAGGTGAGGGAAGGATGACTGCCAGCCATTTGGGAGTTTGGTGTAACAAGGAGCATGTTTCTACCATTTCACAAAGGCAACATAATGCAAAGAAGAAAAACTCCTGAGAACAGCTTTGAACAGCACGTTTCCAGGCAAAGGCTGCTGGTTTGCTCATTCCCCTGTTTCCTGTGGCCTGACTTGGAAGAGCTACGGTGTGACTTTCCAAAGTGTGAGGTATCTGCAACTCTCAGAGCACCACCAGTATTTGCGCCTTTGTTGTGGCTCACCAGTAAGCCAGAAATGCCACAGATTATCTGGGCATCTGTAGTGAAGTCCCGTACCGACTGCAACTTGCCAGAAACACCTGACCTTGCTGGGCTTCTGCACAGACTAAACTTCTGTAAGAGGTTGCAAAAAGTGCCCCTCTGCACCATCAGGTGCCTGTAATTTAAAACCTCAGACATCCACTGGAAATCAAAGGCTGAACTTGAAAATACCAGTTTTTTAAGATACTTCCTAATATATCTCACCCAATAGTCTATCTTTTTCTTTCTTCTCACTCAGATACACTCAGCTTTTTCTGGTCCAAGCAAATAATATAATTAACTGCAGCAACAGGGCAGCTTATAAAAAAAACATTCAGTTTTTCTTACTGTAGCTCAACAGATATAGCAGTAATACAAGAACAAAAGGAGGGACAGAGCAATGGCATGTTAAGCAAAGTTACTTACCAAGCAAAAAGTCAGAAGCTCAAGAATCAGTGGAAAAGATATGGGATTTTACCCAAAGAAGTCACTGTAGTAATTCTCCCTAGGTAGGATTTCACCCATGACAAACAAGAGGAATCCACACAAAGGTAAAATACCTTTGTGTATGATGATGAGCCTGGGGAAAGCTCCCCATTCATTTTGGTCTTTGTAACAGTAGAACAAGAACGAACTGAAAGGCAGGTAGATCAGACCAATACCAGGAAACAATTGCATACAGGTAACAAGGCCATGAACTACAAGCAAAACCAGTAATTTAGGAGGATTATAGAAGGACTGAATATCAGACATTGACAGCATGGCATCCTACTACAGGAGGTTGATGAAGAATAATTACTATCCAAAAAAATCATTGTGGCATCACCATGAGACTGGTAAAAATTTTGCCTTTCTTCGTTAGGCTGGGACAGTGACCAAATAGGAGGTAGTCCAAGGTGAAGAATATTTCCTCAACCCTTACGGCAAAAGGCACCTCAGTTGATGAAAACAGCCCAGTCATAAAAGAGATGTCACTTGGTGGCAGTCAGCTCCATTATGGTTCTTCCTAAAAATAAAGCAGATTTGCTCGTAGTGGTGGGCGTTTGAAGACGCAGATTCTGACAAAACAGCACCTCCTTTATCTTCACATTTTCCTCTTGATGTCTCGGTAACACTCCCATGTCAAATATTTAAAAGAAAGCCATATTTTCCCAATCAACATATTTCCTCCTCCAGAAATGCTAACAGAGACCAAGCACCAGAATAAGAAAGAAACACAAGGAGGGCAGCAGCACTGTACTTTCATCTGCTACAGCAAGAAGCTGTCAGTGCTAGTACAGAAATTACCTAATAGACAGGCATCCAAATTTATACTAAGTAAACATTTCTTGAATCTATTGCATATAGCAGGAACCTAGTTTTTCTCTGGTCATTGCTCTAATTACTACCCATTCTTTCTTTCCTATTGTGCATACACCAAGCCAGTCAGGCTTGGTCAGATATGGTCTCCTCTTCATAAGTCCATGCCAACTACTTACAGTCACATTCTTGTCCTGGACAATGTCTGGAAATAGTTTCTGAGATTATATGCTCCACCACCTTCCCAGGGATCAAGGTGAGGCTGAGCAGTCGGTAGTTCCTCAGATCCGCCTTCCCCTTCTTGGAGATGGGAGAGACACTTGAGTCCTTCCAGTCCTCAAGATCTCTCCCCAGTTGTGCTCCTTTCTTCCACACCCTTTAAAAACGATTGCAAACAGACTGTAATGACACAGGCTATCTCCACCAGCATTTGTGAATGCATAACATCAGACCCATGGATGTCTGTATATCCAGTTTATTTTTGTGCTCCCTAATCTGATCATTCTCCACTGAGAGTAAATCTGCTTTGCATGGGACTTTCCCACTGGTGCCTGAGATTACTGAGGGCAAATCTTACTGGTAAACACAGGGGTGAAGAAGGCATTGAGCACCTCACTGTCTCAGTGTCATATGTCACTAAGCCCCCTGTCCAGTTTAGCAAAGGGGCTGCATTTTCCCTAGTCTTTCTTTTACTGCTGTGGAAACCTTTCTTATTGTCGTTTGTTTCTTGCCAGATTCAATTCCAAGTGAGCTTTGGCTTTCCTAAACCCATGTCTCCATGGTCAGACAGCATCTCTATGTTCCTTCTGGGCCATTTGTCCCTCCCTCCACCCCCTGTACACCTCATTTTTATGTGTCAGTCTAGTCAGGAACTCCTTGCTCATCCACATAGGCCACCTGCTCCTTTGCTTCATTTCTGCCTGACAGGATTCTGGAGCTTAAAGGAGGTGACCCTTGAATATCTAGCAGCTCTCCTGAGCTCCTCTTCTCTCCAGGGCCATACCCCATGGGACTTCTCCCAGCAGATCTCTGAACAAGACTAATTCTACTCTCCAGAATTCCAGAATTGTGGTCCTCCTGTGTGGCCCATTCCATTCTCTTAGGATCCTCATCACAATCTCAAGGTCCCTGCAGCCAAGTTTGTCCATGATCTTCACATCCATGAACAATTCCTCCTTGTTTGTAAGTATCAGGTCCAGCAGAGCACCTCTGCTCCTTGGCTCCCTCATCACTTATGTCAGGAAGCTGTTGTTTATTCTTGCATTGGAAATGTCTTGAACATCAAGTGTATTGCTGCAAAAACACAGTAGGTAGGGAACGCTCCTTGTGGAGAGAATAGCTTGTTACTTCATAGATGCAGGCTCATGTTAGTGTCCCTGCCGTTGTAGTGACACAGCTATGCTGTTCTGATAAAAGCTCTTGGACCATCTTGTGCACTCTTCTGCACAAACTGCTGCTATTTGCTGCATTTATCACCATACAGTCTTTTCATCAGCTGTAGGATGACACCGAGTCATCCATTTTCCTTAAAAGTCAATCTCTTCATGCCAGTCTTGTAACATTCACAGCAGCTACAATTTTGAACCTCTTTGTCATGTGGCAAACAACTCTAGGATTTATTTGGCTCAACTTCGCCATAGACACATTGTAGGATTCTCTTGAGACCACATTCCAAATTAAACTCAGGTTTTTTTATTCAATCTGTTTGCTGTGAATCAGAAGCAGTAGGTATAATGCAAAAATGCATTACAGATGCAGAGGAGTCAGAATAATTAAAGCATCCATATGTCATATGGACTGGACTCTGGAAGAAAAGCATTTACAAGGGGGAAAAAAAAAAAAAAAGGAATGATTGCTTTAACAAATGAGTCAGAAAAACTGAGGAAAAATTTTAGAATGGTCAGGAGGTATGAAGACAAGAGAATTTGATCGGTGCTTCTCAGTGCAAACAGTAATCATACTGAAGCCTGGAATTCAGTGCTAGGGTTTGTGGAAACAGTGAGAAAAAGTGTACATCAGTTGTCAGAAAGTGCATACAATGCATGACATCTGATCAGTCAGACACTCTGACAGGACTTAAATCATAGTTTTAGGTTTTTCAGCTGACCAAAAATGCTACTTAACTTAAAGATGAAATTTCTTTAGCAGGTATCCTTCCTCTAACTTCCATGTCTTTGTCGGCAGAAAAGAGCTGTTACTTCCTGGACACAGAAACTAGGAGCTCAACAGGATGCTGTAGGTTACTGAACCAGCATATGCAATTCTAGTGGGAATGCGATTCTTTATTAAATTGAATTGAATAGGTATGGAAACGCTGGGTGAAGTGCCAGGAAGGAAGCAGTGGCTGGATACTCCTGCCATTTCATTCTTCAACTGCTAAAAACACCCTTCAGGCACTGCTAGCTCCTCTCTATAGTAAAAAAAAAAAAAAATAAAAAAAAAAAATTGCAAGATCTGTGCTACAAATGAAAGTGCCTAAAACCAGAGATATGGCAAAAGCAAGGCTGTCTGATAATTTGCTGCTGCATTAGAGGTATAATTACCTCTTGGAGGACCAACAAGGGGCCTGCATGCAACGGTGCCTTCCAATGGGTCACAGTCTGGCGATGATGTTTAGTGTATGCTCCAAGGACTTAGCACTAAAGCTGTTTGGCCTCAGGCTGTGATGCTGACCAAAGATGCCAACCTAAATGAGTTAATTCCCAAAGCCACTTCATGGGAAATTGGGAGAAGAGGTCAGAGCAGGAGAAATGGTAGGCTGAAAGAAAGCATAAGGGGGGAAAAGGGAAAGAGAAAGACATCCACTTACAATGCTTGATTAAAAAACTCAGCTGAACTGTTACAAAAAGGAAAATCAAGCCCTCTGACCAAACTTGGGCAGAGGCATACAGTAAAGATTCAGGGCTATTGTGCCTCCTAACAGAAGGAAATTTGTATGGACTTAATTTATTTTCCTAATTAGTTTATAAATATATAGCTCTAAACATAAATATTCAGGAAAGCTAACTTTATACAGGAGAAAATTTACAGACCTCCCAGAAAGAATTTAGTTGGCACTAGGGGAAAAAAACACTGCCACAAACAAAGTATTTTATTTCAGTGACTTACTGCATCCAGAAAAGAAAAAGAAAATAGCAGATCTACTTCTTTCCAGACTCAAACTGGGGAGGAAGGAACGTCTTTCAGCCCGAGCAGGCTGTTCCAAGATGTGAATGTCGGCTAACTTTATTATGCCAACTAATTAAGATGCAGATAGAATGAAGTTTTGCTTGAGCAACAGGATCTCACCACAGGATTCAGCAGGCGGTACCAAGTCACACAGAGTGAGACTCCAGGGCTTGTTGTTACCCACATCCATGTGCGGGCTGCTGGTCCTAGACAGCAGTGTCCTCAGGAATTTTGTCTTCTTACATTCTGTAGAGAATGTAAGCAGAAAAAACAGAAGCAGAGAAAAGTCACTTTTCTCTTTCTTAGCTGAGATTTCATATTCTTGTACCATTACAAGGTTCAAAAGCTCTGTATGTTATGATAGTCAACTTTGCTGTGCTATTCCTTGGTCAACTAACAGCAGCAATTCTGTCATGGAAGGAATATTTCAGCTTGTTTTAACCTGGAGATGGGGAAAAAAATCACTTTTTATTTCTTTGAGTTGATATATAAAGCAGCTTTGAGTTTCTTGACAATGATGTCAAAATTTATGTACTATGTGCTACAAGTTAAAAGGAAGAAGTCTGCTCCAATGAGAAGTCATGGTCATCTGAAGTTACTATTTTGATTAAGAACTAAGTGTATTCCATAGCTTGGCTTTTGCATTATGATTACTGCTGCTGTCCTGCTGGTGAAAAAGATGACCGCAATGAGAAAAACTCTCTCCTTCCAAATCTGAGGATAAGTATCAAAGGTAAGAGAAAGTAACCAGGAACAGCCCAAGACTAAAACAAGCTGAAAATTTTGCAAATAAAAGCTCCTAAATTTGATTTCTAGCCATACACCGACCTTGGGGACTTATGAACTTCCCTGCAGATTAAGTATTTGTTACTTTTGGCTTTTGCTCTCTGCTAAAGGTTTATTTCCATGGAAACAGACACTGTATTTATGAAAACAAGGAAGTAGATTTTAAAAAACAACTTTAAAAAAATCACCTCTTTATACCTGTATATGACAAAAGGTACTAGTTGAAGAGCAAACCACATCTACACTGCATCTTAAAGGCTGGACTTGATGATCTTAAAGGTCTTTTCCAACCTAAACTGTGGCTGTTCTTGGTAGGCTGTTAAGGACATCGCACTCGATCAAAGTGTGACCAGCCAGTGGGGTCTTATTCAGGGAATGCACAATTGTATCTCACTTTACTGTTTCATCAGTATAAAGTATTGACATGGACTGGTCTCTGCATGAGTTTGCAGGGTGAAGCTCTTCAGAAATTCAGATTATCCCCCCCATCTTCAGTGGTACAGTTTAATTTATTAAACTTTGTTCCTTACCTTCAATTTTGCTGGTTTTGTAGCAGCAAAATAATTTAGTAGTGACAAAGCCTGCAAGGTGAAGACAGAAAAGACCACTATGGCATTCCTCAGGGCTCAGTGCTGGGACCAGTGCTGTTTAAGATCTTTGCTGGAGATGTGGACAGTGGGATAGAGTACACACCCTCAGCAAGTTTCCCAATGACACCAAGTTCTGTGGTATAGTCAACATGCTGGAGGGAAGGGATACCATCCAGAGGGACCTGGACAGGCTTGAGAAGTAGGTTCATGCAAACCTCATGAAGTTCAACCAAGCCAAGTGCAGGGTCCTGCACCCAGTACATGGCAATCTCAAGCACAAATACAAGCTGGGTGGAGAATGACTGGAGAACAGTCCTGAGGAGAAGGACTCGGGACTGATGGTGGATGAGAAGCTCAACACGAGCCAGCAGTGTTAACTGGCAGCCCAGAAAACCAACTGCATTCTGGGCTGCAACAAAAAAAGTGTGCCCAGCAGTGGATGGTAAGGCACTGGAACAGGTTGCCCAGAGAAGCTGTGGCTGCCCCAGCCCTGGAAGTGTTTAAGGCCAGGCTGGATGGGGCTTTGAGCAACCTGCTCTGGTGGGAGGTGTCCCTGGCCATGGCAGGAGGTTTGGAACTCCATGATCTTTAAGACCCTTTCCAACTCTAACTGTTCTGTGTCCCCAACCCCATGTCCAGGCCCTGGTCATTGCCATGGGCCTGCCATCCCAGCTCCCCTGCCTTTACTCTACACTTTTTTTCCCTTCCCGGCCAGACCTATTCCTGTGCTCCAGAAACATTTTCTGTCCTGCAGACATCAAATTATGCCTTAATTTCTACCTGTAATATGTTACAGCTGCATTCATTTACAAGGTGAAAAAATAGTTAAAGAGTCTGAAGTATATGGTCTTTAATCAAATGCCTTCCAAGTGCAGTATACACAGTTTATGCAATCTGCTTTTAAGTATGCTAATGATTTCAGTTTTTGCACCATACTAAAACCTGGGTTATGTTTCAAACATGTTGAGATGGCATGAAAAGACTCTATTACTACTTACGTATTTAAACTCAGGATCACCTCTCACCTTCTTATGACTTCTGTCATAAAAACAAGAAGCTGATGGATTGCTTAAGTATTACTGCAAAGCATATTTCTGCCACCAAAACAGAAGAAAGCTAAGTACTTATATGCCTGAAGGTATTTTTGTTTGTTTGCTTAAATCAATTTTCTTTAGTTAAGTTTGCATTTTGATAATAATCTAAAGATTTCCATCAGACTTGAGGTAACGTAGTGCTGTACAGAGATTTTTTTGAGAAATGTTATTCAAGTCCAGAAAAAAATAGATGCATTTCTTTACTGAGAGGTTGTTCAAAAGTTGAAACACGCATTCTGCCCAAGGCCTGGCAGTGTTTAAGAGAAATTTGACAATGCCCTTAACAACATGCTTTAGCTTTTGGTCAGCCTTAAAGTGGTCAGGCAGCTGAGCTCGGTGATCATTATAGGTTTTTTCCAACTGAAATGTTGTATTGTACTGTATTCTATTTTAGTCTATTCTATGACAGTGAAAAGCAATGAAACGTAAGCAAAACATTGAAGCTAACAACTGAGCAAACAGGCTTTTTTGACTGTTCGTTTGTTTGGTTTTTTTTTTAAACTTCAACTAAGTGCTTCTAAAGCAAAAGGTAAGTATCTTCTCTAGCTTGTGTGATGCTACCTATGTCTTAATTTGCATGTCCTCATATTCATTGTCTTCATGGTTCTGCCAGTTCTGCTATAATCCTTTCATTTGGTATGTTTGGTTTATTTATTTTTGTTGGTTGGGTTTGATTGAGTTTTTGGGTTGTTTTAGGTTTTTGTTGTTTTTTTCCCACACCATGTATGTCTCAGAATAAGTCAATACCACAGCTTGCTTTATTTTTCAGTGAAAAATGCTACAGTCTGTGTTATGTTAGAATATCTGGAGTTTGGAGTTAGAGCAGAGAAGGATTTCTGGCCTATTAGGGAAGCCTGACATATTGAACCAGCACTATGCTACAACTGCCTTCTGATGCTTTGGGAGGAAAGGAGGTCAACGAGCAGGACCAGTCAAGATTTTGAGGTCTGTAAAAGTTCATGGGAGCCTCAGAAGGGAAATTAAATCATATGGCATTTAGGAAAAACATAAACAGAGGGAAGGAAAGGATATAAATCTGTATCCAGGGTGGAGCAGGATGATTCTGTAATAGGTCTTATACATGCATGTAAATATTGCTATTTCCAGTTGTAGTAACATATTTTTTTTCATGTCTTTCAGTAAAGATTCTAAGAGATTGTTTTTTCTGATTTTTTGCAAACCAACTATTTTTTCCCCATTTCTATTATATCTTTGACATAATCATTTTCAAACCTTGATATACTTCAGATGGGAGTTCTGGCATCCTGTGGAACTGCTGAGGAATGACCACTAGCAAGAGCACAGGGATAATCTGCCTTGGGGTAGCATTTGTCTCCAGTTCAAACCAATTTTAAACTCTCACTATAGACAGTTGCCTTCCAAAGCTGTTGTGTGAGTCCACAACTGACACAGAGGAAAGATGTAAATGCAGAATGGTGAACATAATACAACCTTCTCTTCAAGTTAGCTGTCGTTCACACCTGCATCAGGATTTCAGTGAGTGCCAGGCTGAGGGACAGCTTCACAGGTTCACACTGCGAATCCTGATCTGCAGATTCAGAGGTTTAATAAAAAATTGTGAGTCAGAGCTACAGAGATACAAATTCAGAGGGATACAGGAATATTTCTATTCCTTTCATACATTATACTATTTATTCTTTACTGTGGAAGCCTATCACAGTAGGCTTTGCAGGAGAAGAACATGACTTTCAGACTAAATCTCAGTGAGCCTGACATTTCTGTCTTTCTTCAAAAGCATTAAAACCAGCCTGCTTTCCACTCACTGTACACTTGCAGGTAGATCCTATCACTGTTGGTCCTCCAAAAATATTTCCTGTTGTGATGTTGAAATCCAGACTGTGCTTACGTTACATCACTATTCATAGGGAAGTAAGAACAGTCATGTAGATGTGAATTAGAAGAAAGTACCGTTCACTAAAAATAAAAGCTGGCGACTAAATAGCTCAAAGCATCAATAGGAAGATGTAAAATCTGGCAGCTTAATTTTCCTTCAGATTGGAGGAAATAAAAGATGAGCTTGAATTTATTCAGACAAGAAATGCTACTATTTGTCATTCATTTACTGGTTCACATGAAATATTGTTAGCATGTCCTGTTGGACAGTATCCTCAGTGCTAACCTGGCAGTGACTCAGATGTGCTGGACATCTAAAAGGACCCATGACTAGGAACGTAAAGAGCAAGATATGGCTTTAGCTTCTAACAGTGGTTTCTCTCATTCAGACTTGGAAATATTTTCATGGGTACCTGACCGTTTACAAGCAACAGATGAAAGTTCAGCTATGTATTTTCAAATATTTTTCAAGTATTTTGTTGCCAATTTGTGACAATCTGCACAAGCATAAATACTTACATAAATAGGACTAGGGATTTCATTTAGTATTAATTCTACCTGTCTCCCAGCCTGGAATCCCTCGGGCACAGGCTGCTTGAGCTGCCTGTTTGAGGTCTGTTGCTTGAGAAAACAGATTCCCCTGAGCTCTCCTCCCTCCTTCCCCTGCAGTGAAGACTCCTTGCTGGAATGGAGAGACCACGTGGCCAGAAACGGCCTTTAGAGACTCCATGGACTAACACGGTTCCTCACAGCCCTCTGAAGGCATGTCTGCAAGACGTGTCATCAAGCTGAAATCCATTTCTGTACTACACATCAAGAGAAGCTTCAGCAGAGGTCTTGAAAATTACTTTCTCGATCATGAAAGTAGATATTTTTTAAATTTCCCACTCGTTTCTCATGTATTGAGTTTCATTTTCATTTAAAAGTTCCCCAGGATTTGCCCTTAAGAAAGTCAAATTGTCCTTGCTATCTAAAATCTGAAAGGCAAAATACATCCCTCTGCAAAGAGAGATCATACAATACACAGCCAGTGGGCTACTGCCTTTGACACAAATGAATCCAGTGTAAACTTTGGCACTGATAACAGGGTGTAAAGGCTATCAGAAGACAGCTGACACATTTATGTGAGACAGTGCTTTCTGGCAAAATTGGAGGGGAGAATACCAGTTCACTACCAGTGAACATGCAAAAACATAATACCTGTCTGACCTACACAAAAATGTTTACACATGGAGTGTGTATAGTCTTCAGAGACTAATATTTTCTGTAGCTGTCTTTCCAGCAGAATATTTCCTGTAACCTCTGTACCAAGGATAAAAAACATATACTGAAATGTCATGTTTATCTTTCCAGCTTTTTTCAGTACTGAACGCTGTAGTCAAGTCAAACAGTGACATCACATGGCACATCATCAGACCTTCTGCTCACTGAAGAGTATGCAGCCAGCGCTGCAGCTGAACCCAGACAGACGAATTAAGACTGGCCTTACTCAAACAGGGTGATCATTTGATGGGTCACTTTGCACTTATTAACGAAGTATATGGTAAGACCAAGCTGGGCACCGATGGCTGAATAGGGCGACAGGACGTGAGGAGGCATGAAGCACTGGAGACAGTCTTCTGGCAAGTCTTCAGGGGACCTTTCACTTTCTTTTTGAGCAGCAAAGCATGAAGTTATTTCATATGAGTAACCTCTTTCTTTTGAAACAGTGTGTGACTTCTGTGCAGTACATGTATTTTGGAGTTTAAAATGATGATTTTTTCATGATACTGTCACTATCTGGCACCGTCTTTGTTCACCCTGTGTCTGGACAGAATCAATTCTGGGGTAAATTAACTTTTTTTTTCTTTTTTTTTTTTTTTTTTCTGTGTAAGCTAGCACAGCTAGCTTATTTAAAAATAACTAGATTGCTTTTTGCTCAGCAACTCCAAAGGCCAAACAGCCTCAGAGAGACCACTTAACTGGTCTCAAGTCAGGTGAAGTGGCTGGAAGTGAAAGACACACCGTTACCCAATGTAGATGGTGCCTTTGTTATTTAGAAGGGTCAATGTCTATGATTCACTTTACCTACCCAATGTTACTCTGGCTGATCCCACAGAATCAGACGGATTAAAGGCTGATTAAAGCCAGACTAAAGAAGGCTACAGCAACAAGGAAGCGGATGTCACCAGGGAGAATGCCATGAACTCTTGGAAAGTGGTAAGAAAGCCAGCCACAACCGCCTGTAACCAGAGAGGTAACAGGATTGTTCCCTACGGCCAGAAATCTATTCTCCAGCAGATGTTAGCTTCCTTAAAACAAGCAGTCTCAAGCAAGTAGGCAGCGCTCTGCGATCAGAGGGACAGTGACACAGGCACAACAGGCAGCAAGGCCACTTGCTGAATTCAGCAGGGATGTCACAGGCAGGTAATGAGATGGTTACACTCACCTGAGCTCCGAGGGGTGACAGCTGCCCACTTTGTCTCCTTTACTCATCCCTGTGCACCGCCCAGGGAAACATGTTCACCTGGCAGAGCTGCTCTGAATTAGTTTCTACTCCAGGGACTGTAGGAGCAACATCTCCCAGGTGCCAGCTTGCACTTGGACCTGGTACAGTTGGAAAGGCAGAGCGTACCAGCCCCAGACGTAGTCAGAATGACAGAACAACTGCATGGCAACTCTTTAAGAAAAAATATGTCACTCAAGTGTTTATGAAGAACAAACCCAAGCTTCTCCCTTTAACCTACAGCTTGGTGGTTGGGTCTTAAGTGGGTTGAACTCATTCTGGTGTTTTGGGAATCAACTTGTTATATGTAAGACAAGCTTTTTTTTACTTTTTAACAAAAATTATTTATTTTTAAAACCTGTCCATCTTATGGGAATCATCACTGTAACGTACTTAGATTCTGGTATGAGCCCTGCTACACGGTGTCTTTGTATCTTCCAGATTCCCAAGCAGTGAAAAATATGATTAACGATGCAGGGTAAGTGGTTTTCCTATAAGTACTCAAGATGACCAGGATTTAAATCTTGTCTGTCACACAGCAACAGCAGGATAGAAAGGCACCAAAAATTATATTCAGTGGTGCAGCAACAGAAGTTGGTCTAATAAGGGTTTCCAAAGCAGAAGTAAAACGCTCTTATTTAGACAAGATTGTCCCTTACACCATTCAAAGGAATTGTTAAATTTTAAATACCTATTGTAATTGCTATTTCCAAGTGTTTAAGTGTACCAACATGGAATACTTAGCATTCTTTTGTACATCTGCAGAATGTCAGACAGGCTTAGCTTCACTGCTTTGTTCCTTGACCTTAAGAACTGCTCAAAGAAACTTCAAGAACTGCAGGAGGACTGACGTGTCTCTAGGGCTGTGCCAGCAGACAACAGCAGTAATAGCAACAAGGTGTCCTGGTCTCAGAAAATGAGAAGCCCTAAGTGAGTGGTCAGCCAATGCCTTTCTCCTCCATCTTCTCTCTCTCATTCATGTTAGAAAGACAAAGGGGATAGGAAATAATGCTGCTCTGTGAACTGCTTCAAGTCTGTAAGACATCCAAGTGCATACAAAATTGATCTTAATGGAAGGTTCAAGCTTACAGTTCAAGTCCCTATTCAAAAATCAAACATGGACGTTTTTGCAGGAATTTTAAAATATTTCAGAGGACAAGCAGAGGGCAAAGTAAGAGACCAGTCTAGAAATCCCTTTACAAAACCTTCTCGTCTTGTTTTTCATGTGTTGTGTTTTTTAGACCAGTGTGTTCAGGAAACCCTTATTGTCCAAGCATTTTTAACGAAAACATGACAGTAGGCTGTGCATTATTAATAGAGCCATTAATGAGCTCCCTAGGTAGTTGACAGGACTGAGCACATACCAACAGCACACAACTTCAAGGCTTACTACTGCATCACTGTCTTAAAATGCACAGGAGCTGTGGCAGGACGTGCCATGATACACCCTGCCTCAAGCACCGCTGAATTGCCAGCTTTATTCACCAGCCGAGTGAGTGAAGAGATGCATCATCCAGGGCCAGAGAGGTGGCAGTCAGGTAACACTCTGACACCGTTATTCTAAATGTAGAACACAGGACAAGGGCAAAGAAAATGTACGTGGGTCTGAAAACACAGCCAGTGCAGTAGTTTGCATTGAGAAGGAGACTCACTTACAAAGGAAACCATTTACATTAAGGAGTAAAAAGGTTTGCATTTTCTTTGTTTCAGAAAGTATGTGAGGGGAAAAGAAAAAATATTAACAGCATTTGAAATGTATAAAAGCTGCTAAATGTTATTCGTCTGGCCCTCTTGCACTGCTGCCTACTTCCCAGGAGAGGCAGATGCAACAAGAAAAGCTCCTGCTATTTACTTCACTTTGCATATCTCCCTTGGTGCCCAGGCTACACTGCTTCCAACCCTACTAGACATTTTTCTGAAATTAAGGTAGGAAACTAAATCTCCTTCAATACAGTTTGTAGTACCGTGCTTTTCTTTATGTATTGTCCAAAAGGTACTCCAAGTTCATATCAGTTTGTACTAGCAAGGGAATCCTGTAAGAGAGAAATATTTCCTCTTTTTTTTTTGGTAAAGAATTTGGAAGGTTATGTACGACAATTTACCCAAAATCTTTCTCTTCATGTGCTGAGAACACCAGAAAAACACCTCATCTTGAAAAATGCAGTAAATTCATAGAGAAAAAGCAAGATAACGACTAAAAATCACTCTGGTCAAATTAATTCAAACTAAGCAATGTAACAGGACCAACTGCGGCAGAGACATATGTACAACTCAATAGAAACAAATAAAGTTTAATCTAATGATAAAAATAATTGCATTTTTCCTTGAAACTCAGAGGGGAAATTGAAAATATTTTGAAATTATTTAGATCTTATAAAACATAAACTGCAGTTAAGAATTCAAATGTATTTCTTCATGTAAACCAATATCCTCCTGATTTATACTTATTGACTTAAAAAAAAAAGTTACTTTAATTTTTAGCAGAAATGTTGGGTTTTCTTATTTCATTTCTATTCTCCAGCTAAACACTCATCTGTAAATAATGAGTTCTTGAAAAATAAATCAAACTGGGTCACTGCAAAGTCATCAGGGACTCTGGGGATTGGTAACATGATACTGCGCCTTTTACATCTGAGCTGCCAGTCTAGGCCAACAGTGTCCTAAGCCTACTGCCAGTTGTTTTGTGTCATGCATAATGGGTCGGTAGACCTTTTTCATTTTGCAGAAAAAAACCCAAAACATTTCTACATGGTGTCAGGAAACTCTCATGGAAGACAGAATGGCTTCTGCAAACTGATGTAGGAGTTGGACTAGATAATCCTGAGAGGTCCCTTCCAACTCTGACAATTCCATGAATCTGTGACCACAGAATGGCTAAGGTTGGCAGGGACTGGAAGTCATACAGTCCAAACCCTCTGCTCATNAGGATCACCTCCCTGGACCTGCTGCCAACACTCCTCCTAATGCCCTCCATGATACTGCTAACCTTCTTTGCCACAAGAACGCATTGCTGGTTCATGCTGAANGCAGGGCCACCTGCAGCCGGTTGCTCAGGACTACGTCCAGACAGCTTTTGGATATCTCCAAGAAGGAAGGGAGACTCCACAGCCTTCTGGGCAACCTGTGCCAGGGTTCAGTCACCCTCACAGTAAAAAGGCCTTTCCTGATATTCAGAGGAAACCTCCTGTGTTTCAGCTGGGTACCCACTGTCTCTGGTCCTGTCAGTGGGCATCACTGGAACGACTCTGGCTTTGCCTTCTTTGCACCCTTCCTTCAGATATTAATTTACATCAATAAGGTGTGTTTAAGCCTCCTCTTGTTCAGGCTGAACAGTCCCAGCTCCCTCAGTCTCTGTTCATAAGTTGCATGCTCCAGTCCTTTGATCATATCAGTGGCCTTTTGCCGGACTAGCTCCAGCATGTGTGTCTCCTTCTACTGGGGAGCCCACCACNCACGGGACAAAGCATTCCAGATAGATCTCACCAGGGCTGAGGGGAAGGATCACCTCCCTGGACCTGCTGCCAACACTCCTCCTAATGCCCTCCATGATACTGCTAACCTTCTTTGCCACAAGAACGCATTGCTGGTTCATGCTGAACTTGGTGTCCACCAGGACCACCAGGTCATCTTCTGCAAAGCTGCTTCAGACACTGGTCTCATCAATGTGGCCTTCTGAGATCAGTTTACCTCTCTGTGAAACACAGGATCTTCCATTCAGATGGGGCACAAATTAGGAATGAAATGTTTGAAATTGCTATAACTACGCAAAGCTAACTTATCTCAGCACAGGGCTAACACACACAAAAGGGCACCAGAAAAACTTACAAATCACTTTTCAGCTGAGTTAGAAAAATCTGAAGCAGGTAACATACTACAAGACAGTATAAAAAGAGACAGTCATGTAGCTGCATACTGAGAAACACACAGTTCAGACAACAAAGCAGCACTCCGTTTACAAATCAATTTCTGGGCTTGCGAATTTTCTACTCAATGTAAGTTCGAATCTAAGTTTTGATTTTCCAGAGCAGCAACATTAACTGTAGATACATAGTTCAACTTCTTAGTGCATCACAACTCTGATACCTCAAGATAATGCTTAAAATAAACTGAGTGACAGGTGGGGTGACATGCTTGAATCACTAACTGTACTCATGCCCACCGAAGCCTATGGACATACATTTCCTGAAAAAGAAATGTTTATTTCATTTCTTAATAACTTCAATTGTAATTAGGTTGTGACCTACGCTTTTACTTTGTTACTACCTTACTACTTCAATTTTATTGTTCTTATTTTAAGATACACTGCATATCTTACCTCTGTCTCTGAAGATACTTCTACAGCATTTGAATGAGTTCTTATTTTACACACAGTTGATTGCTCTATGGGAAACATTCCTGTCCTCTTATCCCTACTATAAAAAGATTTTTGTGGAAAGCATAACACAAGGACGCATCTATCGAGCTAAATTATCTCTTTATTAGGAAAGCACCAACACCACACTCTTTAAAATTACTGGAATTTTATTTGCCTCAGGCTTATGACTTGCGACCAAAGACATTGTGCAAAGAAAGCAAAGATTAAGTACACTTTAGGGAAAAGGTGATAATCCACATTGGTAACATAGAAGATCAGTCTGATGAAAGAAGCCATCCATTACACTATATAGATTGCAATATTCAATAGCATTTTTTTAACCCAACTTTTTAATTGAGGAGAAAAAAAAAGTGAAGCAAAGTTTACAGTAGACATAAATTTGATAGAATGCAAAAAGCATTTTTCTGAAGATCACCAAGCGTAAAGTGGAAAAACATATATGGGACAAGGTGGATGAAGGCTAACTACTGTACATTTATAAGCTATTAAACAAAGTTGCATATATGTACCACAGTGTAAAAAAACAATATAGAACAAATAAAGACTTTTAAAACTGCCTGATGAAAAATAAAATAACCAGTGTCTTTTAATGGCTTCTCCTGGTTATCAATGCTACAAAAGATTTTTATTTTTTTTTCTCTTTCTGATGCCACTGAAAAACATTCTATCAAATGACAAAACCAGGCACAATCAAACCATTACTGAGTCAAAACCAGCCCATAGAAATATACTATCAACCCACATTTTCCATCAAAAGCTTTTTTGTTGTTGTTTGTTTTTAAATCTTTTGAGGCCGATCTGGTCACAGTATTTTACATTTTTTTTTCCTTTTTTACACCATGATACCATATGTTTGTCTGGCACTATCCTAAAGCTATCCTAATTTGTAGAGAATGAGAATACAGAAACAACCCAATGTCTATTTGACAAAATGAGTTCACTGGGTATAAAATAGAAGAAGGGAGAAGAGAAGGGGAAGGGGTCAGTTCTGCCAAGAAAATAAACCCTATGGATCACTCATCATCACTTCCGCTTGCTTCCGACTGGTCCTAGAGGTAAGAGACACAAGACAAGTCAGAAATTCTTTGCCAGCTATTCTGTGGAATTTGTTAAGAAGGAAAAAATAAAAGAAAATAAAAGGAAGAAAAATGACAAACTGACAAATCAAGATCGCCTTAAGAAAGGTGCTACATATCTAATACTTTGCTTTCATGACATTTCATTTAATTGCTGTGGACTTCTCTAAAGAAGGAAAGACAGAGTCAGGAAACACCAGGTCTTTCTTTATACCCAGACATTTAAAAATAACCAGGAAGGTCTATTTTCATTTGCTGCAATAATAGAAGCACCCACCAAAAAAGCCCAATAAACTGCACCAAGAAAGAGAGAAATAAATCAAGCTAAGAGCTTCTCATCTGTGGACAAAAGCAAATAGACCATGAGGTTTAAAGGTTCGATGAAAATAGGACAGCTCCAAGAAATAAGCTCCAAACTTCTTGTCTTTCAGCACTGGGACCAGATCTAGTAAGTACACGCAGATAACAAGTTAATATCCCCATCTGATCAATAGCTGATCAATACAGATTAAAAATGTGCTTAAGCATAAACAGTTGAGAATTCTGACAGCAAGCAGGACAGGGTAGAGACGCAATCCCTGCAACCACTTCCACAGTCTCAGTCAGCAAAACTTACATTTTCATCTTGATCCTCATCACTATCATCATCACTCACAACAGGCTTGGCTTTTGCTCGGCTTTGCCTCTTCTTGCCTTTTCCCTTGTCACGATTTTTTTCATCCTTCTTATTTAGCTTGATTTTGACTTTCACTGATTTTGCTGCAAAAAGTTTAACACCATACATTAAGGCAATTTTCACTTATCTACTTTTAAATGCCATCCCTGTTCCCAGAAATTCATGCCTGGTATCTGCCTGCAAAGATACTCCCCTCTGATCCTTATCTGGACTGTGGAACAACAAAGCAGAGGTATTTGCTTTTACTTTACTTCTTGATATTTTTAACAGTAACTTGAATTATACTACAAAGAATAACTTTAAGTTGACCATGTGCATCTTCTTTTCATTCTCAGAACGCATGGTGTCTACAGTTAGTAATATATGATCCTGTGAGAAGATATGTCTCCTACATTATTTTATTTCTTGCACATAGAAATGTTTATCCCTTGCACAAATAGACAATTTTTCTTTAATTTTTTTTTATTTTAAAGCTCCAGAAATGCTCTGTCTAGGTGACTGGCAAATTTTGAATTGACACCTTTATGAAGAACATGTTAAATTCCTAATTCCATAATATCCACTCATTTCCAAATGAACTGCTTAAGTCTCATGCTTTGCACACCCACGTGACGCACTTGGAAGAGTAGCTCAGAGCCAAGTACGACAGTTTCTGTAAACATACTGACGGGGTAGCTGGAGAGTACAGGTAGATGTACTGGGTGGCAGAAACTGGAATGAAGGGATCCCTTCTTTTCTACTGTATCATGTTTCCAAGTTTGCAGGGACTGAATGAGTGTCGTCTCCTGCTTCTGAAATAGTCAGTTTCACTTAATCCTTATCACACGGAAGAATATTTGTAGTATCTTCTGGTTTTTAACGAGTTTTATATGTAACATCATGCCTGAAGGTTCACCACCCATGGGTAAAGACTGTCTCTAGCCTTTCCAGGCACTTCTATTTACAAGCAACATGAACAGGACCAGAAGGGTTTATAAACACTCATGGCCAGTCAGATCTACTTCCACAAAGCACCTCTGTGATTCGCTTTGGCTTAAAATAGTTTAGTATACTCCAAGAGACATAGCCAGAACACATAGTCAAGAGACTTAAGCTGAAAGTTAACATTCAAAACAGCAAACCTAGCAAAAATTACTTTCACCTATGCAAAGCAGAACTTTAAAACGTCTCCATGCAAAAACCAGAAAACCTCCCTTCCATCCCCAGATGTACTTTCTTCTCAGTATTTAGCAGGGGACTCACATTCTGATTCTGATTCTTCTTCTTCTTCTTCTTCTTCGTCATCATTGCTTTCATCCTCACTTTCTTCTTCTTTGGCAATCTTTTGTCGTGCACTTTTGAACACAGACTGAAGAACAATGGAATCCTCATAGATCTACGGTATCAACACAAACTTAGAACTGTAAACTCAAGCAGTGTAAAAAATTTACAGTATAAACCCAGATTTCCAGTGCAAACCCACAGAGTATACAGCCTTTTCAAATACTGAATAGCAATGCTTTTTGCATGAATTTTGCAAGAAATGACAACTTTAATTTTTCATGCCCTAAATTAAGAAATTTGTCAATACTGAGCCACAAAAATGCAACTCTCCAAACATGTTATATCTGAAACATTCAGTTAGAGTGTTTCCCTTATTATTTTTATTACCACAGGAACTATTATGCTTTTTCATTAGATCGTAACAGCCTTGAAAAACTGCCAAAGCAACAGACTTCAGCAGTAAGCTCCTTAACTAAAAAATGGGTTACAGTTAGCAATACAGTTGATAATGACAAATGGCTAACCCTCATGTAAATTATCCTTAGTTTCTTCTAAAATCAAAAGTGGCTACAGAGAAAATAAGTTATCCCAAGCAGCTCATTCCTTCCTTCCTCTAAAAAGATTGAAAAAAAAATAAAAATAAAAAAATAAAAAAAATTAAAAAAATAATCAGTGCTTGTTCTAAACTTAGCACCTGCCCTCAAACATTCTGTAGTTTGCTAAGCATCCTGGGTACATCCGATTTTCTCTTTAACATCAAGCACGGTGGGGACTCTCAAGAGTGAAAGGACTACATTTGGCTTATAATACATTTCTCAGATCAGCACAGTAAAAGTCCTGTTGTCTTGCTGAGAATCTGGATGGGACTTCACAATTACCTCAACAAATGAGCTTGTACATTTAGTTCTATAAAACAGCAGAAGCCAATCACTGGACAATTCAACCCCAGACAATTATGAATAGTTAATAGAAGGGTGCAGAGTCATAGATGGTACATGGTTTTATCATCATTATTACCTGAACTACCTTGGCTGTCACACTACTCCTTTGGCTAAATTACAGTTTATATTTCTTGTATAACAGTACATTGGGTATCTGTGAAGAAGATTATGGAAGGATTTTTGGCTGCCATTATAAAATCTGTATGTCAAAATCGATAGCACTGCTCTAATGCTTTGCAGGTTCAACAAAATGAATTAAATAATTTACATGAAATACATAATCTCTTGTTCTTCACTTGACCGCCAAGTCCTTTTTAGAAAAACTGCCTCTCACTGCACATTGTTCTCCATTCTGTAAGTACCACTGTGCTTTTTGTTTTGAGACGTTTGACTGCTCTTGACCATTGTAAAATTTCTTGATGTATATGATGATCATAAATCTTTTGAGAAGGCTTTTCTCCTCTTATCTTAAGACATTAGTGGGCTGAGTGACCCCACAGCTTCCTTCCTATTGAGGATTATTGACTTTCTCTTATTCCTACTTCTTTGCAAGTCAGGTATCGATAGAAGCCCTCAAGTTCCTCCTGGAGGCCATTCATTTTTCTTATGCGTAGGCCTAGTATATTCCATTTTCCTTAGGAATGGCTGTTTTAACTAATCTTGTCCTTTCACAGACCAAACACTTTAAGACAAAAAGAACTAAGGGCATGTACAACATTACATTTTTTAACGTTGGTCACTACATAATTAAGGTATCACTGTGACCCAAAATTTATTTCCTTCAGAAATTCTGTTTAAAGCGTTTTTAAAAAAATATTTTAAACTTCTTACTGTGAAATTATTTGTAATATTCAGTATCCCTAAAAAATACGGGTCTGCTTCAGGAAAATCTGTGCAAGTAAAAGTTGTATCATTTTGACCAAAATCCAATTCCAACAGGTTTCAAAGAAACCAAAAACCAACAAACAAGCAGCAATGACAATGGAGACAACAGAACATCATGACCAATAAAATATAAGATTTGTGTGAATGTTCTTAATATACATACACTATTTTCAACCCCTTGCATGTCTGTGTTTCATTTGACCATTACAACATGAAAAAATTTTTCCAAATTGCTGAGGTTGCATTGAGGACAAAAGTCTCAAAACACAAAGTCTGTCTCTCCCTGAAAATCCCTCCTAAGGTTCCAGCTTAGATGGAACTGCTTTGCTCCAAGGAAAGGCAGCATGCATCACATGAAGAGAACATGTAGAATTTCACTTGAAGACACTGTGTACTTAAGCAACTACATGAATTAGTCTTTTGGTTTTGGCTGCACACATAAATAATCTAGTTTACCAAAATGAACTGGTATGTCAAAAGAAAGGTGGACCCACACTATTACACAGAACATCAGGTAGCCTTAAAAAGCAGAAGACTACTGTTGAAGTGTCCTGCAATTCACTGGAAATCAAAATTAATGGTAAGAGAACTTATCCAAAAGAAATTTTTTTTAAAAAAACCTTATATAAAAGTTATTTGGGTTTCATGCTATAAAAAGTATTACTAGCTCTAGTAATTAATGCTGGTTGGCACATCAGACTGGAAAATAATACTGCAACACTCTGATACAGGTTGGTTTATTTCCAAACAGAGCAGCAATGTCTATTGAACATTTCTACCCACTCAGAATAATTAATTTAATTTCCACCATCTCTGCCTAACAAAAGACCAGTTTCCCATTAGCAGCTTTAGTCATCTGATGAGAGTGATTTCATTGTATTCTCATTTTGCTAGTGGCTTTTTGTTGCCTCTTTTCTACTTCCTTTCCCAACTTTTCCTACAGTCTCAGTGATACTTTTTGGTACTAGCTTTCCTTTTACTGCTACATGACTAAGCAGTATATTGGCAATTTACATTTAGACATGTAGAAAAATTTTGTCCCATGCTTCCTATAATCATTAATTACCTCATTAAAATATTTTTTAGCTGATCTATTTATAGGTTGTTTCCATAAAACTGAAAACAGTAAAAACACCACACATTCTGTATTTCTGTACATATTGCAGAAAACATTTTCTGTCTCCAGATAGCAAAAATAATCACAAAATGTTAAGCTGTATTCAACAATCCTTCATAATTCATTATGTGCTTATTTTAATTGTTAGTTCTCAACTTTTAAATTAAACTCCTTGGTTTAGCTAAGGGTCATCAGGAATGTTTAGGAATTTGAAGGTTGCATTAGTACTAGCAGCATCAGCCCTCAAGCTTACTGGTCCTCAGGTTTCTTTTTGCATATTATGGGAGTTGTCTTCATGCTCCCTGTTTCAATGTAACATTGTGTTTCGATCACACTATGTGGACCTCATATATAAAAACAATCACCCAAGATTACTTTTCACTGTATTGTGAGACAACTTTCTTATCTGCCATCCAGATTTTGTAGTCTCTCCTTTTGCGTCAGTGTCCTGTTCTAAACTCACAGCCTTGAGAGCATTCACGTGTGTGGAACATCTGTTTGAGATGAAAGATTTTTGCTGTCTAAACCTCCGAGACTCATCTGGGATTTATTACTATTGTCTCTTAAAACAGACACTGATCTTTCAACATTAAAAACAAAACCAAAAACCCACAAAAAACCCAAGAGGGTTTAGAGAGTATAAAGCTTCATACACAAAGCTTTTCTGCTGGACAAACCCTGAACTTGCTTCTTCCATTAGCAGAACTGAAGAGTTCACTACAAAGTATTTCCTCATCATCTCATCCTAAGCTGTGCTGTTACATCTGTTCCTTCTTCATCTGCTGTGGTAAACCCAAGCTGATGTATCTCTCTACACACACTGCTTTTTACCATAGATTCAAATAGTCTTACAGCAGCTCTAAACTAAACACATAAACCAGAAAAAATGATCCTAGAATTAGGGTCAAAATCAATTTCTCTGCATACATGGTCTGTAACTGTGTCCAGTGAATTCTGGACGATTCTAAGAATCTGGGCATTTTTCTCTATTCAAAGTAAGAATTAAAGCACAGGTTCTATAGACATAATGTAACAATCCACAACATTAGGAACGGGAAATATGCTTAACACAAAGTGTTTCACTCAGACCTGTGATCCCTCCAAATTGAACGTCTGAGCATTGTGACACAGCAACATGACATCTTTCTCCAAGTCTCCAAGGCTCCGATACTTATGGTTGCGAATTCTTTCCTGTTGCATTTGTTAAGGAAGTTTAGAGACATATAGATGGGCAGTGGAGCAGAAAGAAAAACAGCAGAGAAGACACGGAATTAATATTTGGTTTCAACACACTACAAGCTTTCTTTTTTAAAACATGTTCCTAAACATCAAAACAAGTATCTCTTCAAAGCAAGTAATGTCTTAAAATGTACTGTTAACAGAATTCTCAAAAAAATAGGCCAGGGTAATTGTGAAAAAAATAAAGCAATTGGTGTCTGAATTCACAGCACTGAAAATGCTGGGACAGAAGCAATAGAAATGGAGCTCTTTTGGTAAAAAAGTTCCAGTTTCTTCTTTCTAGCACAGAAACAGAACAAGCTATGACATGAATGAAAGTCATAGTTATGACATCATCTAATGCAACACAAACAGACTAAAACCCATTTGCCAAACCGTGTTTGGATGTGACTTGATTGTTCCAAGCTCTGATGTTACTTTAGGGATGACTACATTCCCCTGGAACCATTACATCTCTGCAAACACTGTTTTGTTTTTTTTTTTTTTATCAAAGATATGCTTGCAGATTCACAGTAAAGTTTTTGCAAAAGAGACACTGACATGTCACCTCTGAAAGTGTCATTTGTGTCACTGCTACATTTTGATTTGAAGTCGCAATTACAGTGTTATGCTGTAATATACACTAAACAAAATTCCTAACAAGGTGCACAACAATGTTTAAAATCTAACCCATAAATACAGGTACATGCAGTATTCATGCCGTTGTAATTTTAAAGACAACTTCATGCTCACTTTTCTGTATAACAAGAAGAAATGGAGGAATCTCCACTCTGATAGTGTTCTTACCTTTATCTTCTTGAAGTCCACTGGTTTTCTAATCAATTCATAATACTCTGGCAATTCTTTCCTAGATGGGAGCTGAATGAAGACTTCACTTAGTTGCCGTCCTGAACTGTTGAGTAAAACAAACCCATAATGCAGAGAATTACTACAGCTTTCTTACAAAAAACTCAAACACACATATAAGATCTAATCATAAGAAAAATAATAATAATTTTTTAAAACAATAACTATTTTCTCTTCCAAAGAATTAGAAATTGAACTGATACTCGGTACAGATAATTAATTTACAATTTAAAACATATCCTTTGCGCTGTTGTCCTAACATATCACCATTGTTATAGGATCATGTGTGTTGAAGGCTTTATGGAAGCAGGATGAGGATTTGAATATGAATTCGACAGCAGTTTGTCACGTACAGTCTTATTTTCTCAGTTTTGTGTCATAATTTTTAGCAAGTCACTACAAGTCCTTCCCGTCACTTTAAGTTTCTTTGTCTTCTATCATTTTATTGTTGTTTTGTACCTCCTCATCATAACAAACCATTTCTTCATACTGATTTCCATTATACTAGAGGGTAACTGCAATTGGACTAACAGATATTACAACAGAAGACATTATTACCTTTCATTAATGACTGCTAGGTTTCTGGGAAGATCTTTGAAACTGTACTGAAAATCACTACTGCCATTTGTACTTCTTTATAGTCATCTAATATAAGATGATGGGTTATCTAAAAACCTTTCACTCTCTGTGAACATTGCCTATCATTACAGGTGTTCACAATTTCTAAGATTTCCAGATTTCCCATTGTACATCCTTTTTTAATAGCCATTTTAACACTTCCAAATTGAGGGGTTTTTAAATCTTATTTGTGGCTTCACAAGTAATACATGGCTGTAAGTCACCTGGAGAAGAAAACTGCTGATGGCACTTAGGGGATAGTCTTTTCTTGTTTTTTTTCTCCTCTGTGTATGTTACTTTCCTCACAGAAAGTAGCAGAAAAAAAGCTTCGCTGACAGGAACTGTCATTTACTGCACACCGCACTCACAAAAGTATTTCCCAGCCCACATGCACATGCCTTTTTCTCTCACTGCTACTCCAAAAAGTCTCTCATTTGCATCTTTGGATGACAGAAAAACTTCGCAGGAGTTGGGCAAGAAGGCTGCCAAATCCTGGTCTCCACCCAAGCTTCTCTCTTGTGGTCACCTTCCACAATGCTGTGAAATCTTATCAGACACATTTAAACTAATACAGAATCCAAGGTTAAATGAGGCAATTCTGCCATAGAGGGTAAGGATGATAAAAGGCACAAAACAGCTCTGCCCTTTATGAAAGTCATGAATGCCTAATACACCTTAGGACTTCTTTAATGCCTGAAATAGCATCAGGATTTGAGGAGACACTATTTTTCTCATGGACCTGACAGACGCATGAGTGAGTAGGTATAGGCAAGATTTCCTCATTTTCTAATTTGCTCACCTAATCCAAGATTTGTTACTGTTCTCTGTTTAGTCCTGGGATGCTCCTTACACACCTTGCACCAGAGAAGACAACATACATGTTCTAATTGCAGCTTGCTAATCAGTGTTGTTCAACCAATACCCAGGGCACCAGCTAGCAGCTAGACTATTTTTCCATCCAGGGCAAACCTGGAAACCAAAAATCTGTCTCATCCCAACAGCTTTTGTCTGACTTGCAGCAGCAGAAGCTGCTCCTCTTGCCTGCTTAGCAGTACCTTCTGGGCTGTTCCCTGGGTTACAGCAAGACGATGGTTCCTGCAAGAACACACTTGCGGGCACTGCGTGGTGAGACACAGTGGCAAACTACCCACCTCCATCAGGGAAGGTGAGAGCCACCTACACGTCACACTCCAGGCAGTTACTAGCAATTCCAACAAACAGATCTAATTTACTTGAGAAGCACCCTGTTACTGAGATAGAGGAAATCATAAAATGATCAGGTAACTGTTATCCCAAGTCTTACTATTTCTCTCCTGACAGCAAACAATTGTGAGACTCAGGCAACTGCACCTCCCATCTCCTTTGGCATTGACTCACACTGAAGGCACAAATTCACTACTTTCATGCTTCCCCTGTCAAAATGGGAGGTGTTTATATTATGGATTTAAAGGCACTGATCTTGTTAATGACCTATGCGACNAGGCTGGATGGGGCTTTGAGCAACCTGCTTTAGTAGGAGGTGTCCTTGCCCATGGAAGGGGAGTTGGAGCCTGATGATGTTTAAGTTCCCTTCCAACTCTAACCATTCTATGATTCTATGACTACATCATGTCACATGACAGAACTTGTCTTCATCTCAGACTGCCCTCTCAAAGAAAAACTGGAAGCAATACAAGGAAAAACAATGCATTAAGTACACACTACACAACTGACTAAACTAACACATGTTCTACTTCTTTGAAATTGAGGACTCTATTTTTGTTGTTGTTAATAAAAACAGGAGTTAAGCACTCACAGCTACAACTGAGATCAATGAAATTTGTTCCGAACCTACAGAACACTAAGTACTCTGATTTTTCAGAGTACTTGGAGATCTCTGGTGTCCAAACAGTGCCTTAAAATTTAAGTTCCTATTTCTCATTTGTAAAAAAAGATTAAAACATTGTGAATAAACATTTCCGTATGTACAAAACATTCAGACTCCTTATGAGCATTATAAAGCAGCCCAGTGGGAATTCAACCATTCATTAAGCAATCAGTGCCCACTTTGCATACGCAATGCACTGGTTCTGTGGAAAAACAAAGCAAAGCAAAGCATAATAGAGCATTCTCTATTATCTCCTGAAGGAATCACATTAGGTTTCCATCTTTTTTCTGTTATATCCTGATTTTCTATGTGCTTGACTTTACAAACTTAATAGTTATTTTATAAATCTCTGCAATATACTGACATGATATAGATGTAAGTCAATCCTTTAAAAATTGTGAAAAGCTACTTTCAAAACCCTCCACAATGAATATGGATTTGCTATACAGAAGGAATGAGTTGACACTGCTGTGTTTTAAACTTCAGCAGCTTTCTTTTAACAGAAATATCTATTTGAGAAGTTACTAAACCACTGGTGCCAGTGCTCCTTCAGTGTCTGACAACAAATACAATTATTTCAGTATAAAGGAAACAGCTACTAATAATCTAATTCTGATCAAATTTTAAAACATGTTTAGTATATTTGTCCCATTAAAAAAAGCTCCTGATGATTATAGCGATTTTTATCTCATGGCTATATATTTTTTTTCCCTTTCAACATACACCCCTCCCCCACCTTACACTGTATTTTATATTAAAAATATAATGGTAGTAAGTTATTAAACAGCAGTATCCTGTTTTCAAGATATAAATCTAGCTAACCGTGATTTGTTAATACATTATATTAAACTAAGAATGCCAGAGAAAACCTTCAAGCTTTTGCTTGATATAATTAATTGCTGAGAAGCATATAAGGCCGTGAAAGAAAAAGCATTAAGGGCATGAAATATGCAACAGAAGACTGGTGCCTGATTCTGCCTACTCAGATCAATAACAGCTTACTCTGTTCTATCATTTTTATAGAATCCCCTCTCACAAAGAAATATTATCTTCTGCTCCCTTTGTATATGTGCATCTATACTGTGAATTAATGTGATCTTTTCTTCCATAATCTGAAATGGTTGTGTTGTGGACACAACAGGAGAAAATTAGTAATTAGTACCGCAACTCTGATTTTAATCCGAGTCCCCAGTTTTGCAATTAGAAAATAATAACCACAACTACCACATAAAAAAATCATGCGCAGTAAAAATCACTTATGGTTGCCTAGGAACTAGCAGGATACATGCTGAAGGGAAGAAGGACCAGAATAAATTAAAAGACCTGACTGCAAACGAACAGAGTGACAGTTCACTGCTACTGCATCAGCTCAAAATGCTAGCCCTGTGCATGCCCACATACTTGCACACTGTGAGCTGAAAATCATTAAAAAATACTGCTAATTTAAAAAATATTTTTGCTTAGAAAAATATTTATGCTCAGTATTTTCTGGTTTTCTCTTATTTTTGTTGAACTGCTTACAAGGCACATAGAAGTATATATTTCCACCCACTCAGTCAGCATTATCTTCAGTGGAATTAAATGCAGGAATAGGTAGGTCCCATTTGTATGAGGCTCTTTTTGCATGTGTTTTCCCTGGCAGTATGTGGCCAGAAGCAAGCTGCCACTGACCTGCCAAAAGTATTACTATTATCAACACGCCTCCTCTTTCAGAATCAAAAGGATAGACAACTATGAAGCTGAACCTACAAGACGTTCTTGTTTTTCTGGCAAATTTCAGACTTTTACTGCAATTCAGTTTGGAGTGGGTAGAAGAGTCCTGCGGACTTGCATTATAGCCAGAGCACTCACAACCACAACCACCCCGTGCAAGTTACAACTCCTTTTCAAATGCAGCTCACGAGGATGCTCTTTAAAAAAGACCATGGTAGGGGGAGGAGAATTAAAAGAGCTTATGTAGCGAGATGGTTCCTCTGTATTTAACACCTTCCAACAGTAATCAAGTTATGCAGGGAGATGGTTAATTTACTTTAAGGTTATTCTTTTTTGGAACTACCTACAGTAACACATGGTGGACCTGTCCCCACCCCTGTAATGGATGCGGGTACTTCAAAATCTAATTCCCGTTTCTGAAATGCGGCTATGTGCGTAACTTTGGCTTGGCTATAAATAAGAATTATTTGCTTTGCGTGTTTGAATACTCAAGAGTACTAGCTGACATCATTAATTACTAGTTAGATTAGTAATGGCTAATTACATTACTCAGCATTTTAAAACAGGTAACAACTGGCAACTCAAGAAAACAGCTGGTAACAGTCTGAATAACATTCATTCCACCCAGAGAAAAGCGCTCTCTCCTTGAGCTACGTCCTGCCAAAAGTAGAATGCTACAGGCACAAATTTAAACATTCTGGTTTTAATGATACAGTGATCAATATGCTAAATACTGCAGACAGGGAAGTCTCCTGCTAAGCAGGAACATGGAGAGGGTTCAATGACCCCAGCCTCCAATTTTCTTATTGGCTTTATTAAAATGTGGTCAACAGGCACCTGCTATGGCGAGGAGGCTTCGTGAAGTTAACTGGTACACTATGCAAGTCCTTACTTTAAGTCTCACAAGCAGGGCAGAGTGCAGGCAGGTCACAAATGAAAAGCACTGTATGTAACAGTGCTATCAGTGTTCTGGGGCTCTTGAAGTCAGCTGTTGCCATCTAAACAAACTAGCAGTAGCATCAAACTGTGATGCAAGGCTGCAGAGGACACTGGATTTGCAGGGAATCTGAAGGATTACAAGGAATGAAGTATACCCTGTGTTTATCCTTCCCTTCTTTCCCAGGTGAATTTACTGACAGCAATCATCTTCCCCTCTCAGACTGTGCTGTGTTTAGATAAATAAACCAACCTGTTTCCTCTTGCAAGACTCTCACGCGCTACTTATCATTGAAATAATTACTTAAACTTGTCTCAGTGTAAACTCATCTTTCCTGAATGGAAAAGTATTCAAGTAATACATACAGCAACTCAGAAGCATTAATAGTGTCACATGTAATGACTGACTCCCTCATCCACGCAGGCAATAGTGCCAGGGTCTATTTTCCCATGGTCGAACAATGCTGATGGCTTGTAGTTAGCTTTGATCACTAATTTCTTTGCCCAGGTCATTCTTTTTCTGTCAGTTCCACATGATGAGCTTCTGACTCAAAGAAAAGTTCTGTATTTTTAGTCTCTAAACATCTTACAGTGCACTCTGAGGTACTATATGTTATGCCAGTTCTTTTACTCCAGGCTTAACTGTGTTCAGTCCTCCATGAATAACATCCCAATATTGGTATTTTACAACTTTGTATTTCATCTAGGACACTCTTCTTTTTTTTCTTTTTTTTTTTTTAAAATAATTCAAGAAGTTTTATGGTATCTTCCTTCTGGTTTAATAGTTCCCTTTTTAATAGTGCCTTCAGTTACATCTTTTTCCTTGTTTTCATCCAGTTTAGAGAGTCTGAACAGTCCAAGAGCGTTTTCACTGTGCCTCACATGACTGTCTTTTTTCACTATTTCCTTTACGAGCTTCTACCCACAAATTGTTCTGTAAGATTTTTAAGCCTATCATGATTAGAATGTTTAATTAAAGTCAGTATTATGTTGGGACGTGCCATGGGAATACAAGGAAATATTAAAGTTGCTATACAGTACTGCGTAAGAAGAGGACAACAAAGAAATACCTTTAATTTGCACTGAGGACATGACAGAGATAAGCAGTAATTTGACCTCAATGCTAACTCCGTCTGCCTTACATGGAGTTCTTTAACTAGGGTTTGCAAATAGTTGGATATCTACCTCTGAATTTCCTGTTCAAAGAATCATATGCTGCATTTCTCTACGCTGAACAATTGAGGTGAATGTTGCAAATGTGTCTGTTTAGTCTTATTTTGACCTTTTATAATAATTGTGCAGCTTGAACTTCACATTACTATAGCTTATGGCATCTTCTATTGTAGCCTCTAGCATTCATAGACACAGGCAACCCAGTCTGGTTTTTGGATGCTTTCTAAGTAATGGAGGAAAGGACTGTACTTGTCTCCAGTTGTCTACAGCAGAAGTCAAACAGACGAGCCAGGAAACCATTTGGGGAATCCTTCCCTGCATCAACGTTATGCAGAATCACCACACAAAAACAGCTAATCAGTACTCCAAATTTTTTGAGGGCACCATGGAAAACTTTGTCTTTAAAAAGAGAGATTTTAACAAGAACAGAGAAGTGGTTCTACATTTACAAGGAACTCTTCTTAAAAGCAAGGGGGAAAAGAGGATAAAGCACAGAGATTTATTATTTTAATGAGTTATCTTGATTTTTTTTGTCTGCTGGTTTATTAATTGCAACAAAACTTACTAAAGACTGTAGATTTGATTTTGACAAAGTAATTTATGCCAAAGTAAGATTTTGAACGGGTGTCACCTGACCACTTTTTGGGACACAATCAGTTCTCCATGGTCTGGACTGGCCCTCTGGACTATCATAAATTAGAGACAAAACCTCTATTATCACTGAAAATTTAAGCTAAAGACAAAGATAATCTCAAGCATTCAAATACTAAATACATAAATCCCCCCTTTTTTTCTTCCCCAGATGAAGATCATGGCCTACTTTCCTTCTAATTGATCTGTCCCTCTAGACTCATCCCAATTGCCTTCACACACACGGAAGACCAGAGCTAAACAAACATGAACCCCCAAAAAAGATCAAGGGTTCCAATGCCTAAAACTCACTTAATTCTAAAGCTGTGAATCTTGAAAATGTTCATTGAACTCTAGCACATCCTTAACTCCAAAAAATTTTAATATTGAAGCTTCTTGATGCTTAAATTTACAATTCTGTTCTGTCTCAACTTTCATAGCATTGGGTGGTTTGACACTAGCTCATAAAAAACTACAGGTACTTGGAACTCTTCTGCATAGTTCATTACACTAAAAAGCTCAGTTTCACGGGCATTTTTAATGCCTAACAAAATAGAGCGCTCTACACTTTTTGAAGTGGGAACCAATTCTGTCTTGCATAAATGTGGGTTCCTTTGAAAGAAACAGTATGCCTTATCACAACATAATAGCATAGTGGTTAACCTGTTTGACAGAGATGAACTTCCTCGGACACAAGCAACAGGCAAAAGTCTTTTACATCCCCAGTTACTATCAATTACTATCAGTTGCTAGCCCCTGCTGGAGGCCAGTGGAAGTAACTTAGTTTGCTGTTTAAAAATGAGAAATAGGTGCCCTGATCAGAAGAACGTGGCTTCAGGAGAAGGCTCAAGGCCAGGGATCCAAAATGAAATGACACTTCTTACAAGTCCTGACCAGAATATCTGACCCTTAAACACTTCCCCCTTCTTCGTTATTCTTAGCTGAGAGTCACAGCAAGCTGAATGCACTGTAGTCAGTTTCCTGCTCATCACGATCATTCCTGTGAATCCTGTTCCAACATAATAAACTTTTCAACATATGCTAGAGAGAACCCACAGATCACAGAATGCTACATTTCAACAGTTACGTGCAAAGAAGTCAGGCACCCAGGTTCTGTGTGCTTTACCAGTTATTACCCAAGTTAACCTTATGCAGGCAGATCCAGAACAGCAGCTGTATAAAAAGGAAGAAGTGCAACCTCTCATTTGAAGTCACAGACTAAAAGCTCTTTACATGCAAAAATTATATTGCTATGTTTATGCAGGTCATCTAATGCAAATACTTCTTTATTTTCTTTGAATGCATTTAATATTCATTGAGCTTCTAATTGTTCCTTATATGATTTAAATAATTTCGTGTACACCAAAGAAAGGGTAAGTACACAAGGCTTTCCTGATTTTTGGCAAATAGAGGTGGAGTTAAAAAATACAACTTTCTCAAACAAGTCAGATTCAAAGAAGTTATTACGTAATTCCAATTCTAATTTTCTTCTTCATGAAGCCTAGATGATTTTCAGTTCGCAAGCATGCTAAACAGAAGTCTTCAAATGACATTTCAGATTAGAAGTGGTATTTTTTTCCCTAAGGTCTGGTTATTTAGGATTTTATTATAGTGAAAATTGGGATTTCTTGACAAATAGGTCTCCAGCTCACCCGCAGACAATATATTGTGCTCAGTATTTCTACAGTTCTTCCTTTAGCAGCTCATGTGCTCATGACATGAGCCCTACACTTTTTGGGTAGTCTTTCAGGTTATAGCGAGACTCACGTTAACGTGCCTTAATAAATCTTGGAAAGATTAATTTTAACACATTCTGCATCACTAAACTGAAGGAAAATCCCACTCAAGCTAAATGTTCTTAAGTACACCACCTGAGCAGCATGACTTCATTACGAAGCAGGAGCTCCATGCCTACATTTTGTGTTTCTGTTTCAACAACTCCCTATCAGATAGGTCTTCAAAAAAACCCGCTAGAAAGAATGTGACTTACAAGATCAGGCCCTAAGTGAATTACTTTGCAGAAATGCTGCGTCAGTAAATCCTTCTGAAGACTCAAAGCAAAAATGAGGCCATTAAAAAATGCACAGAGAGATATCAACAGAGAAGGAGAGGACATGCAAAAGAGCAACATAATCTCCAAGCTCACCTATCTTTGTAGTTTATCACAGTATCAATGATAGCATTCATTTGTTTTGTTAGTTTGGGTGGGTTCGGTGACAACTTCTCTGCAGGAGGTCTGCCTCTTCTTTTCTTTGCTTTCTCTCCATCCTCCTTCCCAGAATCCTTATCCACATTTCTTCTTCTCTTCCGTTTTTTAAGCCGGACTTCCTCTTCCATTTCTTCCAAATTGCCGTCTTCAATTGCCTGACAACAATGAATTAAAAAAGTATGATTTTTAAACAAGGAGATATTGCAAAGGGAAACAACAAACAAAATAAAAAACAAATAAAACCCAAAAATGTCTACATCACAGGATGAAGACAATTAAACTCAAGATGTTCAGCTTATTTCTAAACAAGAGTACAATAAGAAATTGAGTCACTGGCAATCAAAGAGACACTAAACATTCATTTGTTCTAAGAATCCCACTATCATCTAAATCGATGCATGTTTATCTGAACCTTGAATTCCACACCAACTCAGTTTTACACATAATAACGGCCCGTGATATTGTGTCAATCAGTGTACAACAAACATCCATCTGTTCATGTCAAAGGTAGTTCTGGCTCATGTAGCTCCACACACAAGAGTCTTTGATATCTCATGTTTTCAAACAGGACAGTCTAAACTGTGCTTGCTCCCAAAGCCAGATCACACACAGTTCTTGGTGCACACAAGCAGCACATTTTATGCGAAACGACTCAACTTCACTTCCAAATAGTTTAAGCAACTTCCAAATTGCCTAAGCATTAAAGCCATCTCTAAAATGTATCATTTTCTTCTAAAATAGTAACCAACAGACAGGCAGAAGCACTGTCAGCAGTGTTTTGCTGTGAGAAGCACTTGTAACATGGGATGCAAAAAAACCCCACACCAAACCCCGAACCCCAGACATGGCGTCACAAACAATGAACACTCATTTCATTTACCTGGATGTATGCTTTTAACCAGACCCAGCAGCACTACGCAGAGGGATAAAAAAATTGCTACAGAAAACCCAACTAGGAATAAAGGGAATCTGTTCACACAGTGATTATCAGATCCACGTGAAAAAGCAAGAAGCTGAACTTTTCTTTATTTGGGAACACCAATAAAAGAAAAGAAATAAAAATACTGGGTCCTAACAGAACTAAAGCTAAAAAAAAAAAATTATATATTAAAAAAAAAAGAAAAAAAATCTTAAAACTAGGCTTTTTGATTAATGCTTTCTCAGAACATAACTGATGTTGATATTTGTCCCTTTTGCCTCTCAATATTGCCTTGAGTACATGCAAATGCTAATCAATCCTTTCTCATAGCTGAAAGAGCTCTAATCATAAGGTAATTATCTTCATTTCTTCACAGCAAAAAACATGGCTAATATTTATGATCATGTGAGCATAACAATCAATACAAAAAGAGTGATTACAGCCCAGACAATTTTTCTCAATTGTGTACAATGTCTCTTGAAAAACGCTTTGTGAACAAAACCTGATGCACAACACAAAACAACCTAGCCTGTTAAAAACACTATTAGGATTTTGGAATCTGTTTCCTATGCATCCACCGATGTGCAAATCCACAGAAAAAAACACAAACGCAGAATCCTGAGGGACAGCCTGAAACTAGGCCTTAATAATCAAAAGACAATTTACATCATGCTTTCACAGCATTCAGATAACGACTATGAAGGAGGCTTGAGATCTGATGAGTTAGGAAGAAAAAAAAGAAGGAAAAAAAATAATCTGCACACAAATTCATTAATATTCATTTGGCTAAAGCAGGACACCCACTACAAACCACTGCAGCTAACAAAGATTAAGCAAAGGAAATTTCTCTGCACATCTTGGAAGCTAAAAAAGCTAATAATAAATACAGCATGCACGGCTGTCAACAGTTAATGTCATTGCTCTCCTCAAGCACTCGGTTGTACACTGAAATACGGAGAACACCGACGTCTCATGTGTTACACACCTACACATGCCTGTGATGTAATTCTACTGAATCTTCAAGACGGCAATGAAAAAGGATATTTACCTTACCACTATCAGCAGGCCGGCTATCGGAAATCACAGTTAGTGGGGATAAAATTAACAAGCCAGCAAAGCAGCGAGCTGCTAGTCTCTTCATCAGCTGATCAGGAAAAAAAAGAGAGCTGGGGAAAGGCTATGTTTTCATATACAAGTAATTTTATTTTACTGAAAATTTAATACTGAAAGGATTGTGGATACTCAAATCTGCTGTTTCATTCTACCTACTACAAGGCCCAAAGCCTTCCTCCTTCAGCCTGCTTTAATATTGACAACTACTTATCATATTTCTCCCCTTATTATTCTCGGCACCCAAATTAGGTTTTTAGCCAGGCAGTTACTGATTCTTGCTAGCATTTTAACTATAATAGCACAGTTAGACCATTTCATGTATGATTTTAAAACTAATAGAGGTTGCATGCATTTTAAAGATGCATTTGTTACAGAAAATGTATTTCTATTGCTCCGCAGTGAACAGATCAGGTTGTGGTTATTGAAACTGATAAAAAAAAATCTGTTCTGATTTACAAGAAATTAAAAAAAAAAAAACACAAACAAATCAAGTTATCATTTTGTTAACTTGGTAACATTTCTATGTCCTTCAGAAAAACGGCATTCACTTAACTAAAATATGTTTATATTTTTGATTGCTTGATACATTTTCTACCATCAAACATATAACGTCACAGGGTTATGGAGCTGTCATCACGGAGTTTACTAACATCTCATTTTAGAATTCTGTATAAAATTCTTGCTCAGAGTAGGAAATATTTTGGAAAAAATATCAGGACAAACAGATAAGACGAAAGTGAAAAGATTATTTTTAATATTACACATAGAAATGCAGTAAAGACAAAAAATAAAACCCACGTAAACCAACATACACTTTTCCACTCTTAAAATTAGTGACTGGCAGATAGAAATTAATTCTCAGTATACTACAGATCAGCAAAAAAATATTAAACTGTCAGCTGGTAATATATCAATCTAATACTATACTCAGTTTTCAAAATTAACATGCATGAATGTAAACTCGAACAGTTTTCCTTAAATTAAGACTTAGTGACACTACTTGAAAATCAGTATGACAATACCAGCAGTGCAAAAATGTTGTTATTGTGACTCCTAACATTAGTCCTCAAGTGGCAAATCTATATTTCGTACATATAAACAGTAATATTTAAAACTAAACCTGAAAGATTTATGTTGCCTCAAAAGATGGCTTAAAACTGTATCACATAAATCAATTATCAGCAGAGATATTAATGCTCTGTACATGTGCCTACACATATGATCCACACATATGTATGAGCAGCGAAATATTTATTAAAATAACTCAGCTGACTGAGCTCTTTGTTAGAAAAGCTATTCTATTCTATTCTAGGGCTGAAGTGCCACACCGGAGAGAATACCCTTCCAAACCTTTACCAGTATGATAATGATACAAATCCCAGACACTAATCTCCAGTTCCTGACAGATGATGGGCTGTGTGAGAATGCAAGATAGCACAGACATCTCCCATGCTTACACGCCTCTGGATTAGTGAGGTGAACAGTAAGGGAGTCAAGGAAAATAGTACACAAATAAAAAATTAACACTTTCCTTCCCTTAAGGAAACAGGACAAAAGAGTACAATAAAGTTTGGATAATTCATTTTTTTGAAAGAAAACTGTGAAAATTTAATGTCAGGTTCTGCAAAAGATTGGGCAACTCACGAAGGGCAAGAAATGCCAGCGGAAGCATGAGGACCCAATGCAAAGTTAATCATGACAAAATCTTCCAGCTCTTCTGAACCTTATTGCTGTATCCTGATCCACGTACACAAAACAATTTCCTTGCTAAAGAGCTAAAGGCACACAGGCTTCTCAGGACACCAGAATTTTAAGAAAGCAAACCGCCTTCCTTCAGAAAGAAGTGCCTCTTTACCCCCCCAAAAAACCTAAGTAAAAAACAAAAAAACAACCCAAAACAGAAGTGGATTTTTCAGGGGGCAAGCAGAAATTACTTCTGTGACTGCTAGCCTTCCTACTGCTGCTTGCAATTACATTCTCCTCTTCACAAAGCAAAGTAGCTGTCTGGAGGTGAAAGTATTCTTACTAAACACAGACACACAAATACACCAGCATCACAGAAACAAAGTAAAGATCATATGGAAACTATGTTGTTTCTCTAATTGAAGAGCAGAACACAATAGATGTATTCTCAAGTTCTTGAGAACACGCCACAGCAGGACAACTGAACACCCTTTCAATTGAATTGTGGACACAAACAAGCATTAAGAGCTACAGCTCTGAATTTTGTTTCATCACTGCCTTCTGCAAGTTACTAACTGTGTTAATCTTACATCACTTTTAGCATTCATTTTACAGGAATGAGATAGCTTGAGTCTCATCACACAGTGAATCAATGGAGGTGATAAGCATAAAGTTAGTTTTAATGTCTACAGCCTGTCTCTAATATTTTGATGGCACAGCACTGTAAGACATAGATGGAGATAACCACAGAATCATCAGAAAGTTAAGGCACAATGAAAGCTATTGCTACTATCTATTGTCAAACCATACACACTAAACAAAAGTGGTAGGGAGCCATGTAACATCTACTTGATAATGCTGAAAATACGTTCAGATTAAATGGAAAATGGGCACATAATAGGAGAACTGTTTTGCATCCCTCTCTGATTTTATCTTAATGAAAAGAACATAAAAATAGTTTGCCCCCTTCCCTTCAGACACCAAAGCACCACCTCTCTAACCTCCGAAATTAGAGAGCTCTCGTGACTTATATTACCATGCGAACAGATTTCCTAGCATGCTAACTAAACTCCATGTTTCCATAGAAAGGATATAAAACAGGTGAAGAGAGGAAAAAAAAAAAAAGTCAGTACTCATGTTCAGGAAGTTGGGAAGGTAATCCCATCACACAAAGTTTCCAAAAGAATGACCTCTTCCAAGAGCAACAAATTACCTGGTCTCTGTATTGCCTACAGGCCAAAAGACACTCAGCTGAAGGGCTGCTGATCACTTAAAACCAAAAACATGTCAGTAATGCATTAACAAACATAAGATGACTGCTTTGGAACCTGAAGTTCCCATTTACTAATTTGCAAGAGAAGAAAGTAGTAAGGTTCCACGGAAGGCTAATAATAAACACTGCAAGCACTAAAATCTCATCTACCTGTCCCTACCAATTTCACCCTTCAGCCTAATCCTTCAAGTCCTATACTGGTACTCCAAGATGAATTCCACTTTTTTTCCATCTTGCTCTCTTTGAAATCCTACCCCTCTTTATTTTAAATTTTTGTTCTCGGGCTGTATCTGACAAGAGTGAAGACTTCAACTTTTCAACTTGAAGTTCACCGCCTCCAAAAGATCTCTTCAAAACCCAGTTCTCCTGTTTATGTTTCCTGGGACTGTTTCTAATCTCCACACATTGGAATTATTTCTTGGCTCTCTACAGCAAGTTCCCTTAGATTGTAACTACTTATCTCTTTCTCCATACAGCATTACTACAGATGAAGACAGGCAAAAAACAACACCATAACACCTGACAGCTAGATGAAAGGGCGTAAACCACTCTACCAACAGTGCAATGACTAACTACTTGAAGATGAAGATTGATAAAAAGTTACTTTAACCGAATTTCCTATTCTGGCTGGATAGCATCACACAACAGATTTACCAGACCAGTTTTGCTGGAACCAAAGTAAAACAGAGAACAGTTCAAAATCTGCCAAAGGCAAAGAATTAGTGAAGACATCCAGTTTTTCCTGGCTTTTACTGCTGACTCATTGACATCCACATAAGGACCATTCCAAAAATTCTCCATCCAGTACTTAAGTAGAAACAAAAGCATTGGGTATTAAAACAAAACAAAACAGAAAAACACACAAACAAACAAAAAAAAACAAAAAAAAACCCAAACAAACAACAAACAAAATGCAATTTTTGCAAACACACATGGACTTGTAAGAAATGGTCTTCTCAGATACGCTGAATATCCACAAAATAAGGAAAAGGAGTCCTTCCACTATATGTTCATCAGTCAGGGTCCACACCTTCACATCTCTAAAACTTGCTTCTTTTAGTGAATCAAGAAAAGGTAAGATTATTTTCTGCTTCACATTTTAGAAGTATTCATAGTTGCTTAATTATTAATTATTTGTGCCTCTCATTTGACACAGTTGCTCTGTATTTCTTCTAAGCAGATTTACTTTGAACAGCCTCTTGACCAGGCCAACCTAACCCAGGAGCAGCAGAAAGAGGGTGGGGGGAAAAAAATCCAGAAGTTTGTTATTGGAAACTGTTGACTCTTACTCCTTATCACTGACCTGTTTTGCTGTGGTACAGGTTTTTTTGCTTGTTTCTTTCTTTTTTTCCACCCCTGACTATTCTCCCCTTCTTCTTAGAAAGCCACATTACCTGCTGAACAACTCTTGTCACTTGGAATAATAACCTGTTTCTAAATATAGTGGAAAAACTCTTATTCAAGACTGGAAGACAATATGTAACGAACTTGTGAAATATTGCGTATGAAAGTTGCCAGATAATAAACAAACATATATGGAACCTTCCACCATATTGATGCTTCAAAGAGTAAACATTGTTAACACACTGGCATAGGAAATAGTTGCAGGTACCTTTGGAAGTAAAATTTACAGACTGAACAAGATGTAACTAAATTAAGAAAGACACAAAAATACTGCAGGCAAATTTATGGGGGAAAAATAACAGTCTTCGCAGACTCACAGTTGTAAAGGAATACACTTATTGTGATCAAAGCTATTTTTCAAGACTGATTAAACTGAATTAATTTTATTTTGCAATTGTAACTTCAAGTGTTGTACTAGTAAATGACAACAAAACAGGAAATAATGATGATTAAGTGTATTTTTCTGAAGTTAATATGACTTATATTTGTCTATATATATTTGTTTTTTAATTGGCTGGTGAAAACAATCTATTATTTGATGTGCATACATGCAGATAATATTCAATTGATACAATTAAGATGCATAAAAATGGCAATTTGCTTTTGTACATTTACTTTTGTCTAAAAGATTAATAAATAGTGCTCCGAGTTGCTACATTTTTTTTCTCTGTACAGAAGGTCCTGATTTCTTCAAGCCTCCCTTGCCAGAATCAGATCAAAACCCAAAGATGAAAAACTGTAAGAATCTCTCAATAAGGTTGATAATGGCAGCAGAAGTTGGGTGTGGGGTGGGGTTATGACTGCAGGTGCCAAACACTTGCTGAAGTAAAACGGATAACCAAGAAATCCAAGAAAACCTGACAGGAACTCAAGTAGGAAGGATTTTATTTCACAGTACTCAGAGAAAGATCCTTTTTAGGAAAGAGGGCTCTGACTGCCAACAAGTCTTCCTTGGTACCTGGCTGCAGTCTTTCCATTTGTGAATTATTTATTACACACAGCTGATGGAAGATACATGTTTCCTGGGCTCAGATTCACAAGCAATCCATCCTGAAGTCAAATCTAACATGACAGAGATGCCTCATTTTTTCTCCTTTATCTTGTTCAGGATGGTGGAGAGGGGTATGTTTGTTGCATACACAAGACTCCGGAGTGTTTAGTGACTGGTTTTTTCAGTGAGGAAGACTAAGAAGGGGAAGGTATTCTTCTTTACTTCTAACAGCATTTTCTCCCTGACTCATCCAGATTTTGACCCTGGAAAGCCTATTTCAGCCATGTAGAGATCAGTATACTGACACAGGTATTCTGAAATAACCCATCCTCCATTATGGTTTTTTTCTTGACCGAGGAGAGGGGGCAAGGAATGTTAATTGCATTACCTTTTCTGAGAGGTGCCAAGGGGAGGTGAAGGAGGCTACTTTTCTCATATTTTCCTAAATTTCTTTAAAATAACAAGCATGGTATTTAATCAATAATGCTTTCCTATCCTAGAACAGGAGATGTTCTATTTTCCTTGATAGCTCACAGTTTAGAGGAAAAAATAAAATCAAATTGTTATGGCTTCGCTCGTACTGTGGGTTTCACTTTTATTTGAGGGACCTATCATTCTGTTGTCCTTGTGAGATTTTCTCTTCCATTTTTAATGCTTTGCTGAAACAGTTGATTAATTATTTTAGAACTTATGAAAAAGTTTAAGGCAACTTAGCAGTATTTCTGGTAACAACCACATTCCAGTCAGGTTCACACACAAATGTTGTACAGCAGGAGGAAACAAGCTCTAATGAAGTCATGGAAATACTCAACAGTAAAGACCAGATCCCAAATCAAGGAAAAACATGAATTCTACAGTATTCCAAGTATTTACTATCTCTCACTCAGGTAAATCATTGTTTATTTTACAAGGAAGATCACAAATACTGAAAACAATCACAATCACCTTATATATAACCACTAATATGAGACAAGTATTTCCTATTGCTGTTTACCTTGTCTTTCACAAAATACCACAGCAGTTGCCAAAGGCCCTTGGCTTCATAGTACCATACAATCTTACTTTATCTTTTTCCTTTGACTAGTAGAGCTGTTTTTATGGACACTCACCTTTTTTCACAGACACTATATCCTTCAGTTGTGGAAAATGGCAGGAAATCTTTACTTTGTAATGCTACATCTCCTGGAAGACTGGCAGCGTAGCTAAGATTTTGTGGCTTCTAATGCTGAGAACTAAAGACAGACCTCTTGCATTTGATTTTCTTCCTTACAAAAAAATTCTCAAAATTAAATCCTTCAGAATGCTAATGAATGATTATTTTAAAATTTATTTTAAGACACTTTCCAGGGTTTAGCCTTTCTTCATTCAAGAGTATTGCCTCCCTTTTCTTCTGAGACCCTTCGAACTCAATCAGAGCTATAAAGGGTATAAAGACTGGGTTTATACCCTTACCAGATCAGTCCTTTGGAAAGAAAGTGCACTCCTGGCTCTTTCCATGACCACATTTGCTTCCAGTGAACCTTTCTACATGTGCAGTGACAGATTATCTTTTCCATGGTATAAATAAATTTGACAACTCTAAGCACTACATAAAGGTAAGCAGACAGGACCAACTCCAATTCTACAGTGCAGCCATCAGTGGGATACCATATCCTAGTAGAAAGTTTCCTATAAAGAACAAGCCACCTTTTCTCCTACCCATGGAAACAAAGCAGCTGAGGACTATAACACAAAGGGAAGATTAGCAGATTTCCAATGGGAAATCATTCATTTTGAGCCAAACCTCTAGCCTTAAGAGTAAGATAATTATTTGGCTCTCAAGTGAACAGATATCCAGTGATGCCTTCTAATTGCTCAGAAAAATATTACAAGTCTTTTCTCTCTCTTTGATCAACAGACTAACAGATTAACAAAAGGCTTCTGTTTTCCAGGTGAGTATAAACATTATGGGTGCCCTGAAACATTACATTTCTTAATGACAAAACATGGGAAGCTTATAATACAAAGCTTAAACTGGCAATTCTATGCATGTTTGAAGAACAAGCAGTAGGAGGTAGCCCTTTAAGATTAAATCCAATGTGTGTCTTTTATGTATTTTATGCCAAAACACCACTTTTCTATCAGTGATGCAGTGAGTTCCATGTTTTCAGGATGTTTCTAAAGCCACAGAGTATGGCAGGACTTACAGTAAAGCTCAACCCTTTAACACAGAACTTTTGTAATGGCTTTAAACTAAAAGAGGGTAGATTTAGACTAAATGTAAGGAAGACATTTTTTACAATGAGTGGTGAAACACTGGAACAGGCTGCACAGAAAGGTGGCAGATGCATGATCCCTGGAAACATTCAAGGACAGGCTGGATGGGGCTCTGACCAACCTGATCTAGCTGAAGATGACCCTGCTCCTCATGATGATGATCTCTGAAGGTCCCTTCCAACCCAAACAAATTCTATGGTTCTATGAATATGCATATCACAGTGTAAAACTGAAAATCTAAAACGAACAGTATCTGTCTAGAACACCTTTTCGGTCTTCTGGGATAAATGACAATGCAAATCACAGTCTGGCAAGCAAAACCTATTACCTAAGCAAAGGCTAACTTAGGAATACAAAGAAGATTCCTGGAAAGACAATGAGGCTTAAGAGGAAGTAAAGTTTCTCAACAGAATAATGCGTAGTACAGTCTAAGCGCATATACAAAAAACTGAAGCAAGGCTGTGAGTAGTGACAAAGTCCTACAGTTCTGAGTTTGAAATCCAGTTAAAAATATTTCATTATGTTGTCAGCTGCAACTGAAAAGAACATGAAGTGGATATCCATTAAACCATAATTTCTAACAGTCTGAATTCAACAATTTCAGAGTAAAGGATGAAATTACAGGGTTATGATTACTGGAAAACTTTTGTAGGATTTTCTTTTTTTAAAGTCAAAATTCCACTAGAGGAAGGAAATACACCACTGCACTCATCAAGCAGAGTACTTCAAGATAACTCAGGAAGCTAACTGCCTAAGGTTTATTGCACAGCTATGATAGGCTGAGAAATTTTTGAGCTGAGACTTTCCTGTTCTTCCATATCCTATACAAAGTTCCACAAATTTCTTTCATTTAAGTTGCAAATTTCTACAGAAGCAACTGAGCTCTGTGTATGTGCACTGATCCACCAAAAGGATTACTTTTGCCTGTCACACCTGCTTCATGCAAAACATCAGTGTGAACCTTCCCTTCACCTGCTCAGATCTGCTTTCAAAAGACAGCACTTTACAATAACAGTCTCTCAATTTGCTCCTGATGCCAAGGCAAAATATTAAATGCTTCGCCCTGTGCAGAGTGAATAAATACTTTGGCAATAAAACATGGTTGGTAAGGTATGGCTAACTTCTTACCCATACTGTGAATGCAAATCAACATAAGAAAATTTACTGCCTCTATTCAAAAGTTTGATACGTGACAAAAGGTCTCCTACTGCATATGACCTACCATCATTACTGTCAGGGCACGTCAGAGAATGTAACAACGCAGCAGACCTAAGTATTAAATTATTTGCTGCTTCTCTTCCCATTATCGAATGCCCCCAACAACAGTAGTATTTCAAATTTTTAATGCAGACTTTGGGTTTTTTGTGGATTTCGTGAAGTATTTAATAGTTGTTTGTGTTTCAATTTTGGAAGTTAATTTGAATTTTGGCCTTCCACATGAAGATTATTTCAGACATCTTAACCACAGGGTTAAATATTTGCATGCAAAATTTTGCACTTGAAGCAAGAATATTATAACAAAGCCTGAAATCTAGAGTTTTAACTCGTGGTGCCAGGATAAATAAACTTGGTATGTCAGAAAAGTATAGCTATTTCAAAGAAAATACAGTTTACTTTAGTCTAATGTTACCAATACTACTCACACTTTTTAAGAACATAAAAAGTTGTTTCTATGACACTTATTTAAATGTTTTCTAGGGGTGAATAAATGTACAATTCCAATTGAAACTGTGTTAATATTTGTCATGGCTGGTACTTCACATCTAACATCATATGGACAAAATCACAGACTAGAAAAAAAAAAAAAGAATCCTACGAAAATATAGCAAAATGTTTTACTGGTAGGTATTCCTCTGAAACATCTGTTCAGATTTCCTGACCTGAGGTCCCTCTCACACAAAAATTATTTCTAGAGCACTAAAAATTGCCTTACTGAGAATACCTCTGAAGTATTGAAAAGGTATTTCAAAGAACTTTTTTAGTTTCCAAAATTAATACTCTCAATCCTGCCTCCAGATTCTAAGAGAGATATCCAGAGTGCAAATCAAGTTCTTTATAAACTAAAAGACCTATCTTGCCAAAACAGAGAATGAAAGCTATCAGGTAGATGCCTTTAAATTCCCTCTCATACACCAAAAAAACAAGAAAATCCCCATGTATCTGAACCGCTTCATTGTTTTTCATTTCACTGCACCTTACAAACATCCTTTTTTTAACCCTTAAACAGATTCTGAACCGAATTTCCAGAAATAGGCATGGAAGTTAGATAGTAATACTCAGAACATAAAAAACAGCCTGGCTTTGTGAGATCTTAAACTCATGTCCAAATTCCTAATCCTTCAAGAAATTGGCTTCCACATGCATAAAACTTAACAGCCTCACTTTGCACATTAAAAAACATAGTACCTGGGGCATCCTGTTGATTGCTGGTCACAAAACAGACAACACTCTGGGACTGTGGACTTTTTAAGTCTCCTATGACAGTCTTTTAAAAGTGACTTGTTTTTCCCTACAGCTTAACAAATTCAATTTGATCTGCAATTCAATACTACAGAGCAGAGTTTAGATCAGAATGCAATTTTCTTCAAATGCCCTGGGCAAATACTCACTTACTCAACTGTTAAACAGGTTTAGCAGCAAGTCAGGAAACTGCAATTGCAACCAGAAATGGTATAAGGCTGTAAGGAAGACAGAAAACCAGTGGTGGAGGGCTATCATGTACATGAGCTGTTAAGCTGAAGTATGCTCTCAGTAAAAGGTTATTTCTTTTCTCCTCCCTCACAGAATCCCAGCCTTTCAATATATACTATATATAAAAAAATCTCCATTATAATTGGAAAGAAAAACCAGTAGATAAAAAGTGAAGCTAAAACAATTATGGAATGTAATGCTGATGTTCCACACAGCTATTCTGGTATCTAACAAATGCTACTGCAAGATCAAATTCCACTATGATGGTTTACAAAATCACACCTTCAAGTATTAGTAATTGATCCTAAAGTTATATACATAAAAGTAAAGCTGTGTCAGAAAACACAAACTTAACTGAAAATTTTTTTAGTAATTTATGTCAAGTTGTAGTAACAAGTTGGCCCAACTTCACTACCTCTGATTCCAGACCTAACTTTCAACAGGTCTGAGACTATTAGTGAATAAGTAAAATCATAAAGTTATGTAAAGCTTGAACTGATGAGAAAACAGCTGAAAATATGCCCAACATCCTCCTGGTAGGTAGTCTGATTTACCTTAGTTTGTTAACAAACAAAAAAAGCAAATAAAATTTACATCACAACGATGTTATCAGTATTCACCAGATACTCTGCATGTATGAAAGCCAGCACTGGCTTTCTTTAAATATAAGTAAGATTGACTAACTACAGACAAAATGCTTAAATTTCACCTATAATTTTTAAATCAGCAAAACAAGTAGCCTACAATAGTTGACTGTTGCATGTCTGCCTGAGGTAAACAAGACACTGCTCATTTTGGACTCAAATATGTTTCCCTGACCAATATGCAAAGCTATTTCAAATGAAATCCCAACTAGGTAATTAAACTTTATTCATGTCACCTAGCCAGCAATTAAATTGAATTAGAAGCTCAACCTAGCTGTAATTGTCTTAAGAGTCTTGCAATCACTCAAAACAAATCCTCTGATTCCTGAAGCTTGCCCTAAGCAATGCAGTCCCAAGCAGATGACCCCTCTAGAAAATAATCGGTCATGGGATCCTGTTAGAAGTAGTGCAGGGATAGAATCTGCTAGAGTATGAAATACTTCCAGAATGTAAATGCTTTGTAGAGTCAGGAAGCAAACCCCGCCTTCCTGGGGGTTTTTGTGTTGCTGAGGTTTTGGGGACTTTGTTGTTTTTTTTTTGTTTGTTTGTTTGTTTTTGTTTTTGTTTTAAGGAAATACGGTTGTCATGCCAACAGCTACAGAAGAGAGGCTGCAGCGACAGCTAGCGATGAAGCCCGCTTGTGGCTTTCAGCTTCCCTGCAAGGCTGCTATTGAATTACAGGTTTGTTCAGGGCAGTAGCACAATCTGACTAAACACTGCATTATGTCCGTATGTTTCACCTCTGTAATTATTTTGCCTCCTACTTGACCAAACTGAGGTAACCTGACCTCCTAACAAGGAGGAAGCTGACATACTGTGTCAGTACACACTCACGCATATCAGCCTTGAGGTACATGGCAGAACCTGGGTGGATCTGCCATGAACTTAAACCCAGCACTAAAAAGCCTAGTTATCAGCAGATGCCTCAGGGTCTAACTAAAAAGGAGTCAGTAGTTGATCTCGACCGCCCGAGCTGTGGCTTCTGACTGAGGCAAAACTCCACAGATGCATAAAGACAAGAGACAGCTGAGGACTGGATATTCGTATTACGAAACCAACTTCTTAGTCAGAAATGTAAAGTTGTACTCCAGAAAACCCCATGAGAAGATAGTTACAAAGCTGTAACAGCAGCCACAGCAAGAGATAAAAGGAGGGGCATCCCTTGCTGCTGGTAAAAAAATTTCATTCTTCTGTAACACTGCAATAAAACTAGAAGCAACTATAGCTACCTCTGGAGAGTGGCATGAAACAAAACATAGTTAAAAGGACATCTTCTGAGTTAAACTACTACTCTTAATTCAGAATTTACTGGCTCTTCTATTTTTTTCCAGTTTTACTGACAGAAGCAGTTAACCACATCCAAGCTAGCATGAAATGATTAATTCAAAGTTTTCATGCAATATGTGCAATACTGTTACAAGTTAAAAGTGACAAAGCCACAAGACACACATGCTTATAAACCATCTACCACAATTTTCTATGTTTATATAGCTAAAGACTCCCTTGAAAATATTTACAATATTGTCACTTTTTCTTCAATCTTCCATCATTATTGAAAAAGACAAAACACATTCTTAAGGAAGATATAAAAGTGATGATGGTGGGAAGCCAATTGGTGTGACAACTATTTCACATGCCCAAGAAAAATAAGATCACGAAAAAACCCAGAAAAATTGATCTAAATTTCAGTATCCACCCAATGGAGAGGAGTTTTTATCCTGAACTTGCATAAGTAGTGTTACACTATAAATATAATTCCTCTGAATAAAAATGTGTAAGCAGTATTAGTAGTTCCTACACTTGCATTTGTCTCAACACACTCTCAAGTCCATCTGGAAGTGTAAGTAAATAGGCATAGAACAGAGTCACAGTAGTGACTGCTATGTACTGTGAATCAACTGGACTTAGCTTTAATTTAGCTAATTTGAGAACATGTTTAACAACTCAAAAGAGAGAAAGGAGACTATTTTTTCCCAACAAGCCACTTTGAAAAGGCATGTACCATCTTGACTATCAAGGTTTCTGATCTGTCCTCACACAACCGTCTCAGAAGCAAACAATGAAAACAACTACTATCAAGTAAATGGAAAATTAGTAAGAAATTATTTCCAGAATAGTCCTTAATGACTCTTCATCAAACGGTTCAGTGCTTTTTAGTGGTTTTAGTGCCTTTAGGAAGGCAGAATACAAAGTATGCTTGTTAAATGTCTAAAGACCATGAAGCTGACCAGAAGTTCACCTGAGGACAGGTTTAAAATTCAGAATAATATGGGTGAAGAAAACTTGGATATCATTCAGCAAGGGCATATGCTAAATCCTTTTCCTAGGAAAGAAAGATTGACTAAATAAAACATGATTCTGAAAAACTAGCCAGGAAGTAGATGCACAGAGAAGGATTAAGGGCTTATACTGGATCAAAAATTCAACATGAGTCAATACCTTTACTGCTAAGAAAATGAAATACTGGATCATGGGGTGTAAGTATCCTAGAAGTTATGCAAAAGAGCTTCTCCTCCTTATTCAAATAAGGCTGCACCTGGAATTTTGATATCCAGCTTTTGACCAAACTTCTATAAAGACATCAGGTTCACATAGGAGAAACACAGGTATGGGAAATTAGTGAAGGCAACCAAGAGATCTAGAAAACAGGAACTACGGGAAAAGACTGAACAAGAAGTGGTTGTTAACCTTAAGATTTATCTGAACAGGGAAACAACTCTTCTGTGACACAAAGAAGTGTTAAAAAAGGATGGCAGCAGCCTGTTTTACATGACCACAGTGATCAGAAGCAGATTAAATTGGCTAAAATCCAACAAGAAAATTCAGATAAAATATAAGGGAAAGCCAAGCAGTTAAATACATCCCCTGTGGGCTTCTAAATTCAGTGCTAGAGAAGGCCATGAAGAACAGATGTGCACCTATTATAAATAACACCAGATTGGTTCATTCAGCCCTGAGTAGGAAGATGGATTAGATTTTTTTTTTTTCAGGGCTGCCATTTTCGACAGTAAAGTGCTTAACAAAAATAGTAGGGCAAACTCAGGACACAAAACATGCAAACTGAAGCAAACTTTTACGTTCTCAAAGCCAGAGTATTTCATCATTAAAAACAGTTAGCTTAAAATGCCCTCAAGCAGAATTTACACTATACTGCAAGCACTTCCACTGGAGGAGCCGGTAAATGTTCAACAATCCAGACAGGAGTTCACGTTTCGAAGTCTTTGTTTTCCCCTGACTACTTGAAAATGTCAAGTATCAAACTCCTGTAGTTTCATAAATTTGTTTATATTTATAGCTGATGTGTAATTCAAATCTTTGCTCCCATAAACTTTACACCCAGCAGCAGACTCTCGATTAGCTCTTAGCACAGTATTGCACGACACACAAACATCACTTTTTTAACCAAAGTTGGCAAGACTTCTACCTACCTCTTGCAAATTATACACATGTACATTCATATACAAATGTATATTCATGTTGGCATTAAGTCTGTAATTATTCTATGACAAAACATACTCTGTCAAACCATGTGGACTAGTTTTGCAAACAGAACACTTGGTGTTTTGAAAATCAAAAAATTATCAAATTTCCTGTTTTTTTTACCTGTAATTTCCAACAATCAATCCTCACCTCATTGCCACTCCTGTTACTACCATTCTGAAAAGGCACATGCATCAGAATTAATTACATGTGTATTTTGCAGAAAAATGGCAAGAAACCTCAAGTACAACAAAGACACAGATTTGGTGTGAGTTAAGTTTAGAATTTTTACTTTCAGGTCCTAAATTCTTATGTCATTTATCAAGGGTTTTGGTACCAGTGGAGCCAAGAAACACTCAAGACTTGGAAGTGAAACAGCATAAGAGAAAGATGACTTCTGGCAAAGTTTCCAAATTCTTAAAAGGCTCAAACTCAGGTATTTAAAAAAAAAAATTACAAAATTAAGCTTCTGTAACACACAAAGATGTAATACACAGCTGGGTGTAACACTAGTCTTCCCCACTTGAAAATAATTCCTCATATATGTTAAGATGACACTTAAAGTGTCTAAAGATCTAAGAAATGTGTCAAGATCTGTGGCAATAGAACAGTTGCAAGAGACAGCTATCATAGTCCTGATTAAGCATTTTAAGTTTCAGCAATGCAGGTTTAAGCTTACTTAGGTCCTCAACACAGCAGCAAAAGCTAGATAATAAGGGTATTTAGGCCTTAACTATGACATTGTGCTCTCCCTAGTGCAAATTTTTAGTTTTCAAGAAGGAAAAAAAACAACCCTATGACAAATGAATAAATTCAAACTGTAGGGGAAAAAACCCAAACAACAACAACAAAAAAACACCCGACAAACCAAAAGAAAATAGGGACAACCTACCCGCAGCCACTGTTTCTCTGTGAGAGCATCACTGTAGTCCACATCCCTGCGTTGACGAGATCCTCTTCCAAATATTTTCTCTTCTTCTTCTTCACATGTAAGCCTTTCAACTTCAGCATCATCCTTAATAATCCAGGATGGCAATTCATCCTCCTCCATCAAGCGGGGCTTACGCTTTGGGTTTCTGGCATCCTCCCTGCGACGGTCCATATCCATGCGCTGCAATGGCAGTTGGGAAAGAATAAAACAGTTTAAAGGGCAAATATCAAAATGTATCATGGAAATTCCCGGCTATCTAGGGACACTTGAAACTTTAAACCAAGTTTTTCACAGGTATTTCCCTTCCCTGATATTCTAAATACTTCTAAAATGCAACCAAAGAAGCTACACTTGATGGTTGTTTTTCAGCCAAGTTCAGTACTGCAGAAACTTTTTTTGCTGTATGATTAAGTGTCACCTTTTGCAATGAATGCAAAAGGAAGGGCAATGTGAGGTTTGAGGCTATCTAGAGTTTTACCCATTGTTACATACGTGGAGCTTCTAACAGTCAAGGAAATTAAGTCCACTTGTACACATCCTCTTTCTGAACACTGTACTTAGCTCTTAGAACTACATCGTAGGATCTATGCCAAATACTTCTAACCTGAAAAGTGACCATAGAACAGCTTCTCAATGAACGCTCTTGCCTATTGTTTTGGAACTGCATGCTTTAAATAGCAAAATACATGCTTTTATACATCTAAGCCTCATTAAGTGAACGAACCAAAACACATTCTTCTTGGATATTGCAGTTTGCTGAATACTGATTACATCTGCACAACCTTAAACAGAGGGAATGAGGGGGTATAGGCATTGTTGAGATAAGCAGAATACAAATCCATCTTTGTGCTCTTTATCTGACTATGCAGGACCTAAAATATTGATAAAAAGAAGACAAACAACACTGACCGCTAAACTTGTTTTTCAGACTTTTCTTCTATAATTAAACAGTTTACTAAAATGAAAAAAATTTTCTTTATTAACAATTAAAATTATTTCTTAGCCATTAATATTTAACTTCACTGTTTCAAGTATTTTCAAGCCCCTGGCTTTCAAAGCATGTTAGCTTTGCATCTTCAAAATTTTATTACCTACTACTAACTCTTTACTCTCCCTTAAAAACTTTCATGTAAATTATATGAGAAACAAATTCAGCTCATGCAGTGCTAGACCTGTCTTCACTCTAGGCCCCTCAACTGTTTTACTGAATGGCTGTCAATAGCCAGTCGTAGAAATTTTTCCCAAACAAAGATTCATCAGCTACTTTCAATCCATTGATCAGTTCTTGCCTTCTGGGGCTGAGCAAGAAGTACCGAGAAGCTTTTTCCAACAGCTGTCACAGAACTCAGGGTATTCAGAATTTTCAGCCAATATTTTGGCAGAAATTACTCTTCTTGTGATTTGGATCAAACAGCCACCTCTTGGTTCCTGTCATATATATCTCCTTACACCCATATCCCTGAAGGAAAGTTTAAAGGGACCAGTGTCTGCAAGCACTCAATTTCTGTGCAGCGTCTCTCTTGTTCCACCTTACAGAACAAAGCAGCCTCTACAGAATTACAGGTGCTTTACCTTCAGTACTTAGGTATTCTCCTGTTGCTGTGTTAGTGACTCTCGAAGGTCCCTCAGCAATCCCCACAATATACACACACTAAAGTCAAGAGCCACGCCTACACCGATAATTCAGTAATTATTCCATCAGTGTTGTAGCAGCACTAACAAAAAGGGAAGTACTAATAAAAATTAGTTCCTTGCATCTGAATCACTGTCACTAGCTTTACTGGGTAACTGTTGTAGCAGCAGAGATGCAGCTTGACAAAACCATCAACAAACCCTAGTTAACTCACAAAGAAAACAATACTGTCAGTCTACTAGTTTACTGTCTTGTTAAGTTCCTGTAGTTGTCCTTACCAATATCATAGCCCAAAAGGGAAAAGAAACTGAAAACCAAATGTATATTGTAGATATAGCAAGCCAAACAGTGACTATCAGTTTTGCACTGTAAGTTTCCCAGGTCATGCCAGACTTTCTCCAGATGGGCACTGTTCCACTACACTGTCCACAAGGGTCTCTGAAGCCTGTCACCTAAGGAACTCTGTATTTAAGCAGACTATCCTTTTTATCTCAGATAAACAACGCAAGTAAATAAAGTCTATTTCTCCAACACAGTTTTCCAAAATTTGAATGACGAAAGGCCTTTGTTGAAACCACTATTTCTATATATATTCTAGTTATGACTGTATCCTCCTTACCATAAAGAGATCAAACTCCTCCTCACGTCGAGCAATCATCTGATTCAGAGTCTCATCATCAGGAACTTCATCTTCCTCCTGGTTACACAGATGAAAAAAGGTATTAGAAAGAAGCTACATGAAGTAGCTTGAAGTAACAACCTGCATCGGGTCAGTGTTGCACTGACTCTCCTTCTGTCATGACAATTATGAAACACTTAAAATGAAAATAAATGTTTAAAATGTACAGCAATTCAGAAGTAACACAAAATAGACATAATTAGAAAGATGACTGGGACCTATTACAACCTTCATAAATAGAGAATGAGGAAATGAGCAAATATGTAACCAGGAAATTTTGGCCTGTGGTTTTCCTGGGTCAGAAGCACAGTTAGTGCTTCAGTTAAAATATATGCATTTCCGTTTTGCTGTTCTACAGTAGTCCCTCAGAAACACCACTCCATATTATGAGCTCTTTGCTGCCTATGCAAGGAGAATCAAGAAGTCCTGGTTAAGCAAAGAAAATGAAACATGCCATTTCTCCTGGGTTAAGAGGCTCAGGACTAACTTTTCTTCTGATGCTGGGAACATCGTGCTTTTGTAAGGCTCTAGTATCTGAATTCATGAAAATATTTACTTTATGGCCAGCCAGGCTCTGTGAGACTCAAAGTCTCAGTGTTTTCGAGCCTTGCCAGGTGCAGGGATGAGGAGGAGCAAGGCCTGGGCATTTGACCCAAGTTGGCAAACAGGATTATTTCATACCATGAACGTCACATTCAATATGAATTAGAAAAGTTTGCTGCATAGCTGGCTCTCCCTTGATGGTGGCAGTGCAGACAACTCCTTGCCCCGATGCTGGACCCCTGAGGGGTCCCTTCCCTCTCCCCAAAGCCATTGCACTTGCAGGGTCCAACATTGGCTGTCCCTGCTGGGAGCGCACAGCTTCCTGCTGAGAGAATGGGCTGAGTATAATTCTTGTAATCAGTGTCAGGATTAATACTGGTTCTTTTAGTATTCTTGTTAGTTATTTAATCTAATTCAATCAAATGTATTTACATTTCAACCTTTGTACTTCCTTATGTTCCCTGATTCCCTTTTCCTGGGAGGGGAGGGGTCACGGGGTGATAGAATAACTGTCTGCACAACAATAAATTGTTATGGGTTTTATCAAACCACAACAGCATTATACTGGGAAAAAACTCCTGCTGAATCTCTCTTTCTCTTGACCATTATCTGCTTACAAACTGAGATGTGAACCTCTTACTTCAGACAAAACAAATTGTTTCACAAAACCAAAAACAGTCCTTGGAAAACCAATTTAGAACAGCAGAATTCAACTGAAAATGTTAAAGCTGAACAGCTATGAGACCCATTTTAACAGAATCAGAGTGCACTACATTCAGTTTCCCCCCTTGAATTATTTTGAAAGCAGACAGCAGTTCACATCCAACAACAGGTAACTGACAACAACAGACCCACAGGCTGGTTCCTATATAGGGCTTACTGAGCCTGTGTTACAGTATGTTGCAGACCTAGAAGTTTTCATGAAAACGCATGTTTTGTACTCAGTGAGATGGGAATACATGATGCTAGAAAAAGTATCCAAAACCCTAACATTCCGGAGATTTCCTTTTTTCCAGAAATAAACAGAACATGTCTTCATCTATATCCACACATCTTATTTTTCCTCCACTCGCATGATTTTCTACACTTCAGAAAAAAATACAGATTTAATGCAATTCCCAACAAAAACTTCTGCACCTTAATATACATATGTACATATATTTTAAATTTTAAGATGAAAAAGGCAACAAGGAAAATGACAGATTGCTATTTCTTCTCACTGATAGTCAGGGCTTCTTCAAGCATTCAAGAAAAGGAAATTACATAGTTCTACAGAGTGGAAAAAAGAGTACAGATCCCTCCTTTTAGGATCAATGAAGAATGTGGCCCTTATGAAAGTTTCACATGCTTCCTATGACCTGTAA
>VXBW01007929.1:8529-33852 GCA_013400375.1 Thinocorus orbignyianus | reverse complement strand
AAAAAAAAAAAAAAGGCATCCCACAGCAGAAGCTGTAACAACAGCCCCCATATACTCTGTGGTTAAGTGAATATTCCTGTTGCCAACCAGGTAGACTTGGCAGAAAAAAAAATTATAAACACCACTGCCAACAAAAAAAGCCTCCATGAACGAGTTATTTCTAATCACCTATTATACACTCCTATTATTGTAATATATCTTTCTAAATATACCAAAATTGTCTCTTGTTTTATCTATTTTATGTAGATACATAGTTAAATTTATATAATTTATCTCCTAGAATTAAAAGTAGGAGAGCAAAAACCAAGGAAAAATAGAGTTTTCAGGCTGAACTTATGCAAACTTCTAAAAAAGTATGAATAGAACACAGTGCCCTACATTCATGTGCAAAAAATCCTTGATATGCAAGTTTAAAGCATAATTAGCATGGGAATATTTAACTAGGTGGTCACTAATGTGAGAAATGCCAGCTTACTAATAGAATGCGAAAAGAGAGAAAGAGGATGAAGCCTTTGAAGTAAAGATATAAAAAGATAGAAAAAGTTTATTCTTGGCACTTAAGAGTGGTTATACCTTTTCCTGATCACCTGATTTCTCTGTCCCTTTTTCCTACTGCCCAGGTAAGTATTCATGGACTTCAAATCTTCCCGTCTGTCTACTGAGTTCATGTCATGACTGCAACGTTCTCATTGAGTCTTTTTCTTCTCGTGACCTTCTTTGCACCATTTTTGGTTACAAACTGCTTACACGAACAATTCGCTAAAGTTCCCTTTTACAAAACATGGCTTTGTGTTAGACTAGTTTTACAGAAACTTAGTTTCTATACGCACAGGTAAATTAATTACAGCTGATGCAAAGCTCTTATCCTCCTCTTACACTAACCACTCTCTTTATTACATGTGCTAGCCTGTATTTGCAAGTCAAGGTTGTTTCGGTATTAATAACTTTTAACTGAAAGATTTATTTTTTCTTGTCAATCTCTCATTTGATATTCAAATTCTGTTTCCAGTGCTGTTGCAATGAAGAAGCCATGGCTGACCAGTGCCGGACAGATGGTGCGAATTCAACCCCTCTTACTCTCTCAGCAGTTTCAGTGTCTGGGCAGAGTTTTGCATAGTCTCTGTTAGGCACCAGATTGCCACTATCAATGCTTGCTTTACAGACTGACGGTGGGTTATGGCAAGCAAACCATAGTTAAATCCGTGCTAGTTTCAGGAAGGAAGACCAAGTCTCTTTGAACAACACATAAGGAGAGGATTGCCCTGAAGTCATCTGTGAAATAAGGCACCTCAATTAGGCCTGAATCACAGTCCTGACCTTTGAAGTATTTTCAGATAAATATTTTCTAGGTACTTGAAAACATAACAAAACTATGTCAATTTTAGAAACAAATCCACAGGCTTACTAAAAATTTCTATTGGTTTCAAGTTAGTCTGTATGAGTATATAGATGGTGTTGGCTGCTTGAGAACGAGTTTCACATAATCAAAAATGGGACACATACGTCACCCTATTGCTGCATTCACACCCTAACTAAAAGATAACTACTGGTAACATTGACTGTTTGACAGCCTTCTTCAATTTCCTATGAAAACTACTAAAACAACAATAAAAAATTCTATCTTAATGATGTTCTAGCTTTTTCTAAATGCACAAGAGGACAAAGAGTTTAAATAAAATGTTTGGTTATTGAAGTAGAAGACTCCTTGGTCTTTGAAACTTTACATCGTATATAACAAAGGATGGCTATGAAACACAACTACAAAATCTTCTTTTCTTTCTGCATGCAGTATAAGTACATGGTGCCTTATATACAGCTACACAAAGCATGCTCAGGGGCAAAATTAGGTTTCAGATCTCTGCATCTTTAACCAGTACAGGATATTTTCAAGGTGAGACAAAGTGACTGCAAAATGAGATTTTTTTGTCCGTATTTTCAATGTAATTGATATATTTATACACTCTCCCCCAAATGAGGCTTTCATCCAAACACTGAATTTTGTTTAAATTAAGAAAAGAGTCTGCAGTGACAGGCAAAAGAAGGGGCTCACTAGTCCACAATCACAATTTCAGAGAATGCACCGAAAACACAGGGGAATACAGTCAGTGATTCTATAAACTCACTTCCCACTATTATAAGGAAAATATTGACAGCTGTTTTTAAACACCCAGCTGTTTCTTGAAGAGGAAATTATAACCAGAAGTTCAGGCTGGACACAGCACCAGAAAGAAACAGCTATTTTGCTGGCTTGCCCTAAGCCCAAAGTACATGAAAGCAGATCTTAACTTTTACCCAGGATCCAAAAGAAGCAGAGTAAGCAAGGTCTTTCAAAATTGAACCTAAGTAGTGCTAGTTACTCAGCATGTCTGAAAATCAGATTACCTAGTTTAACATATAAACGGTATTTCAGAACACTTATAATCTGTTCTGGAAAAAAAAAGTATTTGTTTGCATACTATTTCTTGACAAAATTATGAAAGGGCAGAACGCTTTTAAGTTGCAATGCCTAATTCTACACTAAGATTTAAGCATAATCACTACATGATAAACTATTACTGTGACCAAATAGAGAAAAATTAAGTTCCTTTCACTAGACGGGAAGAAGATGATGAGATTTCTAATTTCAAAAGTGATGACAAACTTTGTAACTGATAAAAAACCCACTTAGTACTACGTGAAATGTCCTCTTACTGTTTAACTACCCTACCTCATTTTCTTCTTCATGCTCCAATATAGCCTGTAGGAAGGCTCTCCTTTCATGGCTTGAAGATTTCTGATCAAACATTCCAGCCTGAATAACTTTTTGATCTACATTCAGCTTATACTTTGCAGCAGCAAGTATCTTCTCTTCCACACTGTTCACAGTGCACAGTCGCAGGACTCGAACTTCGTTTTGCTGTCCAATTCGGTGAGCTCTATCTTGTGCCTGTAAATCCTATCAGGCAAAGAACATAGAAAGTGATTCATATTGTAAGTGTGCTATACAAATAATTCTCTGTTTAAATGACATTATAATGCTGAATTCATTTTGGTATAGAAAGAAAGTACTGAAACAACAGGCCATCACAATTCAGACGGCTTGTTTTTCATTCCTTTCTTTCCCAAAACTTCATCAGACCTAAGCAGGTGGAAATCTGAAAGGAAAAAACATGGACAGTCTGTATGATGCAAATGAAGCAAGCCAAAAACTTCTTGAAAGCATGTGTAGTGACTGAGAATGGCTAACGTATTTACTTTTTCCCTTCTATTCAAAGTCTTCCAAGCCAGAATGAACCCTAACGTAAAGTTATCACTCAACTGCAGGAAAAGAAAGCAACAAAATTTCTAGGATAAACAATATACATAAATTTATTTACTAAACGCCATTGCTGATTCTTAAATGTTGAGTATAAATTATATGATCTGTTGAATCAGCTTTTAATTTGGAACGTTTGTGCTGAAACAGCTTAAATACGATCTTCTTGACTGAAAGTTCATACATACAAGACTGAATCAATGCAACTATTTTTTGGTCAGGTGATCTCACTTGAAAATGGTGGAGGTACAGAAGAAGTACACTGCATGACATTTCTTCTATTTCTCCAGAATTTCTTCTATTAATTAATAAATCTTATCTATTTTATTTGGGGAAAAGAGAAATCCATACCTCCTACAAATGATGTGTTTCTACTTCAGCATAGTCAGAGAATGAATGCTATCAGTAATGTGCTACCTCACAACACAAAAGTTTCTTAACGTAGAGAAAAACAGGCGATGACTTCGCCTATTTTGGTCCAGCATCATTTTTGCTTTTTCTACCTTTGTTAGCTCATTCCTTCTATAATTCCCTTTCCAAGCACTACATACAATGCAGCTGCTGTAACCTAAAGGTGTATTTGAAGTTTGCATCAACAGTGAAGCTGAAGCTGCAATATGAATTTGCTTACGATTATTCATTCTCAGAAAGAGGAAAATGGTACAGCAAGGAAACAGAAGTTTTCACTTTTGAAAATACACCATTTAAATGCTAATTTCCTGAGACACAGAGCGCTCTGCACAGCCTTTACTAAAATACTGCAACCTGCCTACCAAAGGGAGGTGATACAAATGGGGTGATACATATTAATGTCCTAAGGGTTAAAGAATTAGTACAGTTATACAAATGAAGAAGGTCTAATAAGGCCCCTAGCTCTGAGTATTCCTTGAGACTTGGATAAAGCATATACACAGACACAGAATTACTTAATTGATTCGAACCAAATTGTATTTGTATTTTCAAACCAACTGATTGTAGCGGTTTGCCTAATTCCTCTCAAAGCAGCATTTTTCAACTTACCCGAACCTATTCCTTTCACCCCAGGCTACATCCCAAATTTAAACAAGAAATCCAAAGAAACATTATGATTTCTTTGCATATTTCATGAAGATAAGTAAATAAAAATAACCTGGTGAGGATTCCAGTCACTATCAAAGATTATAACAGTGTCAGCAGCCTGGAGGTTTAAGCCTAACCCTCCAGCCCTTGTACTCAGCAAGAAGATAAAGTATTGTGACCCAGGTTCATTGAACTTCTTCAACAGAGCAGCTCGATCCTCTGATTTTGTTGTGCCTGAAAAGAAATAAAAAAAACCCAATCCTGTAAGAAAGATGTGAACTGAAATAATATAAATACAATGTCATTTGCTAAAGGTACCCATGGAAGAAGAATTTTAGCACACTTGCTCTTCGCCATCTCTGCCACATCTTCCATAAACAGAATAAACACTGGCCACAAATGTTTTGGTCAATCACCTGTTACATCTAATACCTAAGTATTTCTTCCAACATTTCAAAAGTAGACCTTAGAAAATATTGGCTAACATTGTTACACCTTTTTATGACTCACATAAATTTCAACTGAAGTTACCATACACAAATGGAAGAGAGTTCCAGTATTCAGTAGTGCCTTCTGGTCACAACAGCATCTAAGTATTTTTATAAGTGACTTACCCCTGTAAGTCAAAATGTTATCAAAATGTTGGTGTTGGCCTTCAGAGCAATAAGTAATATGAAAGGATTAAAAATTCTTAAAATGTCCTGTCTTGTGGGGGATGGTGTGCAATGGCTGAGGGAGAGCAGGCTCGTAATTTCTTATGTAAGAATTAGTAAGATCAAATCTACTGACAGACAAAAGTAGATCTTGCTCAGTATCTTGTACGTAAGAATAGGGAAAATTCTAGTAACCTGCAGCTTAAGCGTCTACTGTCATAACTTCATGACAAATATCCTTGCAGACTCTGCCTTCATGGATTTGTCAAATTGTTTTTTTTACCTGTTTGCACTATTGTATAATCACTTCACAGCACTGGTGTGCTAGGAAGACACTACAAAAAGAATCCAGGCCTCCCATGCCCAAACCAATGAAGCATGCTCCCTCTTAACTCACTATTTATCCCTTTTTTCTTTTTTTTTCCTTCCATTTAGCTTACCATCGAGACGCAGGTAAAGGAAATTTCTAAAGGCAAAGTAGTCTTCCATAATGGTCATGAGTGATGTCATTTGACAGAAAAGAAGTACACGATGGTTCGTAGCTCTTAACTTTGGTAGAATACGATCGAGTAGCTCAAATTTCCCTGAGGCCCGATAAAGTTCAGCTCTGTTGAACAGAAAAAGCACAGTAAATGCCAGAATAGCCCACATTCAGAAAAAATTCCAGTCATTATGATGTCATTGTATAATAAGAGAGATTAATTTACTTAAGATAAACAAGACTAACAGTGCTTTTCTCTTTAAAACCGTTCATGTTGGCTAAAATAAAAAAAAAATAAACACCCATGTGAATTCTTGTTTGGAAAGTATTTTTCTTCAATTACAAAAACTATACGGAGTTTCAGCCACACAGAATACCTTCGTTTAGGGAACTTAATTCTCTTCCTTTATTTATCAAAACAAGCATTATTTCTCAGCTAGATAAGCATTTTATCGGTTAAGACATTGACCTGTTAGTTTTGCTTTCAACTGGCATTTATTGCAGGTGTAAGCTGTATTCACCAGGCACTTGTTAGAAACAATTCCCTTTCCACTCAACTACTACATACGTGAAAGTGAAGTATTCCAAACTGAACTAACATAAAGGGATAATGGGTGGAGTTTGAGAGAGAATATACTCTTTAGCCATGTAACCTTCATAGTCATGAGCAATGTTCAGTTGCTTTAAGTAGCTGCTCCTGTCTTCTATGCTACGAATAGCAGAACACACTCTTGGCACTGAAATTCAGTACTAAGTGAGTAAAAGTAAACAGGATGTCTAAAATCAGCATTATGGTGTCATGCTTTACAGAAGTAAGACTTTTCATGCAACTTTTTTCTAACCTTGAACCTCTGCTCTCAAAATACAATTTATAACTAGCAATGGTTAACTTAAGTCCACAAGATTCATGGTCTTCTGATATGCATACATATCTAATCAGGAGAAGACTAAGCTGTTTAAGAGACAAGTAGTCTGCTATACTAGTTAAGCAAAAACAAGAAATGTAATTAACACCTGAACAGGAAGCATGTTAGATGGAAGATACACACCTTTCCTTTAGAAAGCATCCATTTCTAGTCAGCTGCACAGAGAAGTGCCAAGAACAAAATTTAAATCTATTTCATTTTCATTTCAAAGTATGAAGAAATGCTACTTTAATTTGGAATAAAGACAGTAAAGAGGGAAAAGCAGAAGACAAAAGTAACAAGAAAGAGAAGAAAATCCTGACTGAGATCTCTCTAAAGAAGTCATTCCAATGAATTTTAAATAGTACATAAGCTATTCATAAATAAGGCTACAATCTCCTCTGCCTGTCCTCCTGAAAGAGATGATGGATCATAAAGAGCTCAGGTAACACTTATAGTACTGCTATCTTTGGCTTTGGGTATGTGCCCTGCGGCTCCTCTGCCTTTCTATAAACCACCCAAGTTTCTTAGCATGCACCTTCAAGAAAAAGAATGTGACACACCAGTTCCAACACAACATTATGAGCAGGAGGAAAAACTGAAAGAGTTACCCGTTGATGACACCATTTGAGTAGCCTAAATGTTCAGCGAAGGACTCCTGCAGAATTATAAGCAATAAACAGATTATTACAAACTACATGGTAACCCAAAATCATGCATTCTTATATCAATTAAATTGGGATTTGACTTCATACTCTTGGAATCTACCTTGTAGCAACACTGATCTGAACAATGTTTTCCAGTGTTACTATTTAAAATTCATGGTTTGCAGAAGTCACTTTCTGTGACATTTTCACTAATTTACAAATACAGTAGAACCTAATTAACTGATACTAATTACTGGAAGATACATTTGCAAATTAATTAATCAGCATACAAGAGAGCAAAGAGTGAAAACTACAATGACAATATATCACAGTATGTACTTATTCATTCACAAATGTAACTACATTCCAGATGTCTGCAACATTTTCTATCTTTCCAGATATAATATATTTACGTAATGTGGGTCATAATGAGAGAGAGATAATATAGAAATAGCACATTTTTGCCAAGATAAAAAAGGTGCATAAAATAGGACAATTTTTGTTGATATCATAAGAGATTAGCAGCCTGCTAGTTGTTAAGACCCTACACATAGCATTTTGAACTAGAGTCTCTCCATCATAAATTAGTTTAAGTAGAGATTAAATTGCTCTGGAGTATCTAAAATTAAAAAAAAAAATAAAAAATAATTATTTTTTAAAGGCACTGTCTCCACAAGATTTAATGCTTTAAAACTGGATTTCAGATTACCAATAAAAAGCTGGCAGTTGGTCCGTTTGTTGAGAGATAATAGTTGTTTAGCTTAAATAAGTAACTTTTAATTAGAATAAATTACTTAGGGTTATAATATGGTGTGTTTTCTACTGTTTGNATTTCTAGTCAGCTGCACAGAGAAGTGCCAAGAACAAAATTTAAATCTATTTCATTTTCATTTCAAAGTATGAAGAAATGCTACTTTAATTTGGAATAAAGACAGTAAAGAGGGAAAAGCAGAAGACAAAAGTAACAAGAAAGAGAAGAAAATCCTGACTGAGATCTCTCTAAAGAAGTCATTCCAATGAATTTTAAATAGTACATAAGCTATTCATAAATAAGGCTACAATCTCCTCTGCCTGTCCTCCTGAAAGAGATGATGGATCATAAAGAGCTCAGGTAACACTTATAGTACTGCTATCTTTGGCTTTGGGTATGTGCCCTGCGGCTCCTCTGCCTTTCTATAAACCACCCAAGTTTCTTAGCATGCACCTTCAAGAAAAAGAATGTGACACACCAGTTCCAACACAACATTATGAGCAGGAGGAAAAACTGAAAGAGTTACCCGTTGATGACACCATTTGAGTAGCCTAAATGTTCAGCGAAGGACTCCTGCAGAATTATAAGCAATAAACAGATTATTACAAACTACATGGTAACCCAAAATCATGCATTCTTATATCAATTAAATTGGGATTTGACTTCATACTCTTGGAATCTACCTTGTAGCAACACTGATCTGAACAATGTTTTCCAGTGTTACTATTTAAAATTCATGGTTTGCAGAAGTCACTTTCTGTGACATTTTCACTAATTTACAAATACAGTAGAACCTAATTAACTGATACTAATTACTGGAAGATACATTTGCAAATTAATTAATCAGCATACAAGAGAGCAAAGAGTGAAAACTACAATGACAATATATCACAGTATGTACTTATTCATTCACAAATGTAACTACATTCCAGATGTCTGCAACATTTTCTATCTTTCCAGATATAATATATTTACGTAATGTGGGTCATAATGAGAGAGAGATAATATAGAAATAGCACATTTTTGCCAAAATAAAAAAGGTGCATAAAATAGGACAATTTTTGTTGATATCATAAGAGATTAGCAGCCTGCTAGTTGTTAAGACCCTACACATAGCATTTTGAACTAGAGTCTCTCCATCATAAATTAGTTTAAGTAGAGATTAAATTGCTCTGGAGTATCTAAAATTAAAAAAAAAAATAAAAAATAATTATTTTTTAAAGGCACTGTCTCCACAAGATTTAATGCTTTAAAACTGGATTTCAGATTACCAATAAAAAGCTGGCAGTTGGTCCGTTTGTTGAGAGATAATAGTTGTTTAGCTTAAATAAGTAACTTTTAATTAGAATAAATTACTTAGGGTTATAATATGGTGTGTTTTCTACTGTTTGCCTAGCTTTACTTAGCATGAGTAGCTAGATTTACTAAAGCTTTCAAGCTGCAATGGAGATATTTTTCTTAGTAATTTTCCTAGCAGATGGTACCAGTGCTGTGTTTAGTCTTTTACTATGAGGAAAATATTGATAACACACTGATGTTTTGGTAGTGTTTTTCCTAGGTCTGCAACTTTTCAGTTCCCCATGTTCTGCCAGGGAGTGCAGGTGTACAAGAAGCGTAAACCAGCAGACAAGAAGGCTACAACTGTCAGCAGACACTGCAAATCAACAAGATAAGATCAGTCAATGGCCTGCCTGCCTGCCTGCCTGGACACAAAGAATCCAAAAAGTTGTTAGAAGACCCTAGATCCGAAATCATCATTGGTCTAAAAAAGATACTTGAACAGCACATGAAAAAGGCATGAAGGGTAGGTATATAGATTGCAGGGACTCTGGTCCTAGCAGTTAAAGGTGGTGTGTGTGCAACTAACTGAACCGTGTGTGAATGCTCAGGCAGCAGCTTCTCCTTTAACATCTTTATAAAAAAAGGGACCATAATGACCCTGTGTTTCAAACGTGTCTTTTCAGCATAAATGTGGACAGAGATGTCCCTCCCACACCTATAAGTTTCAACTGCAATTTTCTATTATGTTAGTGAACTGAATAAAAGCAATTTTCAAAATCAAAACTTGTCAAGTCTTACCTCAATGTGCTGAAACATATATGGGTGATTGCATATTTTTCTCAATTGCATGATAGTATTCATAAGAGTTTTTGCTCCGCCCTTTCCCTATGGGTGCAAACAATGCAAATCAAATGGTTAATTTAATTTCTTATTAATGAAGTTCTTGAAAGATTTTAAAATATATCTTCATTATTATTTTGATTATTAAAAATACTAGATATTTTTAAATGCAGGCATAACATACTTCTACCCCAACCTGAACACTGCATCACTAATTTAAAAGAAACCAAAACAATAAACAAAAAACAAACCGCAAACAGTAGAAACCCAGAAGCCACTGTACAGTTGTTTATCTGTATAAATTCATCTGTAACAAGGATGCTCCATAACAACAAAGGAAGACCTGAAAGTCATCCACAAAGTGGAAAGTACATTATTGGATTAAACTCAGCCAGGGGAAATGCTGGGTTTTTTCAAGCATTGCCTGTTTGCAGAAAGGCATTTGCAATTACAGTGAATACAAGAAGTATCTTTTTCTTGTGAACAGAGAGTATGAGCTATAGTCTTGTAAAACAAAAGCTTGTCTGACATTTCTTTTCCCATGGTAGATACCTGCAGTAAGAGTCTATATACTAATTTTATGAAACAGAAATCACATTATTAACTTTATCATAATACATTTCTTCTGATCGGTTTTAGTCTTCATTTGTACCTTCTTGTCTTTTTCGGAACCATCTGTGAGAAGGATTCCCTTGGCTTGCATGTGACGATACAGGATCTTTTGAAGAGCTGACATATCACATTTGATCACATACTCCACCTAGTTTAGAAAAATATGACAACCATAAGCACACAGAATAATGTTAGTAGAATCTAACTGCAAGTTCTTGTCATCCTAAAACACAAACCTAAAGCCTGCTCATTTTTTATCCCTATCTTAATATCACATACGATTTCAGTGAGCAGCAATCCAACTTCAAGCAAAGCAACAAGTATCTCAAAAGATTATCTGTCAAGAGTCACAACTGCAAGGCAGCTGAATTCTAAGACTGTAACTGTAGAATTGTTAAACGTATTTTTTGCTCATTGTGTAATTTTAACAATTGTAAAAAATATACTTTTTTTAAGATTTAAAAGATCTATAAGATCAAATGAAACCGCTACATAGGCATTCATCAACAAGCTCATTCATCATGAGTGGACTAACTACTTTTCTGTGAACAAGATAATGGAAACAAAAAAAACCATGGTTGCATGTGTGCCAGTGCGTATGTAACTTCTAACCCCTATTAAGATTTATCACATACAGTGGCTCTAACTGGCACAAATTTGAACAAATATTTCAGTAATATTTTTAAATATGCTTCATTCTCAAATGAATGCTTCTCAGGGTACTTGAGAATCTGACACATGAAGGAAAGTCACAACAGCAACAGCATTCACAACATTATAAAGATGAGAAAGAAATTTTTAAAACCCTTTCCTTTGAGTACTGACAGGAAGCACTTGTACAGAGCTTTGCTCATTCAGCAAGTGTTACTCAGCTTGTACCACAACTTAGAAAAAATTCATTTTCCTACGGTTTAATACAAATGACCTTAGCACCAAAATTTTCCCAAGTACACCTTCAAATTCTCTAATTCAGTTGCTGTTGTTATTCTGGGAACAGTGAACAGGAAAAGTGATGTGGGATTGCAGAGAAGGACAGGATGGGGCAAGGTAAGTTGCCTAGAGATAAAAAACAATGATCTTTCAAATCAGAAGAGAGTTTTATGTTCTAGATTTAAAAACACGTGCAATTTCTACAACACAATTCTCAAGACTCCTGGAATATTAATGCAGGAGAAAAAAAATCTGCCTGTTGTAGTCCTTTAGGAATTTCAGTAAACTGGATAAGGTTCTAACAAGTGTAGGGAGGATGGAAGAGGGCAAAATCCAATTCTCAGGGTACGGCTGACTCACAACTTGAAACCAGGTATTACGGAAATAAGTTGCATGTCTTATACGGATGACTATAAACAGAATTAAAGCTGTGAGGAATGGTGAGGAATCCTAAGAATGCAGAAACCTCAGGTATTGAGAGCTTCCTCAGTGGCCAACTTTCTTTGCAGAGTTATAAACAAACAAACCACAGAAATAATAGATGCTAAAGAATTCTCCTTCTGTATAATAAATCTGAAAAATAAGCATTACATAATGCTTTAAAGAAAAGTATCAAATCCCTGCCACAATTTGTCTTATTGCAAACCTTTTCTGGCAGTTGAGACTCAACCTCTTTCTTCAATCTTCTCAGCAAGAAGGGTCGGAGCACTTTATGGAGACGACGGATGATCAGAATAGTTTCTTCCTCATTTAAGTCAACCTACAGAAGTTTATAAAAGTCACTACATGGCAACTCAGTATATCAGATAATGTATTCTCTCATATGAAGGGTTAAGTATGTGCAGTAATTACTTGCATGTTACAATGAAACTGACTCTTAGTTAAAAAAGACACTGACATTTTCTAGCATTATAAGAAAGGTGGGTTTTCATTACATCAGTTCCCTAGAGTACAAAAGAGAGTTCAAAGACATATCAATCTGGCTAAGCTCCTTTCTCTTTTCATCAAAGTGGTTTGTTTCTGATGTTTCAAAAACAAAACAGAAGAACAAAACTGCCACAGTACCCTTTCTCCAGTCATGGCAAATGGAGCGTTGAACCACTGTTCAAAGGTGCTACAGCTCTTGAAAATCGTTGGGAGGAGGAAATTGAGAAGAGCCCAAAGTTCAGGCAACTTGTTCTGCAGTGGGGTCCCAGTCAGCAGTATTCTCCTAGGGGCCACATAGTGAGTATTCAAGACCTGAGTCAGCTTGCAGTGATGGTTCTTCATTCGATGGCCTTCATCTACTATCATGTATTTCCATCGAATCTGAAAAAAAAAGGACGAAAAGTTGACAAAGTTAAATTAGGCCAGTGCTAGTCAAATTCCTCTAAACAAGTGTAAAATAAAAATATTTCAAGCCTGAGACATCAGTCATTCCGACGTCTCAGCAGATTCTTCCCATTTCTGGGGAAACGATTAGTCTGACTGTCTCTTTCTCTTCAAGGACAGAATATGTTTCACAGAGAATGGAAGAGACCACAAACTCCAGATAAACCTATCTGCAACAAGAACCTTGAGAGAAGACAAAACCACTTTCAGACAAAAATAATTATGCTCACAAACAACAGCCATCCTGAACTTTGTTTTGTTTCAGCTAGTCCTATGTTTTTACTCCAGAAAGAAGCAACATAATTACAATTTTCTCATCTCAGCTTCTATTTCTTAATATGAGAGCTTAAAAGTAGTCACAGCAGATGCTGAAAGAAAGTTGCTTAAGCTGTCTGTTAGCACCTAGTGGGCAGTCAACATGTGCCACACTGACCATACGACTAGGAAAGCCTTGTACTTGCACCTTTGTACTTTCACAGATGCTAACTAATTCAATTTCCCAGGACAGACTGAATGGCATAGTCCTGTCCTTCCTATCTTCTAGGAAGGGTGGGCAAAAACTAGAGGGGAAGGAAAATGCCGGAATCTCAAACTGTTCTCAAGTGTGCAAAATTATGCTAAGAAAATTCACTGCCTTTTCATCACAGAGGAAATACCAATAATTTAAATATGTAGTATGTAAGAGAATAAAATAAAGCAAAAATTAACAACAAAGGGACAGTAGGATCATACAGTTTCTCTGTATGGCTATATACCTCCTTAGTCTGCTTTGTATGTATATGAAATAGTTTACAGTACAGTAGTCTTCAAATTAATTCATTGTATTTGAGGCACGTCTGTTGACAGTGAGCCTGTGAGAACTGGGCCACATACAATAAAAAGTCTGGGTGCCAAATTCATAATACAGGTAACTATTCGGTCATTTGTGAAAAAGTGACCACATAGCTGGAAAGGCTCTAATAAGAATGAGCTTCAGAGCAGAAACAACAGAAGAAACACTGAAGTCATGACTGCAGATTAGGCTGGATGCCACTATGCAGAGGAGAGAACTGTCATGTTTCCCAAGGGAATGCAGATACACAGTATGGAGAAAATTGCACAAAGGAATATTTTCCTGGCCACATTCAGGAAAATGCTGGTGGCTTACAGGGAGAAGAGGGAGAAGAGCTATGGCTCAGAAGTCCAACAAAAACAGAGTAACAGAAAAGTAAATGAAAGGTTTAACTTCCATTGAAGGACAGAACAACAACTCAGGACCTCCCTGTGAAACAAGAATGTGTTTTGTGCTATGCACCATTTGAAGGTGTCTTAAAGGTTTTGCTGTTAAGAAATGACAGTCATATTACCTTAGCAAGGATGTGTTTGTCCTTTATTATGTACTCATAAGTAGTTAAGAGAACATTAAATTTTCCGCTTCGAAGCTGAGGAACGAGTGAGCGGCGCATTGCAGGTGTACCCTAAAAAGAGAGAGAAGTCAGCAATACTCTTTCATCTTTTAATGAATTAGAGACAAACTCTAATCCTACAGTACTGCAAATAACATATTGGTGCCTTCTGGACTTCTTTACCTAAACTGTATTTAGACTGTAAAGCTCTGTTCACAGAGCACAGGAATAATACAGCTAGCCTTTTCACCTCCTCACAAATTGCTTGGCAGTACCAGTACTATAACAGCCGAACAGCAAAGTATTCTGCCATGTATAAAATGTGAAGTAGTTATTATTTGCATTACTCTCATCAGAAGCCTTGCAGTGTGATAATTAACAGTATTATTATGCATTCCACTATATGAAAGCAATTACAGGTTACTACAGTCTTCTAAGTGTGATTAACTCTCACTGCTCAGTACTTGTCATACATGATGATACTAAACAAGCAAGTATTTTAGAAATGCACGCAGAGGTAGAGGAAACTCTGGGTCTATTCTCATTCTTTGAACTCTGTAATCACATAAAAAGCAAACCAAACCTTGTACGATATCTTCACCACAGAAGGAGCCCATTTGTCAAATTCGTATGTCCAATTGGATAAAGTCCTATCATAGAGATTATAAAGAAAAAGTAATACATTTCATCATTTGCAGGTCAAACTTTATAAATGTTTCCACATGACTGTCAACTTTTCAACATGTCATGTGATCAACACCCATAATTAACAGTATATTTTAAAAAGTGCACTTAATATAATGTAATAAAACACAAGCATCTCTGAGAGGGCAGTAAACAGAAGAAAGTATGAAGCCCTCTTTTAGCTCATATTCAGGGTCTTCTTTTAAATCAATTCATAGTAGTATTTGACAAGCATCTCTGTATTTTGGAGTATATTAATGATAAGAATGATAGCCCTGAAGAAAAAAATAGATTTGTACGTTCTTTTATACTACTTAGCATCCAAAACCTGATGTTGCAACCTTTGAAATATACCTTCATGAAGCTGGTAACAGAATTCATATATGTTCTATTGGAGTAGAATTACCCACAGTACCACCCAGTGCCATTACGCAGGTCCATTTTCACACTGTGTTTCTGCTGTTTGATCATGAAAAATAGGTTTTTATGGCTAACCTACTTGCTATCATGATACAGCAGCAAAAAATAACCTCAAGGATTTTTGGTCTAGCTATTATAAAACTGCAGGGAAATGCAGCTTTTAAAATGTGTGTAAGAAAGAAATTTCAGTTCCTCTCTTTCAGAAATATATGAAAAATCACTACAGAGTGCTTAAAAGAAATGTGATTTTTTTACTGTACCCCTGTGAAATCTGACATAACACCCTCCCTTTATTTGTAATTTTTTTTTTTTTTAACTTCACAGGCCTTCTCCCACTCATTTCTTTTCACACTAGAGCTTATCATTTTTATTCATACAATTATGAGCAGTTGTAGTATTTATTTTAGTTAATCAGTACTGCAGCACAGCTAGAAGACAACATACCTCAAAAGGAATCAAACGAGATGGCCACAAGTAAAATTTATCCCAATCTTACAACAGATTTTCATGCTCAGCACAATTGGTGGACAAATTATCTAACAAAAAGGCCAGGGAATTTCTGCACATCAATCAAGTCCCATACAAATATCAGCAAAAAACTCCTTAATAACCCACATCAGTTTTACAATGCCTGACAGTTCCTCTTTAAAACACAGCACTTCACATCACTGAAACCCACACTTCACCTCTGGAGAAAAGAAAATGCATTGAGATAAATGTGTAAAATAAGTGGCATCTTGGAAAGCTAAGAAAAGTAAAAGCGAGCAGCACAATAAACAATCACAATCTGGACACCTGACCAATGCATGAATATCACTCATCAAGACAACATTCAGTTAAGTTATGCAGTACTTAACAGATCATCCAACCTCAATAGAGCATGATTACTTGATATCACATGGGTGCTACCTGTTTAAAGAATTAAACAACAGATTGTTACGATCACAGTTAAAATTTGAATTGGAATCGCAGCCATGTAATATGAAAGAAATATCATCCCCTCTTGTGGCTTAAGAGTGAATGACAGTAAATTCACTATTCGGCCGCCAGAAGAGTGGACAGTGAAACTAACGGATTATCAGCCTTTAGCGCTCAGATTAACACTTTATCAGCCTTCTGGTCACCCTTCCAATGCCAGACAATTACCTGCGGAGAAATTATAAAGCACTGAATTCATGCTCAGTGTAATCCCACTGTGCATCCGATCTTGTCATTACATGAAAAACAAGTGTGTGTTCCAAACAAACCAACCTGAAATGCTTAGAATTGTAATAGCAGAAAGGGATCCTTCACTTACGAAAGGGGAACAATGATGAGATAGGGGCCATTGAGTCTTTTGTGCTCCATCAGGTAAGTGATGAGTGCAATGGTCTGTATTGTCTTTCCTAATCCCATTTCATCAGCTAAAATTCCGTTCAGATTGTTATTATAGAGTGAAACCATCCATTCTAGTCCCTGGAGCTGAAATGAAAAATAACAGTTTCAGTTATTTAAAACCCAGACATATAATTAACACCAGTACTACTGAACCAAGGCTCTGATGCTCCTGTCTACTCAAACATGGGATTTCCTTTAATACTATTACATGCATGAAGATCTCTGGCTATCTTAACACCTCCACCCACCCCCCAAAAAAAAACCCCGAAAACCAAAATCCAAACCAAGATAAAGTTCTGGTAAGATCTATATGGAAATCATCACTCCTGTTCAGCAGAGCCCATGAGAAGTCAGGTTTCATACATGGAGTGTTTTGGTACGGCATTCAAAACAACACAGGCACTCACATATAAGGCAGATAAATAATTAACATTACCAGAGTTTGTTCTCCAATTTCAACACTGGCAAATGTTAAACTTTCTATGCATATTTCATGTCATTTGGCTGTGTCAATTAAAATCTTTCAAAACCAAACCCATCAGATTTGCAGAAAACATGTAAGCCTTACACTTGCCACCCACACCACTAGTATGCTGAAGCTCTTGCACATTTCCACCTAGTGTCTGCTGCCTGTATCTCCACAAGCCAGAGTAGGCTTTCTTTGTCCCATTATATAAAATCCAAGAGCTGGAAGGAAGCCAGAGTACTGTAGCTACGAATTGTCTACGTAACAGAGTCCCACACTCCAAGGAGTACTGCTAGAAAGCACTGATTCGGATTATTCCCTTGTCACACAGACTTCTATATAAGTGTGTACTACATTACTGTCCTGGGTTGAGAGGCCCAGGACTAATTTTTCTTCTGATGCTGGGAAAATTGTACTTTTGGAGGAGACTAGTATCTGAATTCACGAAAATATTGACTTTATATGGCCAGCCAGGCTCCGTGAGACTCAAGGTCTCAGTTTTTTCGAGCCTGGCCAGGTGCAGGGACGAAGAGGAGCAAGGCCTGGGTGTTTTGACCCAAGCTGGCCAATAGGATTATTTCATACCATGAACATCACATTCAATATAAATTAGAAAAGTTTGCTGCATAGGTCCCCTCTCCCTTGATGGCAACGATCCAGATAACTGGATTTACATTTCAACCCTCCTGTCTCTTTGCGTTCCCCGATTCCCCTTTCCTGGGTGGGGAGGGGTCATCAGGTGACAAAATAATTGTCTACAAGACAATAAATTGTTATGGGTTTTCTCAAACCATAACAATTACTCACAGAAGTGCAGAGTAAGTTCTTGCTACTAAAATCCAGACTTCTGGTGTGCCTCATGCATAGAGAGAGATGTAAATTACTAGGCCTAAGAAAGTTCAGAGAGAAAATGCTACAAGCTTGAAGTAACTTTCTGCTGTCCCTGTGAGAAACTATCCAAAATAATATTGCCATGTTACTGGTTTTGTGTACATGCTGACTGTTTAATAAATAAATTAATGCTGACTGTTAAATAAATAAATAAATAGATAGATAAATAAATATGTTTAAATACTCAATCAACCATCAGAATTTGTTCTGCAATTGCATGTCCCACTTACAAAGTGGCTTCGGAACTGAGAATGTGGGAACTCTTTTCAACATCATTCAACTTTCCCTACTGACAAACACTAATATGAAGGAGGAGGCAATCTGACTAAACTTGACAGTGAGAAACATGGAAAAGCAGAAAAGATGTTGAGAAGGATACAAAATATAAAAACTAGAGGACAGTGAAATATAGGGAGCGATGAGGAGAGTTGTGGAACAGTCTCCTTCAGAATGTAAAACATTTTTCTTGTTTTCAAATTTTATCTATCTCTGCAGCAAAATATTAGGATCTTAATTAAAAAATAAAGTCTTAAAATTTTCAATGTTAGAAGATAGATACTGTTAATCCACTACAAACGAAAACAATAAGCAGAACTGAAATTCCAGATCAATAAAAAGGACAGCAAAACGAAAATATTATTGGTCTGCAATGAGAAACGAAAAGTTACAGGTACATGACAAAAGCTGGTATTATTCAAGCCATGAAACATTATCTGTGATTGGTAACTGTCATTGCTTTCTCCATTTAATTTTCAAATTCTAACCTACTAGAGATCTTGCACTTCTTAACAAATTTTCAGTTTGCCACTTGAAATACTGCATTGAAATGTCAAGCATAGCTCCAAGTTTTAAGTATTTTAATGTTTTAACGATTTCTTACCTGATAATGTTTTAGTGTGCCATTAATAAGAAGAGAAGACTGTTTTTCCACCCTTTCTGTGATAGCATGAGCAACTGTGTAGTAGGACTGAGATCCTCTAGCACTATATTGCATGCTGTATTCATCATCTACATCTTGTTTGGCTGTCCTGGAAAGCAGAAAAAGAACAAGAGTCAATTTCCACAAACATTATTTTTGACCACAGCCCACATATGTAGGTCTAAATAAACTCTGCAAATCCCCAACTGTGGCAAGCACACCAAAGGGTGCAAGCCACTTTATAAACAGCACACAAATAATACTAAATTATTGTGTTCCTTCTCCTGCAGACATTCATGCCAGAGGAGTTATCAAAATTCAAAGAGCAAGCTACTCTTGGGAAACACCACTGTAAGAAATCACAAGTCCTAGCAAAAAGCAGCACTTAAACAACACTCACTCAATGATTTGCTTTGCATCTTTCTCAGAAACTTCCTCACTGTTAGGATCCAGGAGTATCTTCTCATCTGACTCTAACCTGCTTGATTCTTCTTCTTCATCCTACAGAACACAGAAAAAGAACAGGCATGCTGGGAAGTGCAACATCTTCCCAATTCATTCAAATGGCATTCACATATTCGTAGCTTCCATTCATTGATGCTTTATGAGAGAAACCTAAATCATGAAGTTCAACTTATGTTTATTCTGAGACAGAATTGCACTGTAGCACAAGAAGATAATTTTTGACATGCACTAACCCACACAAAGTCACGGTACTTTGAAATAAAAAGTATTTTCCCCTTTAATGCCCTTACTTAAAAGTCTTACTTGTGTTGATGGAGAGGATTCCAATACTGTGTATGTATTTGTATCATTCCAGACGTGCTATAATTTAATAAAGCTTAAAAAACTCCAAGAATTGCAGTTTTAGGATTCTAGTTTCTTACCTTTTTAAAAACAGATCATGTTTTTACTATTTTTAAAACAAAGTGATTTGTTTTCTGACCACAGTTGAAATGGATAACCAACAACTTAAAATCTCACTAATGAAGATTAACAAAACATTGCTCTGAATTGAGCATATTTAATTTCCTAAAAATCATTTCCATAGCTCTGAACAGCACCACTGCTGAAAAGCCCATGCTAAAATGTAGTAACATCTCTATTAATATTCCTCCTAGAACTTGACAGGTATCAAGACCTCCCCACCTATCTTAACACTGAGGGTCTTATAGAATTACATTAGCAGTAATTAGCACACAAAGGCACGTACATCATACAGTCCAGTCAGGTTCAGTGGTCATTTGGTGCAGTATTGTGAAGACTGCTAGATTTAGGAGCTTTGAGTTCTATACCTAATTTTGATACTAGCTTGTTGATTTCAGATACTCCTCAGTTTTGATCGCCTTCAGAAAGTACTCGTTTGAAAAACATTACACAATTATTGGTATTGATTATTCATAGTGTCTAATATTATGACCCCGGAGGATCTTTGCATGTGTTAATTTTAAGATTTTGTTCAGAATTTCTGTAACAATAGCATTTAAATTACCCTTAAAGTACTGAATCAAGCCTACTCTTAACAGCCTGAACGTAAATCCCTGACACAATCCCTTTTTAATAAACATAATATATACATAATAACTGTGTTATTCAGAATCATCAATAAAACCTCCAGTGCATAAAGATGTTAACTGAATTCAGTACAAAGCTACAACACAGCCTTTTACGACGTGCATTGTAAAATAGGAAGCTGCTTATATCCTTTGGTTCATGATTCTTAATAGTCAGACTAGAATATTTACTTTCCCTAAGCCTGATTATCAGTTTAGCATTTAAAGCATATATAAAGGGCAACTGCTATGAACTGAGAATTACAATTCCTAAAACACCCATTATCACTCTCCCCCCCTTCCTTATGAAAAAGGAAAACACCACATGGAGTAAGTGTGTGGTTTTTACTGTGTTGCTTGCATTATTTTTTTTTTTAAAGACACATACCTCCTCCTCATATTCAGAGCCACTTTCATCTTCACTGTCTGACCTGGGAGCAACTTCATAGCTGTACAAAGATAACAGAAAAATTATGAATTACAGATAACAAGAGGAGAGATTAAGTTCAATACACCTCCTACTCATCTTACACATAATCCATTAAAAGAAGACTAGATTAGAACAGAATAGAAAAAAGAGAAAAGAGAAAAATAATTAAGAGAAGAGCACAAAAAACATCAATGTGAATTGAAAAAGCACTCTACTTATATGTTAAGGGCTTACCCAGGGTTCATTTCCAACCAGGCATCTACCTGACTTGCTTTTGGTGCTTCTGGTCCAAGTAGAACTTTGCCTGTTTCGCTGTGAGTCACTTTGACTGGAAGGTCACTCATCTGACTGCTCTCATCTATTGGCTAAAAATTCAAATGAAATTTTATATCATAAGACAAATGAATTTCATGCTTGCCATACATAACAAAAAGCACTAATGACACTTTCCAAATTCCAGACGTGAACAAGAAATGCAGTTTTGTTATAAGAAATCACACCTTCCTACATGGTTATCAAGCAAACACTGACTCACAGTATCTCTGTGTGTAATATATTCTATGGACAACCACAAATATAAACAGTACTCCAAATAAATTAACAAGAGCAGCACGGGAAAGAATACACTGTTGGCTTCTGTAAAACAAGACACATGGCACATATGTTTACAAGTATTTAATCCTGATATTTATACCAATGTACATCTGAAACAAAAAAAACATACATTGACCTTACAACCTTTCCTCTTATATGGAGAAACAAGGACCTAACACTGTAGCTAACATTTCAAGTAAAGAAGGCGTCTTTCAAATGCTTTCTGTCCTGACTTCTTTAATTAAGCTGATAAAGCACCAGCAATAACAAAAATTTAAACTTATTCTGAAGATCGAACAAAACCAGAATGGCATTCCTTTTCCTATTTACTTTTTGCTCTGTCTTCTTTGCCTACAGATTTGCTACTTTAAAACCTTTGTGTCTCCTACTACTTCTTTTACCGAAGAATCTTTTCCCCAGATACATATATATATACAAATAAGAAAAAACAATTCTAAGCATTTATAAATATAGCAACTGACAAGAGTACAAAACTTTGCCCATTTCCACATATACTGAAGTTACAGGAACATTATTTACATTTTTTCCTATGAAACTGTAACTATATTAATGGATTCTGCTATAACTTTCACTACATCAGTAAAAATACCACTTGCAAATACAAAAAAAACCAACCCCAAAAGTAAAATAATAAACACAACTCTGAAGTCTTTATATAGAAACAAAAAGGAACAGAAAAATGGCCTTAACAGAATAGCTCTTAATGAGGCAGCACGTGCTCTGCTACTGAATGAAAAGTATTATTCCAAGAATGGCAGAGAATAATTACTCATCTCCACTTGCTCCTGAGAAAAAAAAAAGAACTTTTAAATGTTATACTACTATAGTCTGCTCTGTGTCCCAAAGGTAAATACATGCAGTGTCAACAATGTCTTCTATAAAAATGAGAAGCTAGAATAAAGGATGTTTACTACCTCATTTTACAAAGTAAATTATGTCTACAAACAGACCACAAGAAAACCATTTACTTTTAAGTGCGTAATAAAGCTGAGGATTCTTCAGCATACTTAGTGACAGATTCAACGCATTTTCCTTTTGCCTTCAACTTTCTGAAGCAAAACAGGCTAGCATAAATGCTAACCCAGATAATATTATCCCTGTCATAAGCAACAACTCCTCTTAGAACACCTGTGGTGATGATTTTTTTCTTAAACTGTAGCAATGGTGCACAGTGAAATCATTGAACACTGTAAAAACAGAAAACCCATGTAGCCAAACAAAGAAAAAGACCAAAAAAACCACCTTGTAGAATTCATACCTCTCCATCAGGACCAAGACCAGATCCCATTCCTTCTGCATTTTCTTCGGCCTTCTACAACAAATGAAGAATTGAAAAATACCACAGTCAGATTACAAGTACAGAGAGAATATTTTATATAATATAAGAGTTTTGGACCATGAGTATGTTCCGCTATTTCTGAAATGCCAGGGATGCATATAATTTAAGGTATGGTGGATATAATCAGAGGTAGGCACAGAATAACTACCACACATACAAACCATTTACAAGCATCAATAGGGAACCTACAGCACCTCCAGTCACTGTAATAAACTGCATCTAAGTGGTCGGCCTAATGAATTTCTGTCCATACTAGAGGCCGGCTGCTTAAAGACTGCACTAATACAAATAAAATAGTAATTAATTTTCATGGGATTTGCTAATAATTTCCTCTAAAGCACTTCAATCTCAGTTTCAGAGGTATCACCAGGTATCACAGATTGTACCTCAATTAAGTCTAGACAAAAATTACTCAAATTATAAACAAAATCAGACTTGGAATTCTTAGCTGGAGTGAGCTTGATTTTTCTTTTCTCCCCAGGCACCACTCCGAGAAATAAGCAGTATCTTCACTGAAACCTATCCTCATGCACCCAACTTAAAAACGTCAGGATAGTATGAGACAACGGAAGATACAGCTCGATTCTGAATTGGAACTTTCTGCTTTCTAGCAATAAGCAAGAAATGAGAGGATACAGCTTCTGCTCCTGTCACAGTGCTGGGCATGTGGTACTGTAGCACAACTTTATTTTGGATACCAGTGTAAACAAATCAGACCAACAACAGTAACAGATCTCCTACATCATGTTTTATAAATAAATTACTTCCAAGTATCATTAAAGTGTGGGATAAGTTTACATAATACAGTCACTTGTTTTATTTAAGAAATACATGCATTTTGAATATTGAGATGACTCTCAGTATTTGCTTCAGATCAAGCCTTGAGCCTTTGCCACTGAAGTCTATTTCCCAAGGCATGAACTTCAAATGAGCATGCAGCACCTGGCATGGGTCAATTCTACACTTTATGAAAAATATAAATTAAATAGGTCTAAATAGATATATATAATTTCCTTTATATATATGTGTGTGTGTGTATATAAATATTCCTATTTCATTTACACAGACTTCAGACTTCCAAGACACATGCCTAATTATCTTTGTTACATACCTTTTCACTAGTATTACCAAAAACGGAGATTTGGCTAATAAGCCAGACAATTTACAACCTTTAGTTAAAAACAATTTTGGAAAGCAGAAACATATGTTACAAAGGAGATAAATGTAAATAATGACAGATAACTAGACTCGTATTTTGGGCTATGTAAATATGTCTTTAATCTTGAGAATTTATTCTTTGACAAGGAAATAATAATTTTATAATAGTAGGAAGATACATTTTCTCCATTCTCTGAATAATGTCAAGAAAAGCTCCAGCAGACTAACTTGCCATGCAACCTTTCACCTTTAACAAAACGTAGTATTTATGTGCACTTCTGTATCCTTCACAGATAAGCAAAAGCTTGGTGGAAAGAACTTAATCACAAACAAAAAGACAGAGCTAAGATACTCTTCTCTTAATCTTCCTTTATGTTTCAGGCTCGGACATTTATAAGGACTGAGTATTTATGGGGTGTATTTCGTTTTTACTTCAGTGACAGAGCATTATCTCTGTACTGACATGGCCAGAAGATACCCTGATCCTCATATATACTTCAGCTAAACCTACGTAGAAATAGAAACATATCACAAATGAGGACTGCTGAAAGAATTAACGTTTTTCGTTAAAGCAGTGCATTTACTCTGCACATTATCCCATTACGGATTATCTCTACTGTGAATTCTGTATATTATATCAGGACTGTTCTTACTGTTAATACAGATGAAAAACACCATTTAAGTTACATTTTTACTTTTTAAGCAGGGGATTGTTTGCATATTAAGAACACATTCTCAACAAAAAGTAAAAAGGTTCTAGAGAAGGAAAGGAGAAAACATGGAGTACTTTCTAGGTCACTAATGTCCAAAGTCAGAATTTTTTATATGCTGGTATGTATTAGCATATTTAGAGGGCTGCTTGTAAACCATGTAAATATAATGTTTATATTTGTATCAGAAATTAGTAGCAAACCAGGAATGGAAATGGATTATAAAAATCCTCTTATCCATCCTGCAAAAAATAAAAGGTACTCAGAGGTCACAAAAATGACAAACCATTACTTAATCATTATTTTACAAACAGAACCATTTTTTCTCAAGCCTGTCCAGGTTCCTCTGGATGACACCCCTTTCCTCAGAGTGTTGACCACACCACACAGCTTAGTGCTGTTGACAAGCTTGCTTAGGGTGTACTCTATCCTCCTGTCTGTATCACTGACAAAGATGTTAAGCATCATGTATCCAAACACCAAGCCCTAAGGAATGCCACTCATCACTGGTCTCCCCTTGGACATTCAGATGTTGACTGCAACTCTTTGGG
>VXBW01007928.1:30842-67948 GCA_013400375.1 Thinocorus orbignyianus | reverse complement strand
TATGATTCTATGATTCTCCTTTTGTCTTTACTATTTCTAAAGAACACAAGCGTGAGATTATTACCAGATAATTTTAACACAATATCACTGCTCAGTGGAAGCCTTATTGATTCTTTTCCAGAAGTGGTCTATAACTTGTCTCAAGTACGTGCATAAATTATGATGCAATGTCTTTCTTTGCAGCAAACTCAGCCTACATACAAACTTCTGGTTCTCTGGAAGCAGCGCTGTCTAAATAATTCCTTCAAAACAGGGGCAACATAGCAGCAACTTTGGTTATTGCTGCATTTCCTCTCAAGAAATTGCCTCAGGACACAAATTACAATAGGTAATAATAACTATGAAGACCGTGCTTGAAGGCAACAAAAAGCAATACGCAACATCATATATGACAGTGCCATCTGGTGACCAACCCTGAAGAACTGAACGTCCTCATTTTCCAATTAAAAAGTTGAAAAATTCTTCCCACACCACTTCCAATTTCTCCAGTCTCAATTGCCAAAGCAGTTTTGTCTTCCAGAAGCTGCATACAAGAAGGGATCCACCAGCAAAGCAGGAAAAGATACTGCAGTGATGGCTGGGTCAGTAACTACAGTCATGATTTCTCTTCCTGGCCTTAGATTTCCAGTGGAAAAGGGACACTCATATGGCTCCAAACAAAACAGCACTCAACTACAGCATTCAGGCTTTTCTCAGAGGATCATATTAAGAAAGCCGCAAACATCTTCCCAGACATAATTTGTTCTTTTGTCAAGAGATACTACAGAAAACATGTAGAGAACACTTCAAAGTGCTGCTTAGATGAAAAGTCACCCATTTTGGAGCACGCTTTAGATACCGTAGAGATGAATTCCATACCATATCATTTACTAGTCAAAACAAGAATTCATTATCAAGATTCCTATACAATTACCTTAGCTCAGAAAACTCAAGATGTTTTGTGTTTTCATACAACATCACTGACAACAGCGAGATAATAAAAACCATGTTCCAACTCCCCAGTGACTTTTTTTCGACATGAACCATAAATAGAGAAAATAGAGAATATTAAATGGAAAGAAAACAACTGAAGTTATTACAAACTTAGAGAAACTTGCAGGGTAATGCAGGCAATATTGTTTTGACTACAAAACCTACTAAAATACACATTGTGTACAAACATGGAAACTGATATTAAGTAAAAAAACTAATAAATTTTAAAAGGTGAGCTCAGCATTGGTTGTCCAAAGCTTTGACCTTTTCTATTAATTAGACAGTTTTATTGCTTTCTGTAACTTTTCTCTAACTTTCTCATCAAAAGAAGAGTTAGTTCCCTAAAATAATGACTTCAAACAAGTTTGCAACCACTCTACATTCCAGAGAAAATACAGACATGGCTGTCCAGGACTTCCATTTCTGAACAGCTCAGGCCTAGTTCAGAAAAAACATACACTGATTCTTGTTTAATCTGAGTCAAAGCACAACTGCAGAGTCATCAAGCATCTAAAGACACATTACAGTCACATAAAGTATGGAGCTATTAAAAAAAATCTAGAAGTGGAATTATGTGTAATATTTCTGATACATTCATTTGATCTTATTTTAAATTGAACAATTTAAATTTAAATCACATCAAAATTTCAATGCACAGATTGAGTACTATAAAGTTTATCATTTAAAGTATTTCTGAAAAAGAGCTGAAATACTAAGAATTTTATTTGATTATAAAATAGTCTTACCAAAATGTGCACTGTATCCAGACTGAACTACTTAACTAACCACAACAGGCAAAAGGCATAAAGCAAGGAGGAACTTTAATATCACCTATGGGTCCAAGAAACAGAAGTGCAGAACAACAGCAACCTTGAAATTACCTTACTCTGGGGTTTGGACAAACCTCTTATCACAAGTGAAGGCAGACGAAAACTATGGATCTAAAGCCAGTTCATATTCTAAATTTTTTCCAAATTTGTGGTATTCAGAGGTGTATTCCAGCCACATGGACTTTTAAAGTTTGATAATCTACAATAAAAATATGATTTTACACTAAGCAAATCTACTCTTCGTGACAAACACACAACCGTTTCATTGTGTAAGTCATAGACACGTACCACCATACTCCTTGGCTATGGCTTCTTGCCCATTACCCCTCCCAATGTTTGTCCCCAACTGACTTCCACAAACTTCCCTCCCATCATCACCACCACAGAATCACAGAATCACCTAGGTTGGAAGGGACCTTTTGAGATCATCAAGTCCAACCAATGGGGGGGAAACAAAAACAAACAAACAAACAAACAAAAAAACTACACAAAAAAAAACCACCANGCTCCAGCACCTCAATGTCTTTCTTGTGGTAGGGGGCCCAAAACTGGACACAGTACTCGAGGTGGGGTCTCACCAGTGCCGAGTACAGGGAAACGATCACCTCTCGGGTCCTACTCACCACACTGTTCTTGATACAGGCCAGGATGCTGTTGGCCTTCTTGGCTACCTGGGCACACTGCTGGCTCATGTTCAGCCAACAGTCAACCAACACCCCTAAGTCCTTTTCTGCCAGGCAGCTCTCCAGCCAGTCTTCCCCAAGCCTGTAGCGCTGCCTGGGGTTGTTGTGACCCAAGTGCAGGATCCAGCACTTGTCCTTATTGAACCTCATTCCATTGGTCTCAGCCCATTGATCCAGTCTGTCCAGATCCCTCTGCAAAGCCTCTCTACCCTCCAGCAGATCAACACTCCCACCCAATTTGGTGTCATCTGCAAATTTGCTGAGGGTACATTCGATCCCCTTGTCCAGATCATTAATGAAGATGTTAAAGAGAACCGGACCCAGTACTGAGCCACATATACAAGACAAGCCAGTTGTCTCCTCGTAAATATATATACGTATATATATTTAAACAACATCACAAGAGAGGGCAGTCCACATGGACTGCTTCGACAGTACTGGAGCTCTTGTTTCCTGTTTTCTCACTGTTATGTGAGGTTTAATATGATGATGGTTTCCATTTTTAGAAAGCAATTTTCTGAACTACTATTCAGATCTGAATCATCTGTAAATAAAGATGCCTTTAGCTTGGCATCAGCTATTTTCTCTGCAGCACTAGACTTTGTTCTTGCCCTAATGACTTCTCAGTCGTAATTTTCCCCAGATTCTGATAATACTAAATTTAGATCACAACAGATATTTTTTATTATTTTCTCTGGCATCTTTGCAACACAACCATTGCCTTGTATTTACTGCACTGAGTGCCATTGCCTTATTCCCATAGCTGTTTTTCCAAGAGTGCTCTCACATCTAATTATGTGACCTAATACATAGAAAAAATTATTTTCAGATGATTATATGTTTATATAGTCATATTGTTAAATAGAGTTTACGTCCTTTCATTTACATGTTGTTTTTTTGGTTTTTTGGTTTTTTTTTAAGTAACTGATATTTTATTATTCATTTTCACACAAGGTTACAAACTTAAATAGAACAGACCCCTACTTTAGGCTGGAAAATCAGAAAAAAAACCACACAAAATTATTTACAAGACTTTAAGTCAAAAGTCTAGAACTCTTAGGAACTTCAATAATGCGGGATCTTTGAAAATAAATGTAAACATACGAAGAAAACTTAGAACTCACCTGCTGTTCTGTCCTCACAGTGACTGTAATGGGAACTTAAAACTTTTCAGAAGCAGGCAATCTCAGGAGATGAGCAGGCAGTCCAAGTCTTTTTACCCTAAAGAGATGAGAAATTGATTTAAAAGTCCATCTTTTAAACACAAGAGATAGGGGGGAACATTCACGTGTTGGCCAGGGTAGGAAGTTACCATAAAGCCAGTTAGATGGCTTCAACAACATTAGGTAAACCTGAAACATTTAAATGAGTAACAAAACAAAATTAACAAACATTTAGATTTTCCTCCTACAAGTTTTTCCTACTAGACTCCTCAACAGACACAAGGTGAACACAAGATCCATCCCACAGGTACTGACACAAGGTTAAGTGCTCTCTCCTGCTTGGCACCCTGGTTGGGTTTCTTTTGCATAGAATGGGCACTATACACAGCAAGCTCCAGTCCCATCCCAAATTACATGAATGCAGAACCAAAGTTCATGCACACACTACAGAAAGCACCTGCTTCACACATTAGACAAAGCTGAAATTGTGTCAGCAGCATCTGGCCCTGTTTGCTTTTTAATGATTTATATGTATAATATTTTTGCAATGCTATTGCTAGATTTTCCACATGCTCTTTTATTAGCAACATCAAAGCTGATTTCCTATATGTTTCCTATAAATGCTTTGTACAGTTCATATTCTTGACTTTTTTCTTTATGTTCATCTTGTGTTGTTCTCCTGACAGTAAGGCAAAGAAAAAGTTATTTGAAGGGAGCAATAAAAACTAGCGTCCTTAAAGTCTGAGTATCTTGAAAATAATAGGCAAATAAGAAAACCTCAGGAAACAAAAATAATCCCTATGCAAACGCAGTGACCCTCAAGAATCTTGTCCCACGTTTTGCCCTGTATTAAATTATTAACAAATTATCAAGAGCTTGACCAAGACATTATTTGTATCTTCTACAATTAAGTCAGATGCAAAGAGCGCTCAAGTCAAGGTTTCTTTATAATATAATTCAAAATGCATTGGATTAGACCATAAGTAATATCCTGATTTAACTTATTTTAGTTTTGTACTGTTTTGTACATTCAGGCTATTCAGCAATATCCTTGATAATGACAGCTGTCCTTTTCCTGTTTTAGGAATGACTGGCTTTCAGTCTTTCCCTCTTAGCTTCTTTGTACTATGCCCCCAGCCAGTCCACTTGCCTTACCTCCTTATTGCCAATAACATCATTGATTTTACCAGCTGAGGTGACCCCTAACAAAGGTTTATTTTATGTACTGTTGACCAATTTACTTTTGGAAACAGATTACATTGTATCTTCATATTATCCATGGATCAATTTGTTACAAGCTGATCCTTTGCTTCTTTAAACCTTTCCTTTTTATTATAACTATCATCTCATTAACTGAACAGCTCTTTAAAAATGATCAGCAGGACAATTAACTTTGCTGAATTTCCAAACCACTCATAAACACTAACACATTTAAACACCTTATTTGTCAAATCTCTGAGAAAACTGGTTATAGTAACAGTACCTTTTTCAGTTCTAAAGTAGGAAGAGAAGCACAAGGTAATAAAATTAACAAACCACCTGAGTGGGAGGAGAAGAAAAAAAGCCAGAGCACTTTCAAATTTTGCAATTATTACATTTTGTGAATTTTGTGATCTTCCTAAGATATTGCATCTAGATTAAACTAGCTGCTTGGGCAGCCACTGCAGAGAGCAAAGAACAGCACTTTCAGATTCATTCCAATTCTGCACGTACTTAAGATGCTCTTGAAAGGTTATATCCAGGTAAGACACATCCATCTCTTCCTTGTGCTTTTGTAGCTGGCAGTCAATAATGTCATGTCTGGCATTGTATAGTTATTCTTTGAAATACAGCCTACAGTAGTGAAAGAAATCAATCATGTATCCCAGTCCAATAACCCATCCTTGCCTGCAAAACATTTCCTTTTCTCTATAAACATGCCACAATCAGCATAATGGTTGCGTGTTCACCCCGTTTCTAAGTAAATGTTTTATTCCAGTAATTCTCAGCCTATGGAAACACAAGTGTTTCAGAACACAACTCAATGCCTGATAGACACAATAAATCTTTCTCTGTCTTTTCTTTTGCCAGTATTCTCATCAGTGTGTTTTTGATCAGACCCAACTCAGAGCACTTTTATGTTATTTTCCTGAACTGGTTTATTTCCGCTGTAATTAAGCTTTTTTCCTCTTTGAGGTTCTAAGACTCCTACTATTCAGTAAAATTGATGGTATCCACGCTTCTTGAGACTGAGATTTATCTAAAGGATTTCCATTTATTTTCCAGATGTTTTTCACCAAATTGCTACCCAATCAGGCTATCTTTTTATACTCAACTAAATATTTTCTTTAAAGGGAGCCACTTCAACAAGAAGCATTGGCAGGTACCTCACAGTTTCTATTTTTGTCTGTAATCTCTGCTGTGTTAGTCAAAATAATAAAACAATGACTCCCTTATAGCAGCAGACTTGAGGTGTCTACAAAAGCAAAAGTTTAGAAACATTCTCTTAAGAGTTTTCATTTCTTGGCAACCAGTATGTTTCACACTCTGAGCCTGACTTATATGGAATTTCAAGACTCTTGGAAACATAAAGGAAGAGTTTATCATTTAATTAGTGTCCAGATAACATCCTCAAGATTTGATCACTAAAAAAAATGATAAATTTTTATATCTTGGCCCCTCCTCAAGGTCTATGCATCTGTGCAGAGGGCTAGAGTCATGGATAAGCACAGACAAGAAAGATTTTATGGTATCAGTAAAGGGACCTGATGACTTCCTCAAGTCGTATTCCATAAACAGCAAGAGGGTAACTAGTCTAGTGATCATATCCTCTAAACAGACTGATCACTTTTAGAGGACAAATAAGTTGGGCCTGTGGTACAGATGTAAGAACAAAGCCAACCTCACAAATGCAATAGGTCTATCTATCCCTCCTGATGAATTTGCTTCCATCCTCACACCCCAAGAGCAACATTTACATCAAACACAATTTTCTTTTGACAATATTTTCAATAAACAATTTACTTACAATTAAAATGAATACTTAACCCATAATGTCTTCCATCCTTCCAGGTTCCTCCTTTTGAAAGACCTTGTTGACACCTCACTAGATCTCAATACAAATAAACCTGGTAGACAAAACAACATGTTGTAAGGCCTTACTGTGTGATTTGTAAGACTTCAGATGTCAGAGCCCTTTAGATGTTCAGCAGCTAAAGTTCTCAACTAGTGGCATTACAGCTAGCAAAACAATTTTGAACAAAACAACTGCTCCAGATAACCGGTCAAAATTCCTTTTATTGCTGTACCTTTGTGTTCTAATGTTTAAAATGTGCTGTGATCACCCATTACCAGTTTCTGAAATCAGGCAGTTATTGGTTATCAGCAGTTCAGCATCACTTCTGCACCTGTATCATTTCCTAAACATATCACAGTAGGAATTAATTTTCAGCTTGGTCTAACTGGACAATTCATCTAAGATTCAGACTTAAAGAAAAAAAAAAAAAAAAAAGTAACACTGAACTAATGTCAAATTCTACTTCAACCACATCGACCCTTCATTTTGTTGCTGTCTATGGGGCTATTCTGCCTCAAATTCAATCACTTCTCAAAGTCCTACCATGCCTGCCCACTCCAATCCTGACTGCTTCAGCAAATAGATGTGACTGCTATTCTGGCCAAATCCTGCCACATTTCCATATCACATTGCATCTTAGGCTCTTGCTGTTTTCCGGGTTTGTTTGTTTTTCCTTTCAATACCTTTTGTCATGGTGCCTTTAGCCATACTGTTTTGGCCTTTCAGGGAGCCCAACATTCACAACAGAATTTACCAGTTTTGTAAATACTAACCAAGGAAAAATTCAACCCTGAATATTTGCACACAAAAGGGCATATTCTACAGCATTAAGGTGTACGAGCTTTCTTCTGACTCACATAACAGCTCAAATCAAGACACACAATCTTATTTGTTATCAAGCAACTATCTTTCTGGAATGCAGTATCTTAACCACAAACACACATGGGGAAAAGCCTAAATTCCAGTGTTACTCCAATTACTTGTGATTATTAATCACAGATCAGCTTTTGAGCTTCAGCCTTGCTGAGAGCTACAGAAAAGCCTACATGTGCATCCAACCGAGCAGCTGGGAGCAGAGCTGGGTGGGAGGCAGCTAAAACAGCCACTGCCTTGCTCATCTCTCAGCCTGAGAAAGTGACACAGTCCCCTGATGCTTTCTGGCAAGTGTCATGTCAGACAGCTTAAAAACTCTACTTAAAAGCTTTATTTAGTTGTACTTTTACTACTTTAAAACTGGCACGACCTTTTATTAACCTGGTGTGATGTTTACAAGACTGTTCTAGCAGATTAGTTAACAGTGTAGAGGTATGTTACAGCACAATTTTCCCCAAGTATTTCTTATTTCATACCTCAGGCTACAGTTCTAGTTTTATTATTAAGAACTATTCCCTTTCAAAATAAATTTAAATAAAATATATCAAAATTTGTATGTCGATGTTTAAGTTGTTCCAATGTTTTAACCGAGTGCTGAAATGAAAGACAAATGTAATAGTTATAAAGCTGATTCCTTCACAGAATGAAACACGATCTACAAGATAGCATGAATTAGAAGCAGTCTCTTGTGTGGGAAGAAGAAATGTATTTTAAATGAAGACTGCCCTCAAGTTTCTGCATCTAAAGCTTCTTTTAAGTAGCATGAATAGGAAGTTGTCTTGTTTGAACCACCTCCAGAAACACGAAAATTTTCTAGTTGCCAAACTAAGCTTTCAGGTGTTACACAAAAGCAGGACTCTGTACTCTAATTGGAGCATGCAGGACGTGGGTCCTAAGAGCAGTGGCAGAGGGGCTCAGACCCTAAACCTCTCAGATTATAAGAGAGTTCCCTAACTATGGGCTTGAGGGCTTTCAAAGCAGTTTCTTCTCCAGATGCAATTCCACTTTTACTTACCTAAGTAAATGATCAGGAACTCAAAATTGTGTCTACCAAATCCCAGAACAGGTCTGTAGTGTCAGATCCTGGATGTGACCAGGAACTGTACCCTGGAGTCAAGAAACTTTTCCAGCTGTAAGTTTTGTTGAAACTGGTACACTTCCATCAAAAGTTTAAGTTTTTACAATTGGCAGTTTCTGATATTAAAGTGACTTTGTCAGAAAAATTCCTAGTAAGCTTGAGCTCTTATTCTGAATAATACAGCCAAGCTTTCCAAAAGACCACAAAGATTCTTCTACTAATTGCTACTTAAAATGAATAATACATGTGTAAAGTTAAGAACTTGATGGAAATATTGGAACGGTGTACATGATGCTGACATGCCTCAAAATTATGAGATCTTGGCAATGCTCTCAACACAGGGATAAGAAAGACAAGGTTAACTCACTAGATACTAAACTGGGACTAACAAAAATTGTTAGATAAACATTGCCAATGGCATGAACACCTGAATGTTTTGTAGGAAAGCTAATTCTCTGTGTCCACAAAAAAATAAAATCACAAATGCATAATATATTGTTTTTAACTGTTTTCAGATATCTCAAGAGGAGAGAAAATGACAAGAGTAATGTGACAAAGCTGCAGCCTAAAATGAGGAGCTCCCATGGCCTAGAGGGCCATAAAAGTGGGGCAAATGCCAGACAATAATTTAGTTAACTGAAAGTTAGTTAACTCAACATGAGCTGGCAGTGTGGTCTGGCAGCCCAGAAAGCCAACCGTATCCTGGGTTGCATCAAAAGAAGCGTGACCAGCAGGTTGCAGGAAGTGATTCTCCCCCTCTACTCTGCGCTTGTGAGACCCCACCTGGAATACTGTGTCCAGCTCTGGAGTCCTCAACATAGAAAGGACATGTAACTGCAGGAACACGTCCAGCAAAGGGCCACCAAGATGATTAGAGGGATGGAGCACCTCTCCTATGAGGACAGGCTGAGGGAGCTGGGGCTGTTCAGCCTGGAGAAGAGAAGGCTCCGGGGAGACCTGATAGCAGCCTTCCAGTATCTGAAGAGAGCCTACAGGAGAGCTGGAGAGGGACTCTGTCAGGAAGTCTAGTGATAGGACAAGGGGTAATGGTTTTAAAATGGAAGAGGGGAGATTTAGATTAGATATTAGGAAGAAGTTCTTTACTGTGAGGGTGGTGAGGCACTGGAACACGTTGCCCAGTGAAGTTGTGGATGCCCCATCCCTAGAAGTGTTTAAGGCCAGGCTGGGTGGGGCTTTGAGCAAACCGCTTTAGTGGGAGGTGTCCCTGCCCACGGCAGTGGGGGTGGAACTAGATGATCTTTAAGGTCTCTTCCAACTCTTAACCATTCTATGATTCTATGAAAGAGCTCATTATCTTTGTATATTTCCAATTAAACTCCTTGATCTCTACTAAATTGTAAGGGGTAGCATAAAAAGTGCCTGTGCTATACCATACATGAGGAATGGCTGATTCTTAAAGCAATCTTTAAGCACCCCAATGGGGTTTGATTTTTATGGGTACAGCACACCTTACATTAGTAGCTGTGTGAGATGTAGGCTCTCAGCTATGGTAAACCTCTGTTCGTCATTTTACCTACTGTATTTCCCAGGATCAAAACCTCATCTGTGCAGGCCTCAATACTCTCTCCCACAGTATGTCATCAAGAATGTGTTGTATTTTCCTCTGAAACACCTCAGGCGCCAAACACAACCTAAATGGCAGTTGGAGGAAACCGTCTCAAAGGGGATGTTGAATGTGTGCAAACATGTGCTCTGTTTTTGTAAGGGCACCAGCCAGATCCCCGCTGGTGCATCAAGTGGAGTAAAGTATTTGGCACCAGCCTCTAGCCCCAGAATTTATCCTCTTGTAGGTAGTGGAAAAATGTTCCTTTTTTAGTTATTTAATTATATTGGGACTATACATAAATGAAGTATTCTGTCTGTCCTGTTGTGCAAGGACTAGCAAGTTTACACACTTGGCTGGTGATTCTAGGCATAGTGAGGTCCAGAGGCCTGAACCTTTCCTACTTGCATTTTATCCCTTATTTAAACTGAGCAGTATTTGCCTGGGAGAATGAATCTCAGGACAAGTGGGTGTTTCTGCCTTTCAAGCATAGGCCCCGATCCTCGCTCTATAAATAAATAAAGCCCACTGTCTGCAGCTCCATGGCAGTCTCCTACAGTTGCAGCAAGTTTCCACTGGGGAAGTGTTTTCAAGTGTCTGTCACTACAGGATGGACCAATATTGAGGTGCTGAAACATGTCCAGAGAAAGCCAACAAACCTGGTGAGGGATCTGCAGAACAAGTCTTGTGAGGAGCAGCTGAGGGAACTGAGGTTGTTTAGCCTGGATGAAAGGAGGCTGAGGAGATACCTTATCACTCTCTACAACTAACTGAAAGGAGGTTGGAGAGAAGTGGAGGTTGGTCTCTTGTCCCAAGTAACAAACAACAGGACAAGAGGAAATGGTTCCAAGTTGTGCTGGGAGGTTTGGATTGGATATTAGCAAAAATTTCTTCACCAAAAGGGTTGTCAAGCGTTGGAACAGGCTGCCCAGGGAAGTGGTTGAGTTGCCCTGGAGGTATTTAAAAAACAGATGGATGTTGCACTTAAGGACATGGTTTAGTGGTAACTTGGCAGTGTCAGGATAATGGTTGGACTCAATTATCCTAACGGTCCCTTCCAACCAAAATGATTCCATGATTCTGTAACTTCAGACTCACCTCTCATTTTACACTTAAAAAAAATTAGTACTTGGGAATCACTCAGAGGCAAAGCACTTCACAGAAGTTTAGTTACCTAGTTTTATGCAATAGAGGCCTTACTACTAGCAAGTAATTTCCACTCATTTAAATAACACTTTCTGAAAGGTTCAGTTTGTCTCAAGGAGAAACCCAGGGACAACAGGCACTCAGACTTAATCCTCAGACCAAACAGCATGGACAATTTATTAGACCATGCGGTGGCTCCCACAACAGAAAACAAAATGTAGGAGAGAAAAGATGATGAATGCCTGATTTGTCTTGATATGGAAGCAGAATAAAGTTGTGGGAGCTGGGAAGCACACGGGTTCATTAACAGAAAAGATGAGCAGGAAGAAATTTATTCTAATTGAAATGTGTGAAATTGGAGAATGAATGAAATGAAAAAAAAACAGGATCAAAGACAGCAGGGAATACCATGAGGGAAGTAATGAAGCCCTCAAGGCAGAAAAAGAAAGAAAAAGTTGAATTTCCTACAAAAGAGAGAGGCAAGACCACAGTTCAGTCAAAGCTAACAGGAGAGACTAAGAGTGCTTGGACAGGATTAAGAGCCAGAGAGACTAAAGGAAGAAGTGTGCAATGGCTAGACATCACTGCTTAATCCCAGCTTGAACACTCATGCAGGCATCTTTGGCAGCTATATTTTAGACATGCCTAGAGGCCCCAACCACTCTGAAGCCCTTCTGCACTCTAATACATTTTAGAAAAATGTTTATACATATATTTGTACTTTAAAACTTGAATCTAATTAGCTAAATGTGTTTTTTTTAAACTAATTTCCAGTAAAAATAAAATACATGTGTCTCAATACATTGGTTTTTTTCTTAAGCACTGAGAATATTCTAGCATTCAGACATCTCTATTATGAACTTTAATGAAAGATTAAAAGGCTACTTTGTAAATGCTTGGGACAAATGTAAGCAGAAGGGAGACAATTTCCTTTTTCTTTTAAACAATGCAACTAAGCGTGAGGCCTTCCAAATAATAAAAGAATGTTTATGGCCTCCCTTCTTCTTCCCATAACAATCTTAATGTTTAGTAAGAAAACCTTAGCTCATCACAGGCACGTTTCAGTATCTCATGCTGAATAACCACAGAAGCATAGAAGTACTGACTTGTTAGTGGCCTTCTGACAGAGAGGTTGAAACAGCTGTTGTATTGGATAACACAGAGAATCAAGATTTAGGATATCTGGAAATATACTGTGATGTAAATAAAAAAGTACATGAGAATCAGTAAGCCAAAAATTTGACCTTGCTCAGCTCCCTCCAAGTCACGTTGAAGCAAGGCAGAACGTGTTTTAGCTCACACAGAACAAGCTACTCCAGCAGACACAACCCGAGCAGGTTTCTGTTGAAAACAATGACTTTGTAGAAGAAAAGAAAACATGGAGGGTGGAAACGTCTCCTCTCTTTCCAGACATCATCTAGTTTTTATAGTGCACAGACTGGCTGTCACAGCTTCTTAGCATCAGAATAGCAGAAAGCTTCTGGTCCCCGAGGAAAACCTCAGGAATGAGGTATCTCTCCTTCACTTAGCCATGAAGCAAAGACAATCACATGCTCAAAATGTAGCTTATCTCCATCTTCACAACATAATGCAGGTCATCCGTAGCATTCACAGAAAAACAAGTTAATTATGATGAACTAGGCCAGGCGATAATTTTAAAAGCAGGAATTAAGTATCTCTCATCATAAATCTTAAATCTTCTTAAAAATTAAGATACATTAATAAGCAGATTTTTAGTTTGGCAAAATTATTCTAAGTTATCATCCCATGTTTATGAAGAGTAATTCTGAGAGAAGTTAAAGAGAGCACCTGTCATTCAATTTAGTGTCCAGCCCAGCGCAAACCATGACAACACCTCCACACAAGATAGTGATTTAAGGTCTGCAGTCTACTGAGTAGGCCTTGCCCACATGCCTATACTAGAATAACTTACCTCTTCCACTTAAGCACCCTTAACCTTCATAGTGTAACTCTACCCAAATAGTAGAATACATAGTGGTAGAATCATCTGCAACTCATTACCACACTATGTTTTTCACTACTATTACCTCATGAACCTTACCCTTCTGCTCACAGGATGTGATGTGCATGTTCTTTTTCACTGATAGAAATGAAGTTCTAACCATCGAGGAAATAAGAACAGTGTAAGGGACCTTTTCATTAAGGTACACTTTCATGACTAAATGCATGGATATATGGACAAACACAGCTTTCCTCCACAGTGAATATGGCTAGTCAGCTGTACTGCAATTTTGTTCATCCTTCTCTCGATTCATGTAGTAACTTCCTCCTTCACTGCCCCTCAGATCAAATTGCATCCCATGAAGTTTAAAAAAAAAAAAAAAAAATCACCCTTTTTCTCACTTTCATCCCTGTTTACAAGGTCTTATATTCGAATGATATTATGGTAGCACTCTAACTGAAGAACAAACCACAGTAGTGTTTTCCCCTGCTAGTGTATCGAGTGGTTTTATTAAGTAGCTTCCAACATACTTTATTGATTAAAAAAAATTGAAAAATACAACAGACATCAAGGAATGGAAATATAATACGGATAAGGTTTGGCTTCTGTGATGTATTTTAGATTAAAAGTCACTATGCATATGTCGTTTAAATGTGACTAACTTTAGGTTGGAAACAAGTTTTCCTAGGAATAGCCAATGGGAGAGGGGAAAAAATGAACCCTGGCGAACAAAAAATTGGCTTTCTTCAGAACTATTAATAAGAAATCTGATGAGAAGGGCATTTGTCTGCCCAACTGGGTAAACATGAAGTATTTCCACCATTAATTTTTTTCATACAGTAAATCACTAAAACATAAACCAGTATCAGAAAAATACTCCAGAGCCAACATGTCACTGGTCCAAAATTAGTTTGTAAAAATAACTTAATAATTATACCTCTTACAAATATGTTTATATTCTAGTTCAGAACTATTTTTAAAATACTCCAGAAAGGCAAACAGCCATACAAACAGTTTGTTGCATGAAGTGCCAACTGAAACAAGCATGTAATAACACTGTGAAATTACATTATCTGACACATTTCAAAAGCTTATTCAGGTGCTTATTTAAGCCCATAAAACCTGTAGGGAAGTAAAGACGGGATGACATTTCAAGTCAGCTACCATAACATTTTTCTAGTGAAATTGCATAGCAACATATTAATGCTGAAAAAAATGCCAGCAATAAAAACAAATGCCAATAAGCTAAATACTTCTGTGGGGAAAAAAAAAAAAAAAAGTGGAGGAGCTACTAATAAGGTAACATCAGCACATTACAAAGGCATGACAGTCTTAAAAGCAGTTTACAGATTCAAATACATGCAGTCAAAATAACATAAAGCATCTTAACTGCAATCTAAAATGAGAAAACAAGGCAGTTTATACCACATGCTGTGTGAAATCTGCAGCTCAGATTGTTCTGCCAACACATACAATTTCGACAAAACCACCAAACTTTTCATTATTCTATGAACATGCAGACAACAAGAATATCAGTGTCAGAGCTTTTCATAGATGATATAAACATTCCTCAAAACATCTTAACTTAGTCATCAATTCACACACTAAAATGAGACACACCATTCTGTCCAGCATGATTTCTGGTCTGAAAAAACAAGTTAGGAAGCAAGAATTTGTTGCTATAAGGGTCTTGTTTGTACCTAACTGAAATTCTTTCAGTGACAGAAACATGAGAAAGTACCCCTTCTCCCATTACTCAATTCATCTGCAAGCTAATTCAGATCAGACTACACATGGAAACAGATGCTTAAGGCAAGATAAGACAGGTGATCAGAGAAAGCAGCCCACAGGAGTACACTGTGTGAATTTAAATGAAAAAAAATAATCAATTATGATTCTTAATATCACAAGGGGACTAGAAAAGACAATGCTATTTAAAATGCATAAAGTACCAAATTGTGGAGTTTCATCTGTTTTCAATAGCTTAGTAACAGTCATCCACATAGTCTTTTCACACCAAAAAGTGCCACTGAAGTTACACCAAAAGGATTGTCAGATCAAGATCTAGATGCTGAGTGATTCACAGTTGGAAAAATAAGAATAAGCACTTAACCATCTGAAAGTTTCATTCTTCCATGCTCTTTCAAATACGCAACAAGCTTTTCCAGATCTACTTCATAAACCATTCTTTACTCATAACAGTATTTCTCAGGAGAAGCATCTGTTGCCTTGACTAAGAAAAAAATTAAGACTGCAAAGAAAGCAGTGAGAGGTTAAAGTTTAATGTCTTTGATGGTTACATCCCTGGACACACATGAATAGCAATATCATCTCCTTGATAAAGTTGTTTTCTCCATGGTCTTCATAATCACCTTTAGTTTATTTTTATACCTCACGCTGTTTCAGCAGTGTCTGCTCCTTAAACTAGGCACAAATGGATTAGCACCACTTGTGTGGAGCTCACTGCAGTTCTGATACCTTAGGTTGCAAGTTGCCTATCTCTAAAGGAAACTCTTTAACTAAAATACTTAGCACATTTCTCAATATATAATTATGTTTTCATCTAAACTATTTTACTTGTTAGTAAATTTTACTTGTTAACAACAAAGGAAACACAGCGTGTAAGAAGCATTTTATTTTCATTCTCTTCATCATTACCATGAGCAATGGTGTATAAAGCACAAGACTAGAAGATTAATTCTAACCTTCATAAACTGAATATATTTGGAGGAAAGAAATAATAAAAACAAGCTTTCCTCACAGTCACACACACAAGGAGACAAGCATGAGCTTCTCACTGGAGTTTAACAAGACTTCACCTTTACAACAAGATCAGCTTCACAAATTCCTGCCCACGTATGTTCATTCCCAACCACATACTGCAATTAGTTATGTCAATTGGGCCAATTTAGACTAACAAAATCTGCCCTTAAACTAACATTTTGAATAAAGGGACAGAAGAAACACGGTTAACAGTTCAGGCCTGCAGGGTGCCTGAAGAGGCACATCTGTCAAGATGGCAAACTGCTGCATAGGAACGTACATGCGGCTGAGGGTAAAGCGAGGGAAGAGAAACTCTTAAACCAGTGTCACAAATACTGTAACTGTCATGTTATTTCTCTGACAAACAGTGAGAACCACAGTTTCCAAAAACCCACTTTTATGAAAACTGTCATTCTTGCAATGGATGAATTACACAAAGGAAATACACGCCCATGTCTGTTAAGGACTGTGGTATCAGTTATTTAACAGTATGGTCACTCTGGTCTTGCTGACTGAAGAACATCTGTCCGTGCCACTGGAAACCCTAAGCAAACCAATACACTAAAAAACAGAAGCTGAAACGCATCTTTGCATGTCTGTATTAATATGTCATGTACTGAATTCCTCTCCCAAAGTGGTATTTGTTGGATGGCTCGAACAGAACACCATTCAGAAAACAACTAAAACAGCTAAGATCTAAAGGTCCATGGGTCAGTTTGAATCCTGTCATGATCTAAAACTGTCCCCATGGAAAGCAATGGATAGCGAACTGAACCAAGACACTCTTCAGATCTAAACACAGGAGTCAGCAAGTCCGCATCCAACACCATAGTCTTGCCTTGGCCACGATACGATAGAGATTACTTGAGATAGGAACAAGAACAGAGGAAAGATGATATTTGACCAAAGAATAATAAAAAATAAAATAAAAAAAAAAAAAAAAAAAAAAAAAAAAAAAAACATACAAACAAACAAAAAACCCCAAACCCAACAAAAACCCCAAACTTCCTGCTCTCGAGTGATAGAGAGAAGAATTTGCCTTTGGATATAAATGGTCATGATCAAATATGTAACTGTGGTAGTTACACTATTAGACAAAACCTCAACTGTCCCATACAGATTGCACAGCTAAACCCCAAACGTTCTGTCCTTCTAAGGACCTAAAGGTCTTAATTACAATATACTAGAAATTATATGCCCCTAGAGAAAAAGTCACACTACTTAATGGAAAAAAACACTTCACTTTCTGCCAGCCCTCATGACATCAGTGCTAAAGTGAACAAGTACCAGCCTGTGCCACCTCTCCTTGGCAGTCATGTGTGTTCTCACACTCCACTCAGATAGAAGCGATGACATGAAGACTAAATCTGAGTTATAGGGCAATTCAGCAAGAATACCAGGTTCTTTGAAAAAAACGTGTAATGTGGGAAGTAGATCCTGATTTTTTTCAAATCCCAAGCTCAAGCTCACTAGCTTTGCCTAAGCTAAATTCCAATAAATAAAAAAGCTGAAAATGGAGAAATTTAGTAGAGCTCCAAAGGACTCTCATTTAATATTATATTTCTCACGTAAGCATTCAACATATCTTCTGAATGAAAACAGAAGATTTAAGCATTATACAAATATGATACTTTCTGAAAATATTTAATGCTCGAGTGTTGCCTACTCTCGTACCTTTCAAAAGACATCAATAACGAATTAATTTTGTGATTCACCATCTCAAAATCCGACTACTAATAAATCTCTAAATGCCCATGACCATTCCCTATTCAAGGGAACTTTAGCTAACAGACTCCAGAATTCTATTAAAAAAAACCACAACACCCACACAAACAAAACCAAATGAAATATTAATTGTAAATTTAACAAGGTCTTTAGTTAAAAGAGAACAGGCGTATAGCTAAACGGAACTACAGATATAGTGTTGCCAAAACTTCTTTAGCTCTCATCCACTTCTCTACCCATGTGAAATGTTGTTCATGAAGACGAACGGCAGGAGGGTCATCAGATTTGCTGCCTATTCATCAGAGTTTTTAATGGAGGATGAGTGGGAGCTAGCAAAGGAAGAGAAGAAAAAAAAGTAATAAATCATAAAATGATCATACTATTTTAACTGAATGCATGATTAGATGTTGCAAATTAATGTTCTACCTCTATTTCAGGGAAGTGTCCAGTTAGGACACAGGATGCTCTAGAAAAAGATTCATTACTATGCACGTACTGTTTCACACAGCTTCTTTGGAAAATGGTTTAGCATAGTTTATAGATTGACTAGATCCCTGCTGGAGTAGTAAGGGGGTTTCAAGGTGCAAATAATGTTTCTTCCCTAGCAAAGTGAAAATAAAATAATCCACATAGGTATTTAGCTTTCACATTATTTGGCTGTCATATAGCTTCATGACAGTTGCATACCACATGAACCACATCAAGTCCTGATCCTTTGCGGAATACATAGCAATGAAAGTGGAAACTTGTTTTCTTTTCTTCCAATCACATAGCCAACATTTGCCTTCTTACAAAAGTAAACTTTTAAAATTGCTAAATACCATTTTCAAGAGTAACTTCAGTACTTGAGAGTTGATGCGATAGCACTAATGACTTTAGTTAGAATTTCCCACAAGTGATTCAAATACAATTTACCCTTAGGAAACCAAAGAGGGAAAACAGTAATTAAATGTCAAGCACCAGAAATAAATATTTGCTGAAGTCAAGGAAAAGCAATTCCATGGTAACAAAGTTTATTACATAAAAAGTCAATGAAGGCTTCAACAACACCATTGTTTGAAAAAAAACACAACAACTTTTCTCCTAACATACAGCCACCGGATTATACAGAATTCTCGTAGAGTAATTCATTCATCATCAGGATCAAAATCTGATAAAAGTAACACTGAGAATTACATTAAGTCTCAATCCCTCACTGATGACACACAAAGCAGACAGCTAATCACATAGATTTTTCCCAGTGATTTCAGTTTTACTCTTTCCCCAGAAGGATCACAATTCTAACCGGAAGCTGCATCTGAATCTACAATCAAGATTACTATACTGAAGCTAAAAGTCGGAAATACAAAAGTCATGGAAGTAATCTCTCAGAGATTTTCCAAGAGCACACACCCAGCATTTTACTTATAAGCAGCAATAAAAGGCAAAACCTGACGTCTCCACTATCCTCCTATTCCCATAGCCTTATCAAAGTATCCGAGAACAACACATAAAGCTTTAAACAACGGTAAGACTCCCAGTAAAATTGCCATCACTTTCTAGAGCATAGAAGTATTGCATTTATAGACTTCATTTTCTCATTTAACAAAGGAATTTCCCTTCTACAGATATCAATACTATCTAGAATAAGCTTAGTTATAGCATTCCAGTGGTAGAGATATTAAAACCTCCTAAAGTTAAGCCAAAAGTCAACTGGTAGAGAAACTTTAAATGAAAACATTTACTCCACATCACAATCTGAAAAAAGTAACGCAATGCACTCTTTGAAACATTATTTTAGATGAAATCTATGGTAAACTAGGATTTAAAGAGATTTGTTCATTGTATGGTTACGTATAATGTCCTAATCTTATTTATTCCAGAACTTGGAACTTTCAGTAAAACACCCATTTTTCCCCAGTTGTACTTCCTTTGGTTTTCTTCTGAAGATTCTTGCTGCTGCACAGGCATTTGCTGTTACCTTTCAGATATGACTGCATTTATCAAGATTTAAGGATGATTCTCCCTCTCAATTTTTTCCCACCTACAATTTCAGGTTAAAGATTTAGCTGTTCCAGCCCTTTGCCACTGAGAACACGTTTACAAAGACTCAGGTGATTTACAGATAACTGGATGTTTTGTACATTAGAATAAAAGCATACAAAATCAAGGCCAGCCTGCATGCTCTTTGAAATGTACATTCTAAAATCCAGTGTTTTTAGCAACAAAGTTTATCACTTTTAAAAAAATATGGAATAATATCACAGACATTTAAATTCCAATGTTGCTATGTAGAGGAAATTTTCAGTGTTTTCTTATTATATTTCCAGTCGTACAAAACCTACATTTTAATTCCAAGCTAAGAACCCAAAACAAACTCAGACTAGTAATAAGCCTTTCTCTCTCAGCCAACAATATCTTAACCAAACTTTCCATTTCCTTTGTTTACAAAGTTCCTTCTAACTCCCATGTTACGTTCAGCACAGATTCTGAGAACGTCATTCAACTAGGAAATTACTGCTAAACGGGGTAGAAAAGTGTTATGAGGGGCAACGTCACTGTCACTGACCACTGGATTCTGTGCTTGCTTCTGTATTGGATGTACACAAGTGGCAGAATTGATTTTGGAGAAATATGGGTCTGCAAATCCACCTCATTTTGACCTTTGCTCTGTTTCTTTTCTCCTCAAACAGGTAATTTTGTCTTCTTTCAAGCATGTTAGGGAACAGTATTTAAAAAAAAAAAAATGCAAAAATAACACGTGTTTGTGAAAAGTGTTAGAATAGTGAAAATACCAAAAGATAACAACAATTTATCCGTAGCGGAGGTTCCACAGTAAAGCCTCAACTGCCAATAAATCTCAGTCCTTATCTGAAGGAGCTGCCTTGGAGGCACAAGTGGATAGTTGTCTCCGTGCCCATTCATTCTTGTTAAAGCTGCCAATTTTGCCTCTCTACACAAAGGACCACAAATCCAGTATTTGCTGGGTTTTTATTTTTTTAATTCAGCTATGTAACTCTGCTACGCAAAGCAGCAGAAAAATTCAATATACATTCCAGATTAAAAAGTGCAAACCCAAAACCTAAATCCAAACTAGTCTCCTTTTACAGAGATAAAGGGGATAATGTTGGGTGTATTTTTATTTTTAACACTCCAAACACACACTGCAAAGTATCTGTTGTTAATCACTGGGCATGCTGGGAAGATTCCTGCTCTCTCCGAGCCTGCAAGACTGCTACCCAGGGAACACGACAACCACTATTAAAGCCATCTGTAGCTAGTCTTAGGACAATTATAGAGGTAAATCACGTAGCCTGGATCCACTAGCATGACTTTTACACAGATGTCAAGTCTGCCTATTTATAATGGGCACAAACCATTAAAAAGTGAAACAAATTCCACAGAATAATTTGGCTTCTTGTACACTGCCACAGACATAACGGTTTTCAAGTATAAAACTTGCTGTTTGGAAGGGGTTTTTTTAATTGTCAAAATGCTACCATCTGTTCCAGGCTTACTGAGAAAGATGGGAAAGGCTGTTGCAGCCAGCAATACCAATTTATTTGAGAAATCAGTAAAAAAATTTGAATTGTATATCTGAGACCTTCCTAAGCCACCCTAGCTTTGGTTGCCTGGTGGCATGTCCAGAGATGATACTCCATGTGAAACTTTACCTCAAGTTTCGTAGTGCAAGGAAGCACTTTTCATGTAGTTTACAGGGCTTCTTGCAGGTTTGTAACCTACTGCAAGGAATTTGGGAGTTTTTAGAAATAATTAGAAATTAAAAGCTGTAAGGAAAAAAAACAACTGTCACACATCCACGACCTGGTCACCCAACTAGGGGTCCTAGAAGGTTTAAAGACAACCGAGGTCATGACTGGGATCCTTTTATGAGAGACTAATAGCACATCTTTTTTAACTAACCACCAGCTGAAACTTGAAATATTCCAGTCAGCCCTACAGAAAATAGAACTGAAGTTAATCAACTTCATGTGAAAGAGAAACGGGAAAGCTGTGGGTGTCCCAGGGAGGCAATGCCTCTTCAAGCTCGGAAACACTTCTTTGACACACTTTGACCTGCTGTATCCTGTTTTGGAGCCATGCCACAAGGTACAATCTAACCCTGAGCTGGAGAAGGATATAAATGTGATCATAAAAAAATGAGACAGGATAAGATATAAGTGAAGGGACAGAGTATGCTGCAGCTGAATAAAACTGAACTCTTTCACTTTGAGTAGTTGAGGCTGGCAGTAGTCAAAAATGAGATACTGAACTAGATGGAATTAGCCTGTCATCATGGCAGTCCTGACTCTCTTCTATATCTGAATGAAAACGCAAGTTGTATTTCTTTCCATAAATCCTAAAAGCTATTTCAAATATTAGGCCTTTCCCTGTAGATAAGAGAATAAGTGTTAAAAAGTGTAGCTGTCTCTAAACAAAAAGCTAAAAATTGAAAGAACCATCTTTGCCAAAATATAATAGCAACCTCTGAACTCTTTAATTCCGTATCTGGCTTCTATTTAATCAAAATAATCTCTTCTCTCCATTAAAAGCCACTTTGGCTTAGATCTCTAGCAAATGCAAAGCACAAGGTCCAAGCTGGAGCTGTTACTTGAAAAAAGTGCCATTTCATGAACACAGGGGCTACATTGTCACCCCAGTATGGCATTCGTCACATTAAATTTCATTAATCTGTGAGGTAATAAAACCCTATATGCTGCATTTTGCTCAGGACTTCAGAGTCTACATGCCAAACCATAGAGCTTTTTCTGCCTTTCAAGAACTGGTAACCTAGCAGCCTGATTATCTGTTCGCTATAAGCAACAAACTAATACGGTTTACAGTTCTCACTGCAGCCTGTTTTCAAGGCTTTTTTCACAGAGGCACAGATTTTTGTAAAGGTATTGGTTAGTGATGCTTTAGAGAGATAAACAAGTAATTGTTCAGTTAGCAAAAGCAAGATGTAAGGTGATGTTTTAACTCCGTCCACATGGGCAATACTTGCACCCAGGGCAAGACTCCGCGATTCTGTCAATGGGATCAGTTTGTTCCCATTTTTCACAGGTATTTGGTGGGCTGGAAGGAGAACACTTTAAAGTGAGCACAGGAAGAAAGTGGAAGGCATATACAAAGTGCAGGGATGGGCACTGCCAACATCCAGAAACACTTGAGATTTCATTAGCACTACTTGGTATTGCTAAAGTTTCAGGGCTTTACACCTGAGCTAACCAGAGTGATGTGGAATTGTCTGATTAAAGCCTAGAAAAAAGAAAAAAAAAAATACTTCAGTATATAATTTTACCTTCAGAGCAATGCCTTATTTTCTTACCTTTTTTTTTTTTGCACCAGATTTTCATGCTTTTGTTTAGGGTTACAGTAAATAAATGTTTCTGACTTTTGAGAGATTTCACCCTGAACGCAGTTCCCCATATTTTTAAATTATATCATTAAGAAACTCATCCTGAGATCTGCACTGTGCAAGCAAGGAGCTTCAATTTAGCTTCACTAAAATTCAGATGGTTTAGTGAAGTTCCCTGAAGCAGCTGCAGCCTGCCTCTGCTTTATAAGCTGAAGGATCTTTAATTTGTACTTGAAACATTTCACGCTTTATGGGTGCACTCACTCCAGAATTTAATGAAAACTCCGAGGGTGGAGCACTAAGCTGAGTTACACTGTGGCTTAGGGCTACAATAATCTTTTGCCTTGATAGGATCAGTAATCAGAACTAAATATTAAACTCCGTTCATGAAAAATAAGTGTCCATTTCAGGAATCATTTTTACAGCTCAAGGCAATATTTCAACATATTTACGTTCTGCTCTAGAATTTCTTGTTCTGTTTCAGTTTTGCTTTCTTTTATTCCATTCATGGAGCAAAATTCCATGTGGATGTATTCTGCTCTTTCTTCAGGAAAGCAAATACATTTTTAGTTAATTTAGCAAATTAAACACATTGCTGAGGCAGAAATAGCCTCTGTACTAATACCAAGTTCAGTAGCCCTTTCACAGCAGCTGTTAACACTTCTTCTCACTGCCAGAAACTTCCGGATGGCGACTTGGAACAGAGTCTTTCCATTTCACAGCAAGATAAGAAGTTCTAATTCTTTCTCTGTTAGAGCAAGATGACAACGTTTTGGCTCAAGGAAAAAAATAAAAAATAAGTAAAAAAAAAATAAAACCCCCCATATATCAAAATTATGAAGTGAAAAACCATGAAGTGAAAAAGTCTTAACTGAAAACCAATACATTCCTTTTCTAAAATCAAGGAAAAAAAATAGGTTGAATGAGAACCCACAAAGTAAAAGGAAACAGACAAAACCATGGGAGAAAATCAGGCTGGAGAAGAAGCAAGAGTGTGAGTAAGCACCAGGAGCCGAGGGAATCAATAATAAGGTTATGATCCAGGGGAAGGGATAGAAGTCTGTACAAATCATATGCCACAATTCAACTCCAGCTCCAGATGGACAGAAATGAAAGACAGAAAGATATCAAAGTGGAAAGAGGGGGGGAGAGGGAGAAAGAGAGAAACACAGAGATTATTTTACTTTAAATATCATATAGTTTATTAGAAAAAATAAATTATAGTCTGCAGCTAAAGAATTGTAAGCTGCAAAGTTCATCTCCTATGGCTCAGCTTTGCCCTTGTGTATTTTAGCAATTTTAATTGAAATAGTACCTAATTCTAAGTAATTTTTGCTAAGATGTTTCTGCTCCAGTTTTAGGCAATGAAACATGGTCTTACTCAGACCTCTAAAACAATCAGTAAGTTCCATAAAGTATGTACTGTCAAAAGGCCAAAGTCATAAAACTCATGATTCTCTTATACATTGTGAACACAGCATTAGAAAATATACTGTAGGGAATAGTCCTGTCCTGGCAAGGAGGTAGACAAGATGACTTAACAGGCCTTTTCTATCAATTTCAGTGATGCTATCACTGCAGTACTTGACCTTTTCTCATTCATCACATCTGCTGCCACATGGGTAGTTTAAGGAGCTTTCAGTGTTTTTAAATATCCAAGAAGATAAAAGGTTGCTGTATCATTAGAACGTCTGACCTTCCCTCCTCCATACTTACGAAATTAAAAATAAAAATTAATTTCGGGATCATCTACATCTCTACGCTCAAGTATATAGGACTTGACTCACCTCTAAAAAGGGCTTCAAGAAACTGTGTTAAAATCGTTCCCCTACCCCAGTCATCACGAGTTTCTTGAGCTGAGGAGCCACAGCAAATCAAGCTGGTTGGTCCTGTGCAAAGGAAAACAGAATATGTTAGTTCTAACCCTTATGGCACACATAAAGATTAGAGCATGCATCTCTTCTCCAGTTCGTTGAATTATTTCACACATTTGTGCAAGCCAGAAGGATACTTTCTCAAGACTGTTAGTACTGTACAATTCTAACATCTACAACCAATTTCTCATTTATGCTATTTGCTATATTTAGACTTCTCTGTGGATGCGCACCTCGGCTGTTGCTTGAATATTTGCAGGAAGTGAAAGACAAACAGTTGTACAGATGCTCATGGGACAGTTCTCATCAAAGGGGCTCATGTGGCTGTCCTGACTTCTCACTTGCTTCTGTCATACTAAATCAGCAGATAATTCAACTTCCAATGGACTTGAACCACAGACGAGAAATACCAAATAGTGAACAGCTGAACTGATTTATTCCTGATGGATTTTTTTCAGGTGGAAACATTTCACTGTAGAGATCATGTTCACCTGTTCACAGCACATAGCTAGACTAAATCCAACAGAAGGAAACACATAAGTCTGCTCACTGGGATCATACAAATAGAGCAAAGAAGAAAAATTGCCAAATTATCATCTTTGATAGTTCACCTACAGCCATAACCACTCACTTCTCCATTCTGTTTGGAGTTGTCTTCTTCCATCAAGATAAATTTTCCCTAATAGCCTCTATCATGGAATTATTTTGCCCTCACACTCCATGATTCAACTCCCCCACATCCTGAAAGGAAAACAGCTGTCTATGGCCAACCTGCTTTACTGATCCAGCATAACTACTGTACGCATGTCTGAAATTCTTGTTTTTGTTTTATTTGGAGATCTAGGGAAGATTATGGAGTAAAGCATCCTCAACTTGAGCCTCCAGGGGCACAACACTGATTCCTTCTAACCACAGCAAGTTTCAAAACATCTGACATGTGCAGTTCTAGGTAGATCAGCTGCATTGCCAAGTAAGCAAAGAGGAGATTAAATTAAATAATAGAACTCAAAATATGAAATATCCTCCACTGTTCCAGGATCTTTTTCCTCAGCGGTTGCAAGCGAAGGCAGAAAGATGATACCCCCCACAGGCTGTGCTTTGAGGGCTGGGTATGCAGCTGGCAGGTACTCAAGCCTATATTTAAAAGCATACTAGGTGTTGGGGAGAACAGAGATGAAGGGAGAAAGGGAAGATTGCTGAGAAGGTGGGTTATTTTGGGCCACAAAATGTCTTTGAAATCTAGAAAGAGTGGGCTTTTTCCTAGGGAAATGGGAGGTGGAGGGAGAGAGATGGAGGAAAGGAAAGGTTTTACAGTTCCTTCAAAGTAGTTTAAAAAAAATAAATAATAAAACAAACAAACCAACCTACCAAAGTTAAAATGAAAAAGTGAAATCTAAAGACAAGAAATCTTTAAAAAAATTGCAATTCTAATTCTCTCCCTCAGAAGTGCATGGACAAGCTTTATCAGAAAGATATAAACAGGAGCAGAACAGAAAGGAGATGATTAAAATGGTTGTCCCCCTTGGAAAATGTGTCTGCTCAGTAGGCATTTTGAACATGTCCACCACAGTTTTATTGAGGGTCTACGAGTGTTCTGACAGCTAACTGATTTGAATAAAAAATATTCTACATAAAAGGTACTCCCTATCAGTCTTCTAAGACCTGATAAATCCCTAGAAAATATGTTAATTAAGAAGGACTAAGCCAACTGAAAATGAGGATGGTATTTCACTTCTCAATATATTGCTAGGGTAGGATTTTTCTTCTTTGTAATTGAAGTTCACTGTAGATGCTTTATGTGATATATTTAAAAACATATTTTATTTCCTGCCTTTATTAAAAATTATTCCTCTGACAATACCATTTTTTCACTTGTTTAACCTCCTTTTTTGGAAAGTTACTTAAAGTGCATAAAGATTACTTAAAATATGGTTCAGGAGATACCTCTTTCATAACTGTTACTATATTTCCCCAAGAGACAGATGAGGGGAATGTTAAAATTAATGTAGTATACAGTATGGCAAAATGAACAGCATAATAATTAAGAAAGCCTTTCCATTGTAAGAGAATCTTGAAACGGTCTCAAAATGAATGGAAGATTGCCAGAAATCCTTCTAGTGAACAAGGGGTTTTTTTAACAAATATTTGTCTAAAATTTGCCTAGTTAGTCAAAAGCCCATTCCTACTTATGTTAAACCAAATGAGAATTAAAAACTGGGAAAGAAATATTACATTTAGGAGCAAAGAATCAGAACAGCTGAGAAATGTTAGTTACCTGACTGCCAGACAGATCTGCATATATCAGTGGCCTTTAATCCCAACTGTACTGTCTTTCTGAACCTTTTGCATCACTTTTCTTCTGTAATTTCTCATCTGTAAATATCATCACTGACTTATTCTACCTCCTAGACAGGGTGTCACTAAGATTAATTAATGTCTGGAAAGTATTAGAAAGATAAAAAGCATTATAAAGGCACCAGCTAGCGTCTGAGAGCTACAGAAAGGCAAGAGACCCTTGTTATCATCGATTCAGAGTTCAGAACAGTAATATTATTATTAATGTTGGAATTTAAAGGAAAAGAATGAGCAAGAGCAGAGGAGGGAAACCCTGCAAAGGATCGATTCTTAGTTTACAGAAACTCTGGATACTGGCTTGCATTCTCATTAAAGCTAGAAGAATGAGAAGTTCTGCCAAATACATAATGTAATATAAAAACTATTTTAAAATAGAAGCCTTCCTTTCCACAAAATGTGTTTTCCAAACTTCTTATTGTACTCTTCTCACTTACTCATTACAGCTCTCTGTCCTGCTTGCTTATAAAAATGTACTCTCTCTGGTTTTCTTTTTACCTTTCTTCTTAATCTGGCCATCACAATTCATGCTTGTCTATCTCTTGTATTACTATGTTCCATATCAAGATTAAATCCAGATGAGATTTGCTTCTAAAACAGAAATAAATTCCTTCATGGATTGGACCCGTGATGTAATTACCTCTGTCCAGAGATGTAACGGGAAAACAACAATCCTATAATTTCACCAATGCTCTAGAAAATACTGTCCTTCTCATTGAAAATTTTTTTTTAATCTTCAAGCTGGAGTTCAAAAGATGAGAATTCCACACTCCATCTTTACTCACCAAAAACACAGTATCTGGAGGGAAGACAAAGGTGCCCGAGGGGGTGATTCCCCTAACAGTAAGCAGGAGGCCAAGATTCAGTTGCAGGGGCGGGATGTGCAAAGGACTACAACACAACAGTAGAACTGATGCTTCAGAGGCTCTCTCTTTCAGTGATCCAATGGCAGACGTACTGGTACATGCACACATTATTGCAAATTTTGCAAGTTCACATCCAGTCTGGCAGCTTTTGATGTTTTCCTTAATTCTCCGAACCACTGTTAAGTCACAAGATTTTTATATCAGAGTGAAATTTCTTGTTGGAGAATGTGGTGAATAATCTTGAAATGTGAATTCCAGCCAGCCAAACAAAAGTTAAGGAAGTAAATTTATTATCTTTAATGTAGTATCTTTCCTGGTTATATGGCATACATAGATACATACAAGCCTGTACACAAACCCGTCTCACACAGGCAATGGAGGTTTTTTCTTTCTTTCCCCAAGTACGTCAGGATGAAAGAAAAGAACAGCCAAGAATCATCATCTTCCGCTTTTTCATTGCAGCCCCAGTCTAATTTAATGAAACAGAAATGTCCAATACTATCAGATTGCATATCCTTTTAGCAATTAGTAGGCAGAAAGATACATTTCAGGACAATGAAGAAAAGGAGAGTCAGAAACTGATCTCATAAAAATCAGCCAATGTATTTGGATGTTTTGCCACCTCATCAAGGAAGAGCAGTTATGGGTATTTTATGTAAAGAAATGAAAAAGCAGTAGGAAAATTCTGGAAATTTGTCCCAGAAATACTCTAAACAAGGCACACTGTTTCACTTTTTTTCTTCTTACTAATGCTATAAGGAGAAAACAGCTGGCCTTCATGGCTATGTACTCAGATTTCCAACAGCAAATAGGCACTGGTAAATGAAAAGCATCTTTTGCAAAACTTGACTGTTAAAAACTTTCAAGAGCTATCCTTTGATTTTTTCCACTAGTGCAAAAGTACAGGCAAAAATAAAATGAGTACTCCTATCCACACATTTATATGAATTTTACTCAAACAAAATTTATGTCCACTTAAAATATACAGCATTTATTGCATACTGGTGATCGATTAAACAGAAGTTGGTGCATTCATAAATTCAGAACTTTATCAACATTTAAATATATTATTTTAATAGCATACTTCTGCCAGCAAAATGTACAATCTGATAAAAACTAGTCTTCTTTAAAAAGATTTAGGTCCCTTGAACTCATTCGCATCAGTTATGCTGCTATCCCCCACCTTTTTTCCATTTTCTAAAAATGCTGCACAGTTCTTCTCAACCTTTGCCAGACTTTACATAAAGTACATTTAACCAGGCTATGGTCAATCAAATCACTATGTCTGCTTCCTTTAAATATTGTTAAATTCAATTTGTATAATTTTTGCAGACTTCTCTGTGTTCCTAGATTTGTAACGAATATCCATATATCAAAGGCTGAAAGAATTCAAAATGTCTTGTGATGACACATGCCTGTGAGCTGCCCTTGAAAAGGCTGGACCCTACTGTATAATTTTACCAGCTTCTGCACTGGCATCAAATACACGCCTGCACCGTGTTCTCAGTGGGAAGTGGCTCATTCAGGGCCTTGCCAAATACAGAGCAGAAATTCTCCAAATGTTTTTCTTTTTCAGAACAGCTAACTTTATTTGTCCCATTTCGTAGTCAGCCACTGCCATTACTCCCTTGAATGAAAAAGACCTCACTGAATGCAATCTTTTGCTTGAGTGAATCAGCCAAGCTCCACCCAATTAAAACAGTATTTCAGAACGTAGCTCTTCTCATTCAGAAAAGATGAGTAATTACACCTCCTAAAGTAAACCAATAGCACTCACTAGGAGTCCTTTCAGCACTAGCTTTAAAGCAAATCAATATACTGACAGTATAGCACAAAACAACATATTCTGTGGAAAATGTGAGATCATTTGTGAGATCTAGATGTAGCTACAGGGATGTTCAGTTGTTTTCCCACTGGAATATCTGTGGTAGAAGTAAAGAAAGAACTGCAATCTTCAAGGAGAAAGCGACAAACATGACCAAGTAAACAGCCTTCCAGCATTAGCTCCAGAGGCACAATTATCCCATAGGAGAAAAATCTGGAATTCATAAAAAGCATTAGCTACCAACTATGTGACCACAGAAATTGCCAACACCAACTATTTGACCACAAAATCCAGGATACTTTAACCACAGCCGTTCCCAATTTAAGGCCAGAAATATTAGTGTAATATATCCAAAATAGTCCAATATATCACATGGCAAATCGCAGCAAGGAAAAGGACTGCTTCACTGGCCTTCTCCCACCTGGGAGCGGGTGGGCTGGGCAAGGCACTGGCTGCCAGCACATTCCTGGGGACTGGCAGCACAGGCTGTCTCGCTGGGGCCAGCTGGCAGGAACCACAGCCCGCTTTCCTCTTCCCTCTCTTCTGAGTTCCTTTAGCTCTTTAGGAAATTATACTGAAGTCCTTCCCTCTACCTAGATTAGTCCTTGGCATTCAAGAAAAAAGAAAACAAACAACCAAAACCCCAACAAAAAACAACATCAAAAACAAAACCCTGGAAGGAAAAGGAAAGGACTGCTCTTATGACACATGGTAGTTTTAAACATTTACAGCATGAGATTGAGAAACCTGTCTTCACAGGACAATCAGATATTAGATGTTAAAATCTACTTCATCTTGCATAATGGTTGATGCAATGGGACAAACCTATTTCCTTTTAAATTCCACAGAGCAGCATATTTTAGGCCAGTTATCTCATTGTTCTTAAAGATATATGTAATTGTTAATAAAATGGAAAAGAATGACCTGCACGGAACCAGCCATCTTCAACCACAGGCAACCACCTAGGACTCCAGAGAAGACTGATCATCTACACCCCACCTCCTCCTCTGGCTTCCTCCCCTCAAAATGCACTAGAGGCAGGAGACAGGAGTGCACAACGTGCACAGCAGATGAAATATGTGAAATACAAACATTAAGTGTCATGGGAGGATTAAAAAAAAAATAATGAGGAACAGCACACGCAGTCTAGGGCTGGCCTAGTCTGGGTGCAAAATTCAGCTATTTGGCTTTCAAAGGGCACCTGCTAGAGTTGCTGATCCATTTTATTCATCAGGGAATAATCTACATCAAGGAGTTGCCACCAGGCTGTCAGGACAGTCCTAGTATCCATGTTCTTCCAAGGTCTTCATACTACCAGCTGGGGCACTGAATTCTCAAACTCTTTGCCAGAGCCCCAGCATTACTGTGTTGGAGGGAGCAGATGAAACCCACAGTGAGCACTATTAGACTGGCCCAGATTTCATCCAAGCTTAAAGTAAATTAGTTCTAATATATGAATCTTTTGACTTTAGTACAGACAAAACAGATACACCTTTTTTTTTCAGTAAAGCAAGTCTTCCTGCATATCAGCACTCCAGCTGAGAAAGTCCAAGAGGTGAGACAAGCTTTACTGATCACAGTTCAATACCTATGAATAATTACAGTCTTGTTTATGCCACCTTGTAGCAATTTCATTTCCCAAAAATATCTGTCTGCCAGCGTAGCTTAACCACATGTGTAAATCTCTGCAAAAGCAACACTCACTGAGTCCCAATGCATTTGCAGAAGCCACCTTTGACATTCTCCTATTTTCCAGCTATACAGTGAATTAGTTGTTTTAATATTCCTATCTTGATGTGCAAAACAGATTTCTTTTTAAGATGCATTAGTTCAACTTAGTTAATATAAAATACCTGAAAAAAACCATCAGGATGCTAACATACAGGTATCTACCTTTACTGACTCCCACCATTAAAATGAATGGATGTTTTTTAATGCAGTTCTATTGCAAATTGAAAATAGAGAATCACTTTTTATGGTGATGCAGGGATCAGATAGATACCAATTCTCTAACCCCACATAAGTAGTGAATGAGTAGTTAATTCATGTTGCTCACGTTATCATTTTTCTCTTCAACAGCTGCTTGTCAGTGGCCTCATCTGAGAAGAGCACCACAGGAGACTGTCAGACTGACTGTAATCTATGTTGAAGCACTTGAGGGTTTTGGGGAGGTTTTACTTAATTCAGGCAGAGGAAACTGACTATGAAATGGCAACACAGGAGTCTGGGGAGAGATGCGCTCCATGCAAAATAAATAAATAAATAGATAAAATGTAAAAGCCATAAATTTTTCAGAGTACAGTAAAAGGGCAGTAACACAGAACTGGGTGCTGCCAGTGTAAGCCTGCAAGTGTGTAACAACCACCTCTGGTAACAGATCTGGCATCACAACTGGGATCAAAACTCTACAGTAGACACTATTAAATGACCCAGAGCTAACACTTCATAAGGTATGTGGAAGCTAATATTTAGGCTCCTAACATGGAAGCAACTTCAAGATAAAGTTGATGAAGAATTATTTTATAAAATTAACACATCTGCAAGTTTTTATTGCAAAAATCAAAACTTGTCATCATGTCTTTCAGAGAACTTCTTTCCCAGACTGCCTCTTGAGTTCTGTACATTGCTTCACCAGGAAATACAACAGTCACAAAGGGAAATAATTTCTACACAGAACCCATTTATGACCTGATGGAAAAGAATGCAAATGTTCAAGAAGTTGTACCAACACCCTGAGTCCCTGCTCCTTCCAGCATGACCTCCCTTCAAGCTCCCCTTACCACTGCAACACTTCTCCCTTGCAGTCAAAACCAAGTTTGGGCTAAAGTGAAAAATCCCTATCACCAGAATCACGTAAAAGTGAGTCATGAAAGTAAACGCAGCCAAGGGATACAGCCTGGCAGTAGCAAACCTGAGAAGATAACCAGTGTACCTGCTCCAGACAGTCAAGAAAATATATATATATTCCTCGAAGCAGCAAACTGTATAGACTTTTTTTTGGTCCTCCCTTCCCCCCTCCTCTTTTTTTTTTTTTCCTACTGAACCAGAATCTAGCAAGAGTATCAGATATCAGATTTGCAGTCTGGAGGAAAGGCTAGGTTCTGGTAGAATGTACTAGCATTACTTACACAGCAGAATTTTCTACAGGGCAAATAAAGGTATCGCACTTTGTCTTTAAATTCTGCTCTTTGTTAAATAGTTGCAGTCAGAGAGTTAAACATGCTTTTGCTTACATACTAGGCAAAAAAAATTATAGCTCAACTGTTATAATAGAGGAGTTGGAAGAGGCGAAAATTTCTGGTACTGCTGAAATATAGCAGTTGTTCTACCTAACAAAGGTTAATAAAAGCAAAATGCTTTTAAATATAAAAGCTTTAGATTTATTGTCTCTTTGCTGTGTGCCAACTAACTTTATCATGCTGTCATGTAAGTATAAAATAACGATTTGCAGTCGCACCTTCTCAGATGATGAGGCAAAGGATGATGGCAAGGAACATAAGCAACTTTTGCTGAAAACAGAGACTCTACCTAATTGGCAAAGGGCAAGCAAAACTCTTATAATGGACTCATCCAAGCAAAAGCTCTTAGCCTTTAAAACAATATGACAACGTAATAGCTTTTCCTCTTGCAACGTTCCTATCAAATAAAAAGCCCAAAAACTTGATTACCAAATAATACTTAACCCCAGGATCATACCTGATGAGACCACCAAAATTGCTTGAACTTTTCCTACCCAAAATTAACTGCAGAAAAAGCAATGCTAAAGTCCAGTTGTCCAGGAATTTTTATTGTTAAAACATACTGTAAGTATTGTTTAATTCTCCCACTTTCTGAATAGCTGGCTAAGGCAATGGAAATCCCCCGTCATGTTTATCTATTCCTGGATCCCTGTTATTAGTCCTTGTAAATGCAAACCAGCATTACCCATTTTGGACACCTAACCAAACTATCGGTGTCCCAGGAAAGTAACACATGTACCACAGTCTACTGTGAAAAAATGATCATAATAGTCTATCATAGTAAGTCTATCTATTTATTACATTTTTCCCCAGCTATTCATTTTTAACAAAGAGTCTTATGGAAAAGCCATTTTGGAATATCGATTAGAAAATAAAAGGTAACAATGCTGAGCTGACATTTGGTTTCTACACTGCTAGAGAGAGGAAAACATTCACCTGTGCAGTCGAAAAATAAAGAGCCCATGTGTTTCAGTATTTTTATGTTTAGAAGGGGAGTTCAAGGAGAGGTGGGCTTAGAAAGAAAGCACATTCAAAGCATGAAAGCAAGGAAGAGCAGTGAGTTTGGTGTAGGAAAAATCCTCTTTTCTTCAGAGAAAGAGACAATTCCCCATGACTGCATATTACACATATTCAGGCTAAGAAGTGGATTCTGTAAGGTGTTAAGTGCTCTGGCTTGGTTCCAACAAACCACTTAATCACGTACTTAACTACATCCATAGTCCTGTAGAACATCAATTAAACTGATCTTAAAAAGACTACTTGAAAATGCTTGCAGTCACATGCTTGTAACTCCTGTTGTATTGGAGCAAATCAGCAGCCTCTAAAGCCACCTGTTATTTGACAAGTAAAAGCAAAAGCTGCTACAGCTAGAGCTGAGGGAAATTTAATTTGAAATGGTCCTCCTTCAAAACCAGTTTTCATGAAAGTTTTGTATTTCTCATTAGGATTAAAAATCCCAAACACATTGTCCCCCACCCCGTTCTCCGTTACTAAGCACAACAGGAAAAAATAATAGCTATGACTTTCTTCCCCCTTTTCCTTCCCCAAATGTCCAATTTCCTCTTTTTCTTTTTTTTCCATTCTCTAATTTAGTTTGTATTCCTCAGTTCTGAGGAATTAAATTGGCATGAAGAAAAAGCAATGGGACAAAACTATTAATTCCACCCTAGCAAAGAAGGAAAAACTAAAAATGAGGAAGGCATTAAAATGTCTACACATTACATTTCAAGGTCTGAAATTAAAAATAAAAATAAAAATTTGTACCCTGACTAAATTAAATATTTTTGCTTAAGGTGTAAACATGTGTGAGGTTTTAACTTTTTGAATTCTTTAAGCTTTGTAATCAATTGGCACTAGTTTAAAATAAAACAGCACTCTGAAATGCCGAAGGTCCAGAATAAACATCAGTAGCACAAGAATTGCAAATGCAAGTGCAAAAATGGAGCCAAGTCTATCTGACTCTCAGCCCATAGAACCCTTCATCTAGCTAACCAGTGCTCCTTTTCCCTAGAGCTGTGCTTTATGTTGCTGCAAGACAGCTGGCACAGAAACCACCTCCTAAAAGCTGATATGCTGGCTCTTCAGCTATTGTTGCTACATCAAGAAGAAGCTGGGGGATCTGCATAGCTGTAGCCTCACCATGCTGTTGACATACACACACTGTACGAGCCGATGCTTTGGCGGCAAGACTCCTAAACATGCTCCCCATGCCAGGAAAAATGTCTGCTGGGTCTATGGGTGAACTTTGAACAATGTCTTTTTAACAATACAGAGTCTAACAAAAAGACAAAGTGTAGAGTTGGAGGTCAGCTGGAGCTCAATAATTTAAGGACTTTAGCTATCAGAAGTAGAACAGGAGAAGAAAAATGTCTTTTCACTCCATTCTATTTCTCAGTTTCCACTTCCAGGTATTTCTCTTCCTCATGAGTTGCATGCTATCAGAAGTTTTAATATGGAGACTTGACATTTACTGTGAACTACATCCTGGACAACTCTATGTGTTTTTTACCCCTGCAATCATTGTCATGAATAAAACTTTGCAACAGTTTCGAGAGTGACTGGACTGAGACCACAGTTGACTTTCTAAATGAAATGAAAGGGGAAAGCGTAACTCCAGTGCTTTCACAGTCACAAACAACACAAGATGGAAAGGTCTAGCAGAAGATAGTGTGCAACATAAGAATTCAGATGTTGAATTTAACTAGCACAGCAAGTATTTCTACCAATGCAAATTCAACTTCCTCCAGGAGCTCAGCATTAGCCCCAGACACCACTTGCTTCTGATGTCAGATATAGAAGACATGGGAGTCACCTCTCAGAACATGGAGCTGTCCTCAACCAATCCCTGCCTATTTTTGTCAGTGTTAGCATTGCTTTGGAAATTTAGGAAGCTTCTGTATATCTGTGGTAAAAAGCACTGGAAAAAAAAAAAGCTTTATGAATTAAAAAAAAATAATAATTAAAAAATCAGTCTGAATAATGTTGTGTGGTTCTGGAGCACAACAAAGAGACAGTATTTAATGCTTTAAAAAGCATGAAAAAGCAAGATAATTCTAATCCAAACAGATATGATTAACCTATGCTAAAATATTTTCAGCACAATGCTAAATAGCATAGCTTTATATGTTGGTGATACTTGAATCTTTCTTGTCTACACTTAGCTTTTTGGCATATACAACCAAACGTATAAACTTTCCTGCAGAAACAGAAAACCTTGTAGTTCTCGCATCTTCCTAAACTGCTTCCCTGAGCCACCTATTTCCAGGAGAGATTCTGTGCCAGATGCAAAAGAAACAATAGTTTTATGGTCCTATGTAAAGCGAAAATATTTCTATCGGCATATCACCTGCAAATGTCTTCCAGTTGAAGCAGTCTGTCAGGAAACATTGTGAATAGACAGACCTAACCATAAAACATGACATAAAATGTTTGAGAACTGAAGATATTTAAATTAAGTTCCTGTATTTCCCACTATTTTGAAACCCTTTCTTGGAAACCCATTCTTGATCATAGGTGCACTGTTTCCTCCCACTGGTACCAAGTTTCAAGATGACTCAAATGACTACAAAACTCAGTTTCATTTTTTTGCTTATCTTTTTAATATCAACCCCTCATGTCAGATCATTACCTGTTCTTAGTATTAAAAAAAAGTAATAATCCAAATTTCCAAATTGCAGAGGAAAAGGCAAAAATATAATGTGATTGCCAACTAAAAGTGTTAAATCCTACTAGGGACTACAAGGGAGACAAACTAGTAAGAGAAATAATCTAATTTAAAGGCAGGCCTCTGACTCCTG
>VXBW01007928.1:0-30809 GCA_013400375.1 Thinocorus orbignyianus | reverse complement strand
TTTTTTTTTTTTTTAATACTGTACAAGATTGACAAATCTGAGCTCTATCAATAGAGAAACTACAACAAGATCTGGTGTAAAACTCTAGCATTACATTTACTGCCTTGCCAGCTCTTTTTAAGATTGTGAGTACATAAAACATTTTATATTGGTACAGTGTACTGAAGCACAAGAGAAGGAAACAAGCCAACTTTCTTGTGCATTTTAATGCTATGTTGATTTCTGATTTTCTGTCAGCCAGATATGAAGTTTGATTGTTTCCTCGATTCCTGTGTAATTTAAAAATCTCATTCTTTGTTTTGTTTTGTTTTTCTAAAATCTTCTCAATACTAATTTCNAAGAAGGGGGGGTAATAGCTAGCTTTGGCTATTTTCCACAACTACATTTGTTTGTGAATTCCTGCATCTGCACTGTGCCCACCTTATTTTCTATTTGGCTCAATTATCAAGAACCATCTTGTGTGCAACTCAAAACAGCTGGAATGATTTCTATCTAACAGAGGATAGTCACAGAGAAGCTAGAGTATTGTGCACTGGACTTTCCAGAATTTGTCGCTACCACTTGCAGACCTACACAGCCACGATGTACATTTACTTTAGCCAACGCAAAAGTACTGAAGCTTTTCAGGGGTGTCTTTCATCCAGTCGTAAAGCCCCACTCCTTCTCATCTAACCAATTAAACATTTTAACTGCAATGGTAAAAGCCAATAATTGTATCTTATTTAGACTACGTAAAATTCAGCCATTTCATGGTAGAAAGATTAAACATTATCTCAAAGATCTAGATCATCACACTGCTTTCTTTTTGAAACCCATTTAGAAATGTCATCTCTTCTCTAACTGCTTAGTTGTTAACCAGTGTTGAGAAATGCAAAAGTAAGGCTAGAAAAGCAAGGCTAGAATATTTTCTGGAATATTGCCCTTTTTACGAAGTGGGTTATATCATTTAATGTTTAATCTCTTTCTGGCTGGAAGAGAGGTTATTGCTCTCTCAAACTATTAATATGCTACACGTTTGTAATGCTACCTGCTCATTAGCTGAATAAAACCAAGATCCTGGAACCTGGGAACATTTCCAGCAACAAAATGAGGAGGTTTGGAAGGAACAAACTCTTTCATTCCCCAGCCTACAGGGTGATGGCAACACAGTTTTGCAGCAGCGAGTAGTGCAGACCTGAGGGCTCCAGACCTCACTGGTTTCTGCTGGGAGTTTTATAGAGTACCCAGAGAACACACATTGTCAGGGGTCTGCTGGCACAGTCCTGTCTCCTCCTTGACTGACAGCTGCTCTATCCCCCCTGGCTGTCTTGAACACTTCAATATAGGTAAACCCTGCAGAGAGATATACTGGTGTCTGCAGGGGATTACTGAACCTGTGTATGGATCAGGGAGTGGCTTCTGCATAACTCTGTGTACAAAGACAGGCTGTAGTCAGTCTTTCAATCTTGAATAACTACGTTGATATCAACCCACACATAGAAAAAGCTTTAAAGGACGTATCCAGTAGCAAAACAGGAGCAACTACAGGACATTCTACCCCATGCCTTCCTGTTTCTGTAGACTACAGACATGTATTGAACTATCCATTGTCTTTCAAATACTTAATGTCTATGCAAGAAACACGAAGCTCATACTCTTCCACAAAGCTCATGTATTATCTTTCTTGAATTATCTGGTTATGACAACCCTACTGTTTTTATGATTCATTCCTTGTATTTGTTTCTTGTTCTGTCAGATAATTTTACCAGCTGACTACTTGACTTGGTTAAGTGATCTATGCTTATTCAAAAGCTGCTCCTCTAGCATAAATTAAAATGGCTGCCAAGATGATTTCCGATACTATCAGTTCTTCACCAGAACATACAAATGGCCCTATTTAATTTCTTCCACCATGACAGAATGACAGTTTTGATAATGGTGTGTTGAGCAGTTAAATCCCCAGCCATAAGAGCTACACCAAACACATACCTATACACCTACCCTTGCACAGGGAAGTAAAGCACAGCACTTCCAGAAAGCTCGTTATCTAGGCTCAAGAGAAAAAAGTCAGTTCCAAATCCCAGAGAATGTGCTAATAAAATCTGACCTATACTGCAACAGTTTTCCAAGGACTCTTAAACCCACCCTCCTTCCCATAGCAGTCAGAGAAAGGCTAGTGCAGAGCACAAATAAACATCAGCTAGCTCTGGAATTACTGCCACGGAGCACTCTGCATGGCTGGCATATTTTCTGTGTTTCTTGCAAAGCAGCAGGCATCTCCCTTTGTTGCCGATGCAGATTGTTTCCAATCTCCCAGCACGGCTCTCTCAGCCACTTGCTCCTGAAACTTAAAAGGAAAACAGTGCACACTTAATTTGAAAAATGCTTTGCAGATTTCGTAGCAGAAGGGGTTGGGTATGTTGGAGGGGGTGAAAGAAAATGCTTCACAGTGTTATTGAGGCCATGTGTGACGAGCTAAACAAAACCTTCAGGCAATTCTGTCACAAGTTATTTTCACTTCTTATAATTTGCACAACCAAGTGGGTGGCCATATGTCTATCCCTTCTCCTTGTTTTTCAACAAATGAAATGAGGATTTTAATTTTTTAAATAGTTTAGCTCATAGTAGTTACGCCTTTATTGTTTTCAGATTGACTATGTGCCACTGAACAAGTTTCCTCATTAAATTAAACACAAAAGCAGATGATGATCATGCTGATGAGGCTCCTGGTAGTAGTGGATTACTTCTATGTATCAGGCTATATTTATCTTTCATTCTGCTAAGGAAAAGGTCATGCACTGTCTTACATGGATCATGGAACCAGAGTGTAAATGCAGAGCCAAAACACCAGCCTTTGTCCAAGATATTAAAGTAAAAATAAACAGAATCTGAACAAAGTTGACAGTAAAAATAATAAGCAAGTCTCATTCCTCTTTCCTTTTCACACTCGAGCAAAGGTCATGATTGAGATAAACAGAAATAGGTTTTTTTCCCCCATACTTGAAGCATAGTACAAGACAAGGCTAGGGCTGTCTTTGTAGTCTATACAGACTAAGTAGAAAGGTTACCCAACAGAAATCTTGGTCTTGATGGCATAGGCAGAGTGTATTCTAAATAAAAGATTTGGGGAAAAGAGCCTCAGGGAGAAATAAAAGAGCTTCCCATCTCCAGCCTGTCTCATAGCTCAATCTGCTAAAATGGGTTTTTCATTCCGCCTGTTGATTGACAGTATTATCTTTTTAATTTCTGAGCACATTCAAGGTGCAGAAGCATGTATTCAACTCAGTGATCAAGCTCTACGGAAATCGGGAGTGGATCTTTATAATTCGTTATTATTATTTCATAGCTTTAGTCAACTTCTCTGGTTTAAGCTATTCAGCATTTCTGAGTGCGTTGAGGACACCATTTTTGGTTCATTCTGAAGCAGCTGGCCTACACAGAAGAGCAGTTGTTTGGAAGCAAAGCAATAAATTCATGTACTTTTAATATCTGCTATAAAGATCTCCTGACATTTGAAAGTGAAAAGACAGTTCTTTCAAACTGTTCAGCATATCTATGAGATATTAAATTGAAGTTCTGGTAAAACAATCACTTGTCCTATTCCTAAAAGCTAGTCAAATTGTACTCTGGGATAAGAATTGAGAACACCATTCTTCAGAAAGGGGTCAACTCATGCAACACAGTGCAGTCCCAGCATATTAGAAAGGTTTTGGTTTTTAGTGTTACTCCCAAGGAGACCACCTTCTGGAAAATTATATTCCAGCATGGCAATAGTTTTGCCTCTAAAAACTGCAAAGTCTTTACTGAGTGTGCAATAAATATATATACATATGTCAGGGAACAGAAGAGGAAATTGAGTTGTTTGCTTCTCTTTCTATACTTTGGTTCTACATTTTCCATCCATTTAACCAAATTCCAAGCTCTTCTCATGCTTCTTAATCTCCTTCTCCTAAATTCTTTACCAAGACAATGCTACTCTTATCTTGCCTCCAGAATATAACTCCCACTCCAAGCACCCATCCTGCTCAGTCTTTTCCTTACCTTGACATAATGTCTTCAACTCCCTGCACACCCTTCCTTTAATCTCCGTTTCCCAAATGCTAACCCATTCTGTTATCTCTACCTGTAACTGAATCTCCTAAAACATTGGAAGACAATAGTCCTTTGTAGTGCTTAAAATACTGCAAGCAATCTCTAACAGTGATTTTTTTTTTCTCAGTGCAGACCATGTTTTCGCAGATTCCCCACTATTTAAAACAGTTTATGTTCTTTTAAATCACTGCATTACACTAAAAAGATATAGCTGTTCTCTGAAACAGAATGATCATCTTGAGCCCACAATGCAATAATCAAGTTAGACAGTTTTACCTGCTTTTGGCTGGTCTTGCATTCTCTTAATTTTCTGTCAGTCTCTACAATGTATTTTTAATCTAATATCACTGCCTCTGTCAGACAGAAGAAAACATATATTTGCAAAATTATAGGTACATTTAGTTCTATGTATGTTCCAATATATAAAATAAAACCCAAAGTCAGCGTTGTCAATAATTCTTTCTAAAATTAAAGGCACAAAAATCAGTATGTCATTCATTTCCATGTGAAACTCCTGATCTAGAATTTTCATTTGAGAGGTACTTAATTTGAAAACCCAAATTGAGAGACCCAAGAGGTGGTTTCACTATACATCTATGTATCAGAAAAGAGAAATTAATTTCTTTGCATAACTGACTAGACAGTGATGAATAAAATACCTATCACTTTTTCATCCATAAATCTCAGATTCTTAGATAATCTAGTAGTCCTTTTTGTTCAGTAAATATTTCTGATTGTGCTCTAATACTTAGCAATACGAAAGTTAAATAGTAAGACAGCAGTACAGCAGTACTTCCATTGTTCTCAAGGAAACTCATTCCTGAAATGAAAGGTAGAAGCCTGAACTATCAGGAGAACAGAAAATTTACTCTTAATGCTGGGATAAAAAGAATTTAGTTTGTGTAGTCTTTTCAAAAAAAGGCGGGGATAGCACTACGAACAAATACCATCACAAAGTAAATATCAGCAAGGACCAAGAACTGCTCAAGTCAAAGATCAGTGTTGATGTCAAAGCGAATACAGGCAGGCCATGAAGATGTGGTTTTCATCCAAGTAAAGAGGAGCACATGGCCAGATCTTGTCACAATCTGCCCTTGGGGCAGGGACAGAGTGCACACAGCTGGACCGGGACTACTGGGGACGCACTGCTCACTGCAGCCACCCATAGTCAAAAGAGCAGAAGTGCTTCCAAATAACCTGCAGAGATTTCCTAAAAGGGAATGATATGCCTCATGTCATAGGACTGGATCTGATGGGCCAAAAGAGTGTCTTCCTGTCCTCCAGCTGCTCTGTGTTTTGTTAAATCTCTCCTTTATTTTACCCTTCTTATTAGAATAAGAAAAATATGCCAATATCTGGGAGCATTCTCTGGTTCAAATACAGCTTGGCAAGGCTCATGAAAGGCAATGATGAATGTTTCTGAACAATCACCTTGAAACTTTATGAGCTCAGTTAGAATGTTAGTGAGATCCAGTGCATTTCCTACTGTGAAATTTTAACTGGTTCAGTTCTACTACTACCAATAACGTTAGCAATTCCTGTAACGATAATTCTAAGAACTAATACTGATTTAAAAAACATCCTCAAAATTTTTCTGACTCCTTGGCATAGCTGGAGTCTACTAAATATTTAAACTTGAAAACTCAGTTGCTTTTATTTTATGAAGACTTCAAAAGTTAGGTATTTGTGCTTGGTTTGTATTTGTTTACTACCAGTATAAAGTAGTTGTTGATTGTCTGAAGCATCATAGTTACCATTTCCTTAAATTAGAAATATGGGGGTTTTAAAGTATGTCTCTAGTACTTAAGTGTATGACTTATATTTCTTTGGAGATAATAATTGTTTATAGAGCACAATTCTTATAATAAAACATGTCTTTTACTGTTTCATTTATCATTGTAAATCTGATCTTGTTTTCTAAGAGAATGCTGTGAGAACAGTTAAGGACTACAAAGGATGCTAAGTTTACCAAAAACTACTAGTTCTTGCATAAATTAGCAGTATTTACTTACATCTTAATGAATTGTGCCATTTGCAAAACACTCAAAAATACCCTATATTACCCTTACCTACTACCTACTAAAAATAACTGATGCACTGCTACTGCCTAATACGTGGAAGGAAAAATTATTCCTGTCTTGATATGCTGATTGGTTGTGTGTGTTTACCTATCTTCTACCACCTCCAGGACAATCTCAGGTCTGCATTTAGCAAAGCCAACAGTACCTCTGCCAGTGGTTTCAGAGAGGCCCAATTTTATATTTTTTATATTTATATATATATATTTTATATTGGCGATTTTAGCATGAAATGCAGTTACTATCCAAGATCTTTACGTTCCAAGCAATATCTTAGCATAATAAATTTTAAATCCACTGCTTTTAAGTGTTTGGAAATCATCTGCTAGTATATATAGCAAGTTCATTACGTTCAGATTTTCATTACCTATGTAGAGCTAAGGAATCTCATTTATTTATCCCATTTAACAAGCTTATTCTATAAGCTTGTTAAAAGTTAATATCCAAGAAAACACTATCTCTTTATTTCACTAAGCCTTTACAATCATTTACAGAAGAAAACAAGTACCAGATTTTTTAAGTAAGAGATATTTTTTCTTACATAAGACTCAGTCTTGCTCCCTCTGGAACACTCACACAGACCTGAGTCACAACACAAGGTGTAAACAGAAATGAGATCAACAACATCAAAATAGATTTGCTTTGACTAAGTTCCCAGTTTCCCCACGTTGAATTCATCACAGCCTAAAAGAGGTGCCCAAATGAGCGGAATGAACTTTCCTACAGAAACACGTATCTAAAGGAAGTGATATATGGCTAACTTTTCAAAGGGCAAAGTAAGTAGAAATTTCCTCCTCAGAGGCAGTTCCCTACATCATTGTCCATATTGTACAGGGCTTTATATAAGAAAATGCATTGACGGAGTTGGATGCTACTCCAAGCCAGTATACCTCAGAGATCACAATTTGACCTGTAGTCTATTTTTTCTTCTTTCTGCAATGGACAACAAATTAATAGAACAATGACATAATATATAAAATGGCAGCTTTTATTTAAGCAAGTACCCAGAAATACACAACTCGGGATTCACAGGTAGTCTACCTACGAGCAAATACATGCAGATAAACTCAGGCCCTGCAACAAGCACTCAAGCCTACAGGAGACAAACCATGTGGCATCATGGCTTCAGTTTGGTCCAAAATCTGTATACTTCAGTATGTATTTTATGTAGAAATTATTCTGTTTGCCTTTTGCTCTTTATGTGGAACAGTCTCCTGCCTCTTCCTTTTCTTAGTAACCCCAAACCAATATAGCACAAGAGAAAGAAAATTTCCCAAAGCAAACAAATAAATCACAGATAAATAATATGTCATTAAGATTTAATTTCTCCCATGAAACTAGCAAGCAGAACTGGGTAACACCACAACCTTCTCAAGAGATTAAGTCCATTGAGCAAGTACACTGTTCATATCTACCATTTTGCTTTGACTTAATGAACCAACTATTCCTGGCAAGGAGCAGGGAGAGGATCTAACCTGAAACATTACCATCCTTTTACATTTGACTGGATCATTATATCAGAACAGGAAATTTACTTTTGCTTCACATTACCCTACTGGACCATGGCACAAAGGAAAATGAAGTCAAATGAAAAATAAATAGTATAAATTTATATACCAACAAATCACACTATGTTTCTGCAAATGCATGGGCAGTTAGGGAGTTTCCTTCACCCTGAGCAGTTGTGACTGTAAAAGAGCAATGGTGCAACATTATTTAACAAAACTTTCTTAGGAACTTATTCTTACAGACACTTTCAGCATTTGCAAGAGGCACCCGAAATAGACGTTTTGCCTATTTCCATTCACATTTGATATGTACCGAAAATACATTATTTAATAGGTATGAATACACCGTGCTTCCAAACTCTCTCTCCTAAGTCAAACTTGCATATGTTTATGTTACAAACAATCAAATATAAAGTAAGGCATGGATACTGCAGCAAAGGAAATTCATTGCATTATGCATCTCCTCTGGAGAGCTCAGCTCAAAAGTAACTTGAGAAACAACAAATAATTGGACAGAACTTTCAACACTGATGTGAAGGCATTTCCCAATACCCCTTTTACAGTATCTATGGCAAGAATTAGTAGTGAGTCCGCTTTAAGGACCCAATATTTTAAGCAGAATTCAGTGTAGCATATAAGTTTAAACTAAGCAATTTACAATGGGCAACAATTCATCTGGCCAGTTCACACTTCAGATAAGTATCTGTAAAATCAAGACCAACATAATACGCCAAGGGGCAGTGAGATAGCCAAAAGCCAAGTAGTTAAAATTAGGAAAGGACACAATGTTCCTCAGCCTGGCTAACCTAGATAACATCTTCCAGACATTAACATGAAATTAAACAGAGGGAGGCTGAATTACTTCCAGTGTACAGATATTGCCCTGGTGAAATGTGACAGGTGATCTACAACATAAAAAATGCACTTAACTGTAAAAACTAGAAAGTGAAGCTAAAAATGAGAAAAATAAAAGTTCTTTATGAATGTATAGTAAAAGACACACTGACATAATAAATGGGAGGAGAAGGAACAGAAAAGCTCCCACCCCATCCAAAAGCTACACCATTAAATTACAAAGAAATCAGCTTCTTTTTTTCAGGGGAAAAAACTCCAAAACCTCAAACGTGATTGAGATGAATAACATTCAAAACAATATTATTTATTAGAAAGTCATCTACCACAGTGCCTGAAGCAAAAGTTTTACAGTTTATTCCATAGTTCCTCCAAAATCAGGGCTTTGACTGTGTTACTGAGTACTTTTTAAAAATTACTTCCTTGCCTTACAGTACTTCAGCTTCACCAATGCCAAAGTCTGCTGCCACATTCAGTGCATTTAAGCACTGTGGTGTTATCTTCCACTCTGCACAACAAAAGAGCTCGAGATAATGAAGAAGGAGTTGTGGCAATTTTATAACATCCAAGATGGATGTTCTCAACTGAGAGGGTGGCACAAACCCTCCCTTTGTTCACACAGCAATGAAAACAGCAGAAATTAATAATAGGGGTGAAGAGGAAAAACCATTAGGCTCTGCACACATTCAATCCAAGCAACAGCAGCTATACATGTGGTTTAAAATTTAGGTTTACTCTTTCATAAAAGGTATACACTGTATTTATGGTTCTCAATGAATTCTGTGTCCAAAAAAGATGCACAGTAATATTTTGTAATGTTCTCCATCTAGAGGTAAAGCAGAGGCTGGTGTAAGGCAAACAAAAGAAAAATGCAGAAAAGAAACTGAGGAATCTGAAGCCAAATTTTCAACTGGAACACACAATCATACTGCTCAGTGACATTTTACAGAACGGCAATCACATGCAGAGTGCAACTGAATATGAGCTGTGCAATATGTAACTACCCAACAGATTAGCTGTTACAGCCAATTATACTCATACTCTTAGCCCAAAATATGTTATAAATCCAACTGAATGTCACTGTAAAACAGAAGAGGGCTGATTTTTAAGTTTATACTCCTCAGATGTAAGAACTTGTGTAGTTCTTTTCATTATAATTTTTTTTCTATTTTCACTACTACCCATAATGTTTACTGTAGTAGCCATCCAAGAAACCAGGGTTACTACCATATTAACAATACAGACTATGACTCTAAGAGTGCATTGTATTGGATAAGGTGTGGATGGAGAAGAAAAGACAGTCCTCTTCCTCACAGAAAACGTAAAAGAACAAAAATGTGTGAAAATACTTTTTTTTAGAAATGTATGAAATATGTTTAAGCAAGTTTAAACAAGTTGTAAAGTATTCAGAATGCACATACAATACAACATACTACTCTTAGGACAGATCTATTTTTAGTACATGGTACTTTACTCATAACTGTGCTTAAATTGGAAAGAGAAGAAATTAGAGAGTAAAAATAGCAATAAAGAAATAGTAACAGAACAGGGCAGAGAAGGAAAACAGAGCATGAATACGCCCAGTTCAGCTGAGGACAAAAGGACAAAGTTTTTTTCTAAACTGAATATATGTTTACTGCTTCACTGATAGCCTTCTGGAATGGGCATACCACTTTGCAAACACATACATGAGTCCACATGACTTCTGCTTACAAACCTTAAACTTAAAAAATTGCTTTAGAATACAGTATGTCTCATTCTTGGGTTAAGGGGAATTCAAGCCAACAAGAAAACAGCCGTGCAAAATCCACACCAGAAACGATGAAGACCGTATAAAATATTTCTAAGATCAGCTTATCCTTAGAAATTCACACAGTCGTGGAAAAGTGGGGGGGATTTTATTTAGAGAAATCAATTCAAGCTACTACTCTCTATGCTACTAATACCTTAACTTTAATTCTTCTGCCTTGATACCACCACCTCCTAAGAAAATAAAAAAGGAAATAAAAATCATACACAAAAATAAAGCAGTGTTGGGTGTTATATATTTACTCAGACACAATACAAATGTATGATTTATTTTTTTGATTTATTGCCTTAGGGAGAATTGATTGATTACTCTTCCACTCAAAAGACTACAGTATTAATCCTGTTGAGTTGAATCAGAGAAAAATCAAGCTCTCTCTGAGTTCCAACTGCATGTACTTTTCTCGTAGTATCCTCTTTCAGGGACAAACAAAAAGAAAAGTGTCAGACATACAAGCTCCTCCACATGTTTTTAATTTGGCATAAAATGCTGTGTTTCACCAAGAGAAAATTTCACTTCTACCTGGATGGATCTGATACTCTTTAGTCACTGCACTGAAATCAAAGTCAGTGATTCTAACCACTGTTAAATGTGCTGGAATAGAGATGCAGGAACTCTTGTGAAGTAATCACACAAAACATTTGGTGCTGTCCTCTACTTCTAAAGCTAAAATCTCTTTGGAAGAAGTCCTAAGGAAGCCTGAATTTTGAGGTTTGTTTATTTAAACAAGAGGCTGGTCTGAATGATATTTTCATTTGTATTGGAATTGTCTTTAAGGTTTTAGAGTTGCTTGAAATACAAAAACTGCACAACGTATAAGAAATACTTAATTTTTGCTGTAAAATTCAAAATTAATTCCTTTACACTGGAGTTTTAACAAGGGTCCTTTCATAAGGTCAGAGACACCTGCACAAACAATGACGCTTTGACAATTCTTGCATATCAGACCTGTAAAAGTGCCTTCCAGGTCTGGGATGATGAAATTTCTCTAGGCCTCACTCCACAAGCACAGTCCAGACACACACCTTCTCCATGGTTCTCTAATACAAAATGAAAAATGATAAAAAGAATTCTTTTTTTTTTGTAAAGAACTCCCTTTCTCACTTGTCTAGTATCAATGCCAAAGGGGATTTTCCTCCTTCAATAAGAACAATCAATATTCCATAATATTAAAAGTTTTGGACAGATTGAACTAGGTTTGAAAATGTATAGTTCTGAGAGTTTACTTCAATATACTCAGAGACAAAAAAATATTTCAGTGGTAAGCATTGCTACAGGTGAAAAAGTAACATACAAGTAGAACACTTAAAACCCAAAATAAGCATCCACACTTTGCCTCATCCACCCATTTTGAAAAGCAACAGTGACTTAGAGATGGAAAAATAATTACATTGTTTTTAAAAAGATGTTTTTGAAAGTGCACTGCACACATCTGTCGCTGACTGCAGAACCAATACACAGAAAGTGCTCCTACATGGATCTTTCACAGAAGCAGCACTCTGGAAAACAGCTGGGGAAGACATATAGGAGTGACATGAAAGTATATTTCATTTACTTTATTTTTTCCAGATGACCCAGTAGCAGAACCTCAGCATGTACCAGTCTGAGAATTTTGGAATGGCTTAGATGGTAACAGATCAGTGAATAGAGCTGACAGTAAAAGTTGATGGGGTGCACTGCTTTTGGTGCTATGTCTGGAAGAGGAAGGACTTCACACTGTAACAAAAGAAGAATGGGAATCTTAATCAAAGGTATAGAAGAGGCTGACTTGGCTGTGTGATTTGTGGCAGCCCATTCCTGAACTGTTTGAGCAGGCAGATATAAGATTATTTTATTGATGTTCTTAAGTGCTTATCATGTCACTTAAACAGCTGCTATCTCTTAGCACAACTCTGATACCCCTAGTTTGATGACAATGATTTTAGTGTTAGGGTTAGGTCAACAAAATAGGCTTGAGAATTTCTCCTGCTTCATCATACAAGTATCTAGGTTTGTTCTTCTGTATCTCCAAACTTCAATCTGCATGTTTCTCAATCCTAATCCGTGTTCATTTTATCCATATGCAACCATCTATTTATGATGGAGTCAGAAGTCTCAATGTGACCTGACATGATGTTATACAACTGCACACCCTTCAGGGTTTGGGAAGCAATTTACCAAATTATTCCTAATTTACACATATAAAAGTGAAAATAGGATCAAGTGAAAGCTATCAGTAAATTCTTATGTTAAAAAATAGCTTGAGACCTTAAATAAAAACATTAAGTTTAAAAGTTGCCTCATTAGGAATCATGGTAAAAATCTTCTCCTATGGACACTTTTAAAGAAATGGGAGAAGCATCCACCTTTACTTTATCTAGATTAATCGCAGAATGCTTGCAAATACACTGAAGAGTATTGCAGCAGTATACTATCTGCTCTATCCATGATCCTTTCTCGCAGAGAAGTGAAAATAGTCTCAATTTAAGACAAACGTTTTTTGGTTAAAATGCTAAAATCATGTCACTTCTGACAGAAAATTCCAAAAACCAGACAATAAAGTATATAAATGAAAACTTGGCACAGCACTTTCAAACTTGAATGTTTGAGGGAAGACATGCAATAAGACATGTAATAGTTGGAGGTGTTAGTATCTCTTAAACTTAAGAATTTGGGTCCCAATTTTGCACACCAAAAGACTGAAATTTTTTTATGTAATACATGACAATGACAACAAAAATAAAGGAAGTCAGAAACACAGCATAGCTAGAGCACCTCTAAGCTATTTAGGAGAAAATGCAGCTTTATTAGCCTCAAACAGCATGTTTTTCCAGTGCTGCAATAGCAGATTATCTTCTTAAGATTTAAGATTAGCCACAACACATTTTTCCTTGAACAACTAACAATCATACTGATATTTTAAGCCCTTATGACTGTGGTTTTAAATTTCCATAAGTATTTTGGTAACCTTTTACTGAAGCAGCCTCCCTCTCTGCTCAGTTCCATATTAGATTCTCTAATATCTATTTGTATCTAGGGTCATTTATATGTGTTACATAGCATAATATAACTATTTGTAAATATATTTGTTTCATTAAAGGAGGCCCCTAAGCAACTGGGACTGTCACAGCTGAAAGAGGCAGCAGGGTATCTTATCTAGTTGATATCCTAAGGTATTATCCCCCAAACTCATCTCATATTCTGAGTACCTACTGATTAAAGGAAGGTCTAGAAAAGCTCAGCACTTCCTGAGATCACGATCTTTCTCCCAAAGCTTCCCTAAAAGTCAATGACTTTCTGCCAATTTGTTAATAACATTATATATATATGCTTATTAATTTATTAATATATATTCCCCAAAAAACACTCTCTGCACATCAGCAATCCATGGGTATATAAGACTCATGCAGAAAGAAAGAATGAAGAACATGTTCAAGTTCTTTCCCATTAGAAAATATTTTCTTGTAAGGGACAACAGCAAATCTACATGAAATACGATTTGAAAATAAGGCTCCTGGAGATTGAGTGTGCCTTACCCACACAAAGAAAATGCATTCCTTTAAACTAGAGGTGTAAAAGCACAAATACTTCTTTCGGTTTAACATCAAGTTTGCTTCAATTGGGAACAAGTTTCAGTTCAATCAGCTCAAGGACATGGACAATTGCATATTTGAGGCTCTGGCTTTATAAATTCTTTACTTCCAACTCCTCATTACCACCCTTCAGCTGCACGCTCTCGACCTCCTCCCTGGGATGCTAATGGACCCTCTGAGTTTCAGCGAAAAGAGAGGCAGAGTAGTTTAAACTGCCAGGGGATAAAGCTGGTAAATTAACCCATTTCACTCTGCACTGAAGCAAATGAGGAATGTTTACACATGCAATTCCAACATCTCAAGCGAGAAGATTATAAATCCCAGATGAGGGGCAGTAATAAGCAGCTGGATCACATTTTAAAGTTAGGTTGTCCTCACTCCACATCTTTACAGTATTCAGAGAAAATTTTACATTTGATAAACTGAATGACATTAAACTTCAATTTATGTTAGTTCAATGGGTTTAGGCTTTGGGGTGGGTTTTTTCCTTACATAACCTATATTAAGCATAATATGACTTATGGTTGAATGTGATATCCACCTTGTCTTGTGTGGAAAAAAGAGAAACAAAAATAGACTTTTCTTGAATGATTGAACAGATTTCTTACAAGGGTAGTCTCCTGAAAGGCTTTCTTTTATGAATTTTGTAAGGTATCTAGCACAAATTTTGAAATTCATAAATAAAGAGACAGAGTATTCCAAAAACTTAATGACAAGGTAGCTTCTCCAGAAAAACTAATTCTCTACAGAAAAATTATGCACATCAAAGTCAAAAAAAGATCCCAACTGTTCTGTGCAACTAGGAGGGAAGGGGCTTTCAGGAGTCCCCTGCAGCATACGATTTGAAAATAACGATGGGAGCCACTGCCTGTAAGACATCCCAAGTGCAAAAATCAATCATCTGCAAAGCACACGCTTAGATGTTCTCTGGGTTTATTATTCTGACTTTGGCTGGAAGGCTGATAAAGATCCTGGAAACTGCAAATGCAAATCTATTTTTTATTAAAAGTTTTGGCAGCAGGATGGGTGCGTGCTTTACAATAAGAGAAGGGTGGGGGGAACAGAGTGCTGAAAAACCTCCAGTCACAGCACAGAGTTCCAGCACATCTGCTGGAGCAGCAAGCGCTGTGATTTCTGAAAAGCTTGTGGTTAACCTCATGGCACGGAATGAATTATTCCCCAATTCCGACCTTCATTAAACTACCCATTCTCTGAAATGTGTCGACGAAGCCGACACATGGCCAGCTACTAATCAGCAAGAAGACGGTCCATCCCCAAGATGCTCTGGTTTTGGCCAGAACAAAACAGAGCTGTTCATCCCGTATATTTTTAAGTTGTTTATATTGTGTCCTGCCTAGAGGTATGAACAACTATCATGATTTAATTTAAACAGCCTGTATATACACATATTAATATTGGATGTCATGCAACATGCCTTTTAAGTGCAAACAGTTTTCAGACCTTCACAACTGCAATTGCAAATATAAGTCAGATACAAAGACTAAAGATGCATCATTTAAGATGTCCTAAAGTTTGAAGGGTAAGGACAGCTCACAGTAAAATTAGCAAAACAAAACAACATCCCTAATATACCATCTAGGCACCTCTCAAGAAATTTCTACAAGAAAACCTTAGGGCAGAAATTATTGGAAGGCTGAAATATTTAGATATAAAGGCTTTTATGCCTCCTGTGTGGTTCATGCCTCCTGTGTGGTTCATCCCTCCTGTGGTTTATCCCTCCTGTGTGGTTCACTTATGACATTAGTGATTAAAAGTAATTGCTATTATATGACACTTTAAATGGCAGGAGAACAGAGAGAAAGAGAGATAGAAAATAAACATGATCAGAAATTCGTTGAAGTATATTTAACAAACAAAAATAGTATGTGATGCTGGACTACCATTTGAACAAAGGTTTCCCATACAGTCAGTTGTTAGATTTCTCTTGCTTTTAAAATGTTCCCATTGAGAGGTCTGATTTGCTGGAACACTGTGTTAATAAGTGCAACAGGTATTAAAAGGAACTGGGCTCTGAACAAATAAACGAAGTACTATAAAACACCAAGATTTTTGAGAAATCAAACTATAGGCACCCAATGTCAGCCACTTCAGGCACCAGAATCTTCATGCCTCCTTTCCCCAGAGAGGACAACAGCATGATATTATCTCCCAGAGGGAATAGAATAGGAATAGAAACACCATGGCAATGAGGGAGCTGGGAAACCCCACAAGGAAACTGCTAAAACTATACCGAGAGCAAGACTTGAATGGTATAAAATAAATATCTCATCAATTACAAGGAATGCAAATAAAGCATAAGTTTGGTCAGCAGCATATTCAGTGAGCACAGTCTAACCTTGGAGTATATTTGGAAACTGAGCTAACACTTTAAAATTAAATAGGATAACCCTATCACCAGTAGGCTGGCTGGAGGCTCCAGGCAATCACCAGATCCAGACCTATTCCAATTACAGATTAAACATTTTCTGAATTCAGCTAGGTGCTCTTTATCTTCTCATGCATTGTAATTTTATTCTTGAGTCTGAATAAAATAGTGCTGTGCTGCTGGTGATTTGGGGAAAACAATTATTGTCCGATGGTGAGGGGTAACCTCTGAGCATTGGAAAAACAACCAAAAACTGGCAATGGAGAAGGGATTTTAAAGAAAAAAGAGAAAAGATAAAATAGCTATCTGTGACAGCAGTTTCCAGTTCAACAAGAGAGAGGAAGATTTTGCAAAATACATTAAGACACTTGGTCAATACCTTTATTCAAGGGGCTGTTTCTCTCATATTGATGGCAGGGGGAAACTGAACACATTTGCAGAACTTAAAGATTTATGCTTTGTATAACAAGTGGGTGAGATGAAATACAAAGATGTAATAGCCTTCAACTCTAAAAAAAAAATAAATTATGTGCCTACTTCACATTTTTTTAAACAGAGCAACAGAAGTTTCATTCATCTCAGAAGCCAACTAAAAAGTCTGAATTTTTGGCAAGACCGAGAAACCATTACTTCTGAGTTTGGAGTGGTGGGTAGTGGTGTAGATTTTAAGCAAGATTCTCACCTTTTTTCCTTCCCCTCCCTAAATAAAACATCCCAAGGCCAAGAGAGAAGCCCTTCAATGTTGTACGTTAAGAAAGCGTGACGCTAGAGGGACCTACTATGAGCTGGCAAAATTTAAATCTCAAACTAGTTCATTATAAAAGGAAGTTCCAAACAACCTTAAATTACATATAAGCAATATTCAGGTCATCTATCACAAGGAAGAGGGTGTTACTCCTGCAGTGAAGCTTGGCTGAGTTCTCATTTGAGCATTCTTCCTTTATGCCGTCTTCCCAGACTTTTTTACGAGTAAGTGAGCCTAAATTACTGTAATATAACTAATGGTTTTGGTTTCCTCACTTTTTCCAGTATTCAACCTACTGCATTATAAATGGAGTGAAGGGATGTTTCAAAGGGACTAAACTTAACACCATTCTGAAACTTAGGCCTCTCCAGCTTTTTTTAATTTTGTATCCGAAAAAAAAAACCCAAACATACATATATATCACTTCTCACATTTAAAATTTTGCCCTGCATGCACTGTATCACCCTTGCCTATTGTTGTGGTTTTAAATGCCCCTTGGTATTACTCCTCCTCTCCTTTCAGCCAACAAATGCAATATATTGCACAGTCTGTGCCAGTCCTGCACGGCCTTCCCGCTTTATCTCAAATTTCAAGATGCCAAAAAGAAGCAGTTTCTTCCACCAGCTTCACAAATAATAATCCTCACTGATCAAATCTCCTCTTCACTTGCTTTACATTTATTACACAAGTCACTGGAGTAAAGGAGAGGCTGGTCAGGAAAAAAATGGGGTGGCTACCTTTAAATTAAGCAGTAATAAAATCAAGACGTGCGCCTAAATAAGCCTGAATGTCATTATTATTGTAACCCTGACCTTTCCTTTCCCTGCTCTTTCCTGCCCCCCACGCATACGCACATACACTTTTCCTCTCATTTATCAACTCCTCTCTGAAATAAGATCTTTTGCTCCTATGGACTGGGTCGTTTCTTTCACACAGTCTGTAAAATGCTCCGTGCAAGAACCTTACAAGCAAAGAGTAAGTCTAACAGCCATTCAGATACCTGGATAAAATTAGTTAAATTCCTGGTAGGCAAGTGTGCTCCTTAACTTCAGCAGATATGGCCAAAATCTTTTTCTTACCTTCTACTTTGAGATGACTTTTCAAATAGAGACAGACGTAGAGGAAACAGCCTGATGAAGCATGAATAAAATTGTAATATTGCTTCTGCTCGTTACATATCCATTTCATAATGAATAAAGTAATACATTATAAATTATAATTCATAATCTACAATGTGCTAAAGCTGTCAGCTTTCTAAGCACTATAACACATGAAAAAAAACTCTCATTTGACTGCTCTAAGTCAAAATCATCTACTTATTTTTAAGACAATAAATAAATTATGTTATTAAATAAACATGTTATTGTTGGCAGTCATATCACAAAAAGAAAAGAAAGTTGGTTCTTACAATCCGGTTGGCTTAATGTAGTTAAAAACTCAGTGAATTAACTACTCCAAATAACAAAAAAAAAAAATCAACCCCCAAAGTCACACATTAAAACTTGGTTTGTATATTGTGAAATACATCATCCTTATGCTCATGTTGTTGCTCATAACACAATGCAAAACTAAGTGGGGATGCCTTCCTAGGAATAAACAAGCAACTGAACTAAACCAGACACCAATTCATACAGTTCCCCTAGAAAAAACAGACACATTTCAACAACCAAAGTTTCTCAGCAGGCTCCTCTGAGAACTAGTTCATGTCTCCCTGAAAATTAGTCCTCTGCACACCCAGTAAACATAGTTTTCTTTCCTTCCATTTCATTTAATACTATTTTTCCAGCAATTGCTTTTCTTTTTTTCATAAGTTGCATCAAAGGAAGGACCTCAGTTTCACATAGTTTCTTTGGTAAAATCTCTTCAAACATTTGTGAAACAAGAGGTATTCATACAGGTTTTGTTTTTTAACAGAATGACTTCATGAGCTGAAGCTTTTCTGTGTTAGGGTGGTATTGCCGAGTTTCCTTCAGCAGGATTAAACTGGCTGAGAGGAGAGAGGAAAAGACTGCAGATATAAAACAGTGGCCACAAAAGGATGATCTGGAATTGTCATCTTTGTATTTTTGCAAAAGAGAGACCCCACTCACCTAGAAACAGCGCTACCAAGGGAAGAGAAGAGTAAGTGTGGAGAGGAACGTATAACATAAGACTTTCCACAGTCTTATGCACAGAAAAATAGCTGCTTTGGGCACAAACTATAACACATTTCTCTCTTGTAGTGAGAGTTTCTTCAGGGAGATGTCACACCTCCCCACCACATTTCACCAAAGACTGAAACAGTAACCTACTCCTTTCTGTCATCTCTATCACTCACACAGATGCATATTGACAAAGCACTGTGAAACTGTGACAAAAAGTGCATCCAATCTGTTTACATATTATTTGGCATTATTCGTTCCACATGCTAAACAGATACCATCAGGGGAGCAGATCACTTGTGGCAGACTGGAACTTCCTCAAAGGCAGGGGAGCATCTATCTTCAGACGAAAGATGCTTCTGGAGGACAAGAGAAGACAGTAGCCTCTAGCGTACAGGCAGTGAGCAGGACACTTCTGCCAAGAACAGAGTTGAAATCCAGGCCCTGAGGAAGAGATAAATTCAAGCTTTTTTCTTTCATGTCTTACAGGGGACTGACTAGAGTTCATTACAACTCAGCTGGGAAAAATTGCTGGACTGAGAGCGAGGAGAGAACAATCCTCCTGCAAGGATAGAGTGGGTAGGGAAGAGACCTGTTTTCTGTCTTTTTTATTTTCATTTTGCCCTACCTGTAAACTCAAAGTTTTCAATTTCTGAAGAAGAATTTCAGAGATTCAGAGACCAGCTGGTAAATTTGTTTCTGGAAAAAAGCACAAGGTCCTTCCCATACCCTCCTACATAGTAACCTGCAGAGCCACTGAGGACTCAAGATGATGCTTAGATATTAAGACGCACACCTTCTAACACTGTAAAGCAAAGAGTGTTGAGTAGCTGTCACTGTCAACAAATTCAGTAAGTGATTCCAAGTATTTACCATTATTTTTGGTATCTAAAATATAGTAAGTTACTCAGTCCCTCATATTGGTTGACCCATATTTTGAACCATAACAGAGATCCAGAAAAATAGTTGCACAATATTTTTTGAATTTTTTTTTTTTTTTTTTAAAAAAAGGCCAGCAATACAGAGGGTGGCTTTTTATTAACTTCATTAAAAACCGTACTAGAAATCACCCTTATCTTTAGTTCTGTCTTTCAAATGCGTGTTTACCATGTGGATTCACAAACTTTTCCAAATAATTTGCCATCTAACAGCTTTTCCTGAGACCTCATAAAAAGAAGTGGACTAATTTATGCCTGACCAATGCATATACTGTCCCTCTAATAAGAAAAAAAAAAAAAAAAAAAAAAAAAAAAAAGAAAAGAAAGAGAGATGTTTATCACTTGATGTGCATTAAAATGTACAAAATGTGTGTCTCTTCAGGTGATAAATTGTTTCATTTTAGTGATGACATGAAATGCTCATATTTGTGGATAGCCAAGATATACATTGGGAGAAGAGCTGTGCTGCAATAGCACAATGGAAGTTAAGTACAAATACAGGTGGTTACAAAAAATGTACATTCACAGCCTGTAGCTCACTCATGTAGCAATACTGCATAGTACACTGCAAAAGCTAGGTGGTATTGACACTGATATCATCGTATCAAAACAGAGAGACAGAATCAAAATCTTGTTATTTTTCAAAATGCAGAAGTGGATTTCAGGATCCAATATCCTGGTGATACCCTCCAGAGCAGAGGAGGAATCTGGAGAAACTCCAGTCTGAGGAGAGCTGTTTGAACTTATTTTCTATTTAAAGCATAGTGTACTAAGGAGCTTTAGTAAACCCTAGAAATTAATAGCATCCAAATATCCTGCATTTCCAGTGACTTACATTCAGGCAGTCCAAACGCATGCAGAAGCATTAAATTCCACCCAACAGTGTGGTTAGTAATACTTCATTCTCCAAAATACCAGCTTTAGAAGAGGATAATTCTAGATAAAGTATTAGAAGCTAAAGCCCTTGAATCAACCAAAAAAAAAAAAAAAAAAAAAAAGAAAAAAAAAAAAAAAATATTTTAANCAAGAGGTAAAAAAAGAGAAGAATTTTTTCAAGTAAACACCTTCAAATCCATCTTTAATACTCAAATCTACCAATGTATCCTTCCAACTGACCCACCTTTTCTGCAGCATTAAGGACCTCTCCTACTTATACCACTGCATTTATATACTTCTCTCAAAATTAAATTGTGGCTTGGTGCTCTCTCACGTTCTTAAGAGCTTGTGAAGCATTAGAACAGGTGTGGAGCTGATAAAAAATAAAATACTGAGAGGTAACGGACATGTTGACCATTTGGTCACTGAGATGAAATGCTAATGGATAGGACAGTAAAAGACTTCATCAGATGTAGATCAAGTGGGGGGAGGAAAAAAGGCAAGAAGACATCCACCTAAGGCAGGAGTCATCATACAGGTACCACAGCTTACGCATATAAATTTGTTGTCAAAAAAAGGAACATCTTCAAAAGACCATATCAGTACATCTTGCTTATTTCCATACTTTTGTGGTATGGCAGCAAACATGGCAGAGTTTGGAGTAATTCCCATGCCAGGTCATGTTTCCAAGCCATTAGCCAGAGCAGCCCGACAGCTAGCCTATATAGCATTCAGAGAGATGCCAGAAATTAGAAAACTCTGCTCTGGAGCAGGAAAACGTTTTCCCAATGGACTGATATGAGACAGAAAAAGTATAAAAAAAGGGACCAGAAATAGCCAGATCCTCCTTGCTCCAACAACTAGTAGGCTCAGGGGAGAGCTGACATGCATACAAAAAGGCTTGGCCAAACATACACGGCTCATGTGAGTTCAACAACATCTTCTGCCTAAAGTGACTTTAAAGTCTTGGGTGTTTTGTACTTAAAGAAGGCAGATAAGACAAACTAAAGCCATCTGCAACCACCTGGTAAACGCCTCTAGCATTATCATAGAATGGTTAGAGTTGGAAGGATCATCCCGTTCCAAGCCCCCTGCCATGGACAGGGACACCTCTCACGAGACCATGTTGCTCAAAGCCCCATTCTGCTACAGCAATTCTGCATTACTGTGTCCAGTGTAATAACTTTTCAGTTCCAGAGCATAGCTGTGGCTTCAGGTAAGCTGAGCATTATTGTCACATTCAGGTATTCCCAACACAGCCATACACCCAGCTCTGTCTTTTTGCAAAAACTTCTCCTCTTTTCTTTCCCACTGTAATTTTTTTTGCCCCAGATAAGTTGTGGTGGAACAAATGTTAGTGAGATTGCTGGAACTGTATCAAAGTAAAAGAAAAAAAAATTAAAATTGCAGGAGTATTTTACATGTCATTCTTTTATCTGGTTTGCAAAACAGTTTCAGTTTTGTTTCCGAAGCTGAGGAAACTGGGTGCTGCAAAGAAAAAGTAGCTAAAAAGAACGCATTGAGGTAATACTGTCACTGGATTTTATACACAAATCCATAGCCGATTGCAAAGGGTCATTGAAAAGGAGACATCAACAGGCAGTCTAATAAACTTTACAGAATTTAGCAATCATGGTTAGTAACAGACAGAGAATTTGGGACTGTAGTGCCTTTCCTATGATCGTTTTTGTAAAGATATTTGACAACTCCCTGTTTAGCGCCATCAGATTTTTCAACAAAGAGTGAAGAATTAACTTCTATTATCCTCTATCCATGGGTGGGCTAGTTTTCAACTGATAGCAATAAATTATTTTTATTGTGCAGAGTCTTTGTGCATTCCTTTTCACTGCTGGAGTAGTCATTTGACGAATTAGGAAGCAGAGTTGCGTACTGATAGGATAGAGTCTTGTGGCAGTAGCAGGGATTCAGAGGCAATTCAGAAGATGGGTGTCAGAACAAAGTACTTACATTAAGCAGTTCTTGGCTAACTTGCTTATATGTATATATTTAAACAACAGCTGGACTCCAGGTAGGATTCATAAAACTACCCCTAAAAGAGGCTGGACAAAGGGGACTTGAAAGTTGTGCTTGTTGCCAGGTTGCAATTGATTTCAACTGACCTTGGAGATTCGTTACCTGTTAGACTTTGGTCTCGCATAGTTAATATTCTTCTCAAGAAATGACACAAACAAGCAGTGATGCCTTCTAGAGTCAAAGCAACAAGTAAAATGCTACATCAAGAATCTCTTCACAGTTCCAGAATTCATTTTCATGAGATTTCAATTAATGAAACCTTGTTCTGCTGGGATTAGGTTTCACTCCATGGTACAAGGGCCTACAAGGAAATAACATCAGTCGATTGCTTTGTTTAGTAGAAACCTCTTCCCTAAAGTGAGATGATGAAATAAATACGCAATAGCTTCGGAATTACTTGCTAGGTTACAAATGCTGCATAGCTATCTCTTTCTCTATGGTGTTAACTGTTCCACATTTATTTTAAAAAAAAAAAAATATATATATATATTCAGTGGAAGTTAGTGAAACCTACCTACATATTCAATACACAAAAATGTGACCAGATCTCCCATTCACTTTGAAGAGAACAAACTGGAGTGAGAAGTCTTTTTATAAAACAAACTTGAGTTTACTTCTGGACTAGATCACGATTCACTGAAACAACTACATCTAAATGAGTATCTCTCATTTTCTTTATTATGTGAAATGTGTTAATAAGAGGGTTACAGGATTATTGTTTTTTGAGATGCATCTATTACAATCCCAGTAAATGCTATATCAACACAAAGTTGACACAGATATAAACAAGGAGTGAAATTATCCAACAATTGCATGCATTTATTAATTAGTACATGATGGAAGAAGAATCATATAGTAAATAAGCTCCTTTTTACCAGTTTACTTTCCTCCTGCTTTCATATGTAGTTCTACAGCTAAATAGATAAATCATTGCCCTTGTTAGGACAGACATCGTACTGACTTTGCAAAGCCTCTGATCTGAGGCTTGTCTTGGTCTACCTTGAGCTAAATATGAGCTTGTTTAGCTATCACAGCAATTCTTTGAATGACACATATACACACACAGTATGGTATAAAGGAATACCAACATGAGACAGCAATTAAAAGAGGCAAAAGCTAACACTAGTGACTGTAGATAACTTACTCATGCCCAGATAAACAACTCAATCACAGTCAGTTAAAGAAATACAGACCTGGAAGCTGGGAAAAACTGGTTTTAGGAAGGGGGTAATAAATAAATAATTTTTTACAAGTTTGCACATGAAAAACACACCATTCACAGTAAAATCTAAAGAATCATGGTATAGCAACCAATAAAGAAAATTCAAGGTGTCAAACCATGTTATAAACCACACAAAATTAGTGATAAGGAGATCCTAGAGTAATGAAAAAGCAATTCCAACATTCACATCAATTTTCCTAGGCAAGAGTGTGGGATACTGATGATGACTTACTACAACCCCTCCCACTCTCCCTCAACTTCTACTTAAGGAAGACTTAAGACTTCGGACTAGAAGAGCAATGGAAGAGTAAACAAAATAGTGGAGAAAAGGGGTAGATGCAAGGAAGCATGTGCAGAACAGTTTTAACTGTATTACTGCTAAGAATGTCTTTTCTGCAGTAGGTTGTGGGATTTTTTTCCATACTTATTAGATATGGAATAAAGAGTCTCTGATTAGACTGGTTTCAACTACACCAAAATTCCTGGGGTTTTGTCATACAAGTTTTGTTTCTTTTTTTTTTTTTTTTTTTTAACTCCTATAACAAAAGTTGGAGTGTAACTCTCCAAATATATACCATATAACTCCAGATTAATTTAGGTGTTCTTTATTTGGGGTTTTGGGTTGGGGTTTTTTGTGGGCTGTTTGGGGGGTTTTTTTGGTGGGTGGGGAGTAGGTATTTCTGTTTTTTTTAACTGAGGTCTCAGAGGCAGGTAAGAATAACTCATCTGAGCCAGAGAAGCTTGAACAGCTCTACACAGATTCCTCCTTGGCTCCCCAAAATATTCTTGAGTACTCTTACCAGATACTCCAAAAGTACAGAAATACACCAAAGACTTGAAGTTCTTAATCATTTTGCTAGTCCCTGGCTCTGTGCAAACAAAGAAATTAAACACTTTCACTATTTTAATCTCACTTGTTTCAGGCACACTGTGGCTATTGTAATGCATTTGTGTGTGTCTACATGGATTCACACAAGTATTCGTCTCCCATTTGCTTCTCAACTCAGAATTCTGCATCGTTTGGATTTAACTTACAAACACCAAGGTAAATCCAAAAACAGTGAAGTTTGCCATCACCTAATTAATTTTTACAGAATATTTTATATTATACGTGCATGCATTCATATGTCTGTATGTGCATATAGACATGTTGAGTTCTAGCAAACAATAGTTCTTAAATTATTATATTCACACAAAATATGGCAGTGCAAACTTCTGACACCTATAGTAACGCTGAAGATAATAGTACATTTAAAATGTTCCTCTCACTATTTTTTTTTTCATTCCAAATTGGAAGTGCTATAAAGAAACTCAAAAGGGAAACATTCTCTGTTCTTTTAGAAGATCTAATTTCCTCTTTTGCTTCAATTTTAATCTTTTTCTAGGCTGTGTTTTTAAATACCTTGCTCTTGTGCACTGGCTATGACTACTATCTTCACGCAATGTCTGGAAGAAATATTTGAATTGAATTCAATCCTCTAGAGCTGACCTTCTCTCACATTAAAAGCAAATAATACTTCAATAGAAACTCTAAACATCAACGACACTTTTACTTCCCTGTGAACTAGGAAACTGAACCCGGTCACACACAGGTTAACCGACATTCACCAAACTAGAGTAACTTAAGATGGAAGAGGCCAATGGAGGTCACCCAGGCTGTCTCCCAGCTCAAAACACAGCCAACTTCAGTGGTGCATCAGGTCACTTAGGATCTACTATATGCTCTGTATGAAGCTCAAAATCAAGGACTTCACTTTGTGCTGTTACTGGTAATGGTGCAGAAGAGAAAACCACATGTGAAAAATCCACAGAGAACCAAGAGTAAAAGCAGACTAAGCACATGCATACAGAGCTACTGAGATACACTAATCAGCTTTGCCTACACAACTTGGCGTGCACCACCAGCACCTAATGTGCAGTGATGATTTCATAGATAATAATTACTGTTTAAACAAAATTTACTTCAGAAACTGCAGGATCAATACTGTGTAATAATTCATATAATTTAATTCACAACACAATATCTTGTTTAAATGGTTCATTGAGCTGTAAACTTATATGCAACCCCATCAAAATAAATGTTAGGAAGCCAACTATATGGCAGTAGGCAGAAATATAAATGATCTGCATTCTGTTCTTGGTAGAAGTAACAAATTCTGTCATTAGAATTCAGTAGGACTAAGATCACCTAGTAATGCTTTATGTTGATAACATCAGGGTTACACATCATGCTCTTGTTTGACTGGGCTTCCTCTGGGATTTTCTTTTAGAACTTATTCATTGACCCAATCCAGCAAATAAGAACTGCATTTCTCGTTTCAGTCGACTGCACCATACATTTTTGATTCCATATTTATTCTTACCTCCACCAAAAGACAAGAAAAGCAGTTGTACACCTAACAAAAATCAGAATGTCTAAGAATCAGATCATAAGGTAAATGTAAGAATTTCCCTTTATTTTAATTTTTATGCAACTTTTGCTAATATATGTAAAGAGATTATCATTACTTCTAATTTAAGATGACTGAGAAAGGAAACTGAAACTCCTGCTTCTCCTGGAGTTTAAATCCATATTTCACTCCCTTCATTTCAATTCTGCAACAAAATAGACACAAAAATAGAAGACATTATCCAGTAATAGGGAAAATATTTCAATAAGGAAAAGAGATAAATACAGGGGAGTCACCCATTTGGAAGTTAAATATCTTTCATGCTTACAGTGAATCAACTCTGTATTTTACATGATGTCAGGCACAGTAAAATCAAGCAGATGTTTATACAAGAATATAAAGTGGTACTCTCTAAGGCCAGGCCAGTGTGAAATCTGATTTTTTTTTCCTTGGTGTTTTAGTTTTAATATTATGAGCATTCTTTGGGGCAGGAGGTGGAAAATGAAGAAAGATTTGTCCCTCTGTCTGTCTAGAGGAGAGGGTGGATATTATTTTTTGTTTTAATACAAGTCCTTATGCACTGTGAAGTCTTCCCTCTCTCAAATACAGATCCTGATGAGTTATTAAACCAAGGTGTAACAAAGGTCACAATCTCCTTAAACGTAGTTTTGTTCTGAATTAAGACTGAAGTATACCAACAAAAGCGATAGAACAAATGACACATTGGAAATCAGTTAGGATATGAAGTCAAGAGGAGAAAAATATTAGCAAATTAATCTTATTTGAATTAAATCAAATTTGACAGTTCTCAATAATGCAATCTTTTTGGCCCAAACTCAAACTGAAACTGTACCAAAATTCTTTAGAAAGAATCTATTGGTATTTGGCAAAATAGTCACCACTGTTCATAGCAATTGACTCTATTTATGCCTGTATGTGTACCTACACATTAGACTGCCAAGAAAGCTCTAAGATTAAAAAAAGTGCTGAGAAATAGAACAGACTTCATACTGCAATGTATTTGTTTTCCTTTTACTTAACCATGGAGATTTCTTTCCAATGATGGGCAAGTGACTGGAATTACAATACTTCACATTAGGTTTCTGTGCAAGCAGAACCCTTAGCAAACATAAAAGAACATTGAAAAGAATGCATGGAATGCCCAAGGCTGGCTTAAGACCAAGCTTCAATGTGCCATCTGGTAAACAGGATTTTTATTTTCTTTACCTCTGCTATACAAGATGAGTAAGTAGGTGTGTGGGAATTTGCTGGATTTTGGTTTGTGGGTTTTTTTTTTCTTTTCTTGTTTTTCTCAATTGTTTTGTGGCCCAGGTGCGACAACATTACATATTTGTCATGTAGGGCATCTGAACCAGTGTTGTAATTTTTCTCTTTCACTTAGTACCCTGTGCTGCTCTTTACATCCCTCCACACTTTGAAAATACCAGGTAGCCAGGACAGGGTAGGGCTTGTGAGGGTCATCATCAGCCACACAAGAATTTTTCTTATGAAAAGATGGAAAAATAAATTTGTATTTTTCATTATATTATCCAATAGGATAATTCAAAACAGACTATGAATTTGTGCTTTGCTTGATAATTTCTGGGATAACTTTCTCTTAGTTGATATTTTGCCTCACCTATAAATAATGAACAGAAGCAAGCTGGAGTTTTCTCCACTTACATGTATGCTTTAAGTCATTCCCTTGGTGGATGTTTTACTTCCAGAAGATCACGACTCATCTTTTCACACAATTTTTTGCAGATGAAATAAAGAATTCCTTGGGAGTAAGGACAAGGTTCTGCATAATGGGTTACTGGAGGCCAGCTATCGAGCTTGCATCATTTTTCCCAAATATATCTAAAAGACAGTGTAAGTAATAGACACATCCTCTTGTATATTGTGACTTCTGGCACAAGCAATAATATTTTACTGTAATGGGAAAAATAAATATATTCATAGATGTCAAAGATCCAAAGAGACATTTTTTGAAAAATAAGGATATTAACCTTTCATTCTGACCTAATGTATGACACCATTCTAATTCCCTAACCAGTTTTAGTTCCACATAAGCTACACTTCCAGTCTTAAATTGTTGCACATACAGGTATTGCTACCAGTTTTCAGTTGACCAAAATCGACAACACTTTCATAGACAAAGTAGTCCTTCTATTTACCCAATGAAATTTGCATAGTGTTTTGCCATGAAAGCATGCACTTGTGTGTTTATATTTGTTTTAAATACATAATGAAAGACAAATACGTACATTTTTAGAAGAGCCACTGTAGTATGCTCCACGAAGTTTTTACGTGCACTGTCAATGGTGTATGCTGCACACGGTTTCCATTCTGTTCCTTTCAATGCTTTTGGAATCAATTGAAGTCAAAACATCCTGGAAGAAAAATTCAGTTTTTGCACCCCTGGTTTCAATTATTCTTAAATCTGACGCACAAACACAGCTTTTAAAGATATGTGAGTGGAGTACCAAATAAGGACCTTTTGATTTTCTGAAATACATGTGGTTGAAATCTGAGATCTGCCTGCTGCCAAGCCGCAGTATTTGGAATCAAGTACTGGCACAAGAAAATAAGCCATTGTTCAGAGTATAATTTTAAGAGGAACTATCCTGCAAAAAGGAAAACGTAAATTCCCATACTCTAGTTCATGGTTATAGGACAATCCCATAATCCTTTGTTAAACACTTGAAAGTTGAAATATAGATTCTAGCAATGTTTATCCAGAAGTAATCTTTTGATATAACCTACACTAGACCCTTCTGAGACTTTTCTATATTATAAAGGAATCAAAATTGTGAAATAGAATAGTCCATCTCATCAGTGTTATTTCTAGTTCTCTCCTGTATGTGTTAGTGTTGTCTGGTTTTACACAGAGCTCTTTCAGTCATTTTGCCATTGACTGTAGCAGCAAAAATAATAACTACTGAAATCAAAGTATCTTGAAGGAAATACTGTATTGTTAGGAAAGGTTGATTTCAGATGTCAAAGGATGATATTTTCTGTATGTATAGACACTTAAACATTTATTTGCAGCCCCTGTAAGGGCACTGGACCATCAGCCATCCCCAGATTTGATTGACTAAAAACATTTAAAACCAATAATTGTTTCCTATGTTAATGTCACTCAGAAATCAATTTTATTACAGGTAGCTCTTCCTGGGATGATGGATGAGCAAAAGATACACAGTTAAGATAAAGTATAAGAATAGAGAGAGAGAGAAATTCACTATTTAGTTTTTAAGAGGGCTAAGATTACATTAGAAAGCACACAGTTACATACTGTGGACATTCACACCCAAAAAGGATGGAAGTTGAAAGATTAAACTAAAAAGGCAAGTTTGTATTCCTGATCATAAAATTGAGTAATTTATTCTAATCTTAGGTAGTGCAACAAAGAAAAAATACCAAAAAAAAAAAGAAGCAAATCATCTTTCAGTTTATCAAACAGAAAAATATACGATAGGAGATTTGCTGACAAAGGGTTTCTTCTCATGAGAGAACTAATACACTAATTGACAAAAAGTGTAACAGCAAACCTAGTAGGATCTCCACTAGTCTGGGATTTTAACAACAAATGTGCTCCTTCCAGGGCTCAATGCCAGTGTGACACACCAAGTCATAATGTATAAATTGGCCTAAGAGGAAAAAAAATAAATTAGTCTTAATCTCATACTCAAAGGTTTCAGTTTTCTCACTGTCATTTGTGAATACACATTAACTCAAAGTCTTTTTCATCAGTTTGCCATTCAGGGTTTACTATAAAAAGTCAAAGCCCAGTTAGACCCAGATTTTATTTTTCTCAGAAAAAATCAATGACATCACTGAATTTTAAGGTGTACACATTAAGGGAATATGCCTGCTCAAACAACCCAAAAAAGAAAGAAATAAAGAAATTCCCAAGTTAAATATCCCAAATTGCCTCCTGCAAGTATCTCACAGTTAAGGTACCTACTCTAAACTCTTCAGGAAGGACAGGCAGGGAGGAGGTGTTGTCGTCTATGTCAAAGACCAGCTGGAGTGCGCGGAGCTCCACCTGGGAATATATGAAAACCTGACAGAGAGCCTATGGGTTAGGATTAAAGGGAGGACAGGGGCAGGTGATGTTACAGTGCTGGTCTGCTACAGACCACCTGACCAGAGGGAGGAATATGAGACCCTTTATAGACAGATA
>VXBW01007927.1:48681-69792 GCA_013400375.1 Thinocorus orbignyianus | reverse complement strand
ACTCCCCAGTTGGCATCTCCTGCCCTCCCTTCTCAGCCCCAAGCCAGGGATGTGCCTTGGCAGCACAGAGGGACCTGGGCAATTTTAAACTGAAGCTATTTCTGCTCCCAGGGGTGGTCCCAATGCTTGGTCCCTCATTTCCTGGGGTGGGCAGGGGCTTCAGGGTGGGATTGTGCAGCGGTAGGAGGGGATGGAGTGTTTCCTTGCTGGAAAAAGTGTTTTCTTCCCCCCAGTGTTTTGCCTGTGGTTTTTCCAAGCATTGAGGGCACCGTGTGCTCCTGCGGGCCCTGCCAGGCTGTGGGCATGCTTTTCTACCTGGGAAAATGAAAAACAAGCTCTTTCACCATCTCAGCTGTCTCTGCAGTGGGGAAGATGCCCACAGCCACGCTGGGCTGGGCATGGGGGTGAATTTCCTCCTCTCCCCTCTCACAGGGGTGCTCCTTGTGCCGTGGTACCTGGTGTGCCGCAGTGCCTGGCATCCCCTCCTGGCCTCACGGCTCTGCACAGGCAGGAGATGGGTGAATATGGCATTTGAATAAATCAACTGGACTCCCTGGGATCTGAATGGGGATGGTGATGGTCCCTTTGGGCAGCCCGATGGATTCAGGATTCCCTAAAACTGGGATTCCAGGCACTGGCCGGAGCCCTGCAATCTGCTAAAATCACTTTGGGAGCAGGAGAGCGGGGCGTGCGCGGCCGGTGCTCGGAGAACCCGGGATTATTGAACCAGGGGAAGTCATTGCAACTAGAATTTATGGAAGTGATAAAACAACTTTTGACAACAGGCTCAGCTCCTCCGCAGCTGGGAGAGAATATTTTCCTCTTGTCGGATCGATAAACAATTAATTCTAAAGCAGGGAGCTGGAGAAAAAGGGAGCGTTTTCCAGATTTCTAAACTCTTAATCAAGGTCTGGGTAAAACATAGATGGGAGAGTCTGAGACCTCCTGATAAAATCTTGACCTTGATAACTGGTTCCTCAGTCCCTGGGCCGCAGATGATACTTCCTTTGCTGAATAAATCCACTTTTAAATATAGAACTTCTTCCTAGATATTTGTGCTTCCCATGTGTTTAATGTAGCTTTACTTAATAATCTGCTCCAAAATGCTGACTTTCGCCCTCCCCCTCCCCCTCGTTTTAATTGAATTCTAATTTCCATTCAGAATCGGCTTAAATGAAACGAGTTTAAAAGCATAGTAAATAAGACATATAATTCACTTAGTCTTACCATAAGCTGTGAAAATAAAGAATCCAAATAACTATTGAAACCTGCCCGTGGTGCATCCTGCTCGTTAGTGGGAGACCCTTTTGCTAAACGTGACGTCTTTGTGAATTGCCGGCTAAGAAAGCATAATTAATTATAATTAATTATTTCCAGATGGAAGTGCCGTAACGTGCCAGAGGTTAATGTGCTGGGTGCTCCTTGTGTGTGTGGGGCAGGAGCTGGGGTGGACAACCTGGGCTGCCTTCTCCCTGCCCCACATCTCTGGGGTGGATGGAAGATGCTGAGGGCTGGGTGAGCCCCGGAGCATTCCCTGCTCCCCATCCCACTCACAGCATCCCAGGATGGGGGGCTGCCTGCACTGGTGTCCCATGTCCATGGGTTTGGGAGGCCCTGGGAGAGCTGAGGGACCTTTAGCAGATCCTCCATCATCTGCTGCAGCTGATGGAAACCCTGGGTTTTAATGAAACATCCCCAAAAAGTGTTTGGGTGCAGAACGCCTGATGGGCATGGTGCTGCCGGGTGGTGGGTACGATCGAGAGCGGTGTGTGGGGATGTCTCTTTGCTCCCCAGGGGTTACTGGAGTTGTCTGAGACCCTGTTTTGTAGGAAGGGAAGAAAAAAATGGCATAGGGATCTCTCCCGTTTTGTGGTTGGTGCCTGGGCAGTGGGGGAATTTATGCTGTCGTGCTGCAGCAGGCACGGAGCTGGCGGCTGCACTGGGGACAAACGCTGCTTTTGAGCTGTTTTGTGGCTCCTGGTGAGGGGACCCCCGAGGCTGGGGTTGTCACAGCCCTGATGCTCAGGATCTTTCTTTGTTTGGGGGGCTGGGGGCTCTGCGTGCAGCTGGGGATGCTGAGAGTGTGGAAATGGTGGATGCTGCTGGAGAGCATCGCTCTGTACCGAGGGGCTCTGCAGGCAGCCCAGGTAATCTGCATCTCAGTGCATCCCTGCTGCCGTCACCCGGAGCCCTGCTACGGCCAGGGCTGTGTGAACGGGGTGCCCTCCCCCCAACCTTCCCCCTCCTCCTGTCCCCACCATCTGGGGGCTCCGGCAGCACCGCAGAGGGAAGAGGTGACAGCAGCATCGTCGGGGTGACATGGTGACAGTGGCATTGCGTGGTGGCAGCACCACTGGCGGGGCTCTACTTGTCCCCCCTACATGAGAGCAGAGCCCCCAAACTGGGAGCAGGATGGGATTTGCAGGGAGGGCTCTCACAGGCCCATCCATCTGGGGAGGAGCTTCATGGAATATGCAAATCCTGTTATGAAGAGGGGCCTAAATAATTATACCCATAGCCAGATTTTTTAATTTTTTTCTTTTTTTTTTTTTTTTAAATAAAGCTATCTCCAGTATATTGCAGAAGTAATTAGGAATCCTGAGCTGGCTGTATCTCGATCTTTATAGCAACATAGCTGATAAAGCATGATTCAGGGACCTCGTTATCTTTTTTTAAAGAAGTTTTTATTTAACTTCCGTGAAGTTGCCATGGTTACTCCTGTGCATGGCTTCCCTGCCTCTCCTGCCTTAAGTGCAGCTGCTAGCGTTGAGAATTAAAACATCTACATTTGGAGCAGCCCCGTCGTCCCTCCTCCCTTCCCCGCTGTAATCCTGGCTGTGCTTTCATGGTGGGGTGTTGGTGGTGGTGAGGAGAGGGGTGGCTGCGGTTCCTCAACCTTTGCTGACCCTGGAAAAGGTATTTTCAGCTCCTGGGCTTGAGGTTTTTGGCTTAGTAAAGCTCCTGCTGAATAAATTCCCCTTCCCCCAGCAGGAGGAACTGGGAGGGGGAATTTAGGTTCCCTTTGCCATGGGAAAGGCACCAGTTCTTCTGTGCTGAGCCCTCCCAATTGTCGCTCTGCAGATGCTGTGGGATGTTCAGCGTTGTAACAGCCCCATCCCCATCTCTCACCCCCAAAACCAGGGCTGGAGCTCTGGCTCCTTGTCCAGGATGGAGCAGACCTCACTGCTGATGGAGCTGCTGAGCAGGGCTGTGATCCCCTCCTCGTCCCAGTGCTGGCAGCTTGGCTTTGGCATCTCCTTCTGCCTGGAGATCGGCTGCTGGGTTTGGCTTCTCCTTTGCTTTCCTGTCATCTTTGGCCCTGGCAGCCCCGTGAAGGGGTGTCATGGGACGCTGCGGTGGCTGTAGCCTGTCACATGCATGAGCATCCTTGCAGCCACCTCCTGAAGCAGACTGGGGACCAGGGACACGCTGGTGAGGCACTTTCTCTTGCAGGGGATGTGCCACTGCAGGTCCCCTCCTTCCCTGCTCAGCCCCTGTGTGCCACGGGAGGGTTTTGCTCGGGTGGAAGCAGGGGAAGAGGGATACTCCAGTGCAGTTGGTGGCACGCCATGGATGACAGTAGGATTGCTGTGATGTGCTGTGGGTGCTCATCGACTCAGCCTGATATGTTCCCTGCCTTGCGAGGCATGGTGGGGCTGTAAGATGGAAGGGGATGGTGGTGGGAGGCACTGGCAATGGGGACCACTGCCCAGGAGTCCTGGCTCGCTCTGTGTTTTGGCTGATAGGACCTCGTTGTCCAGGAGATGATGGAGCAGGAGGTTTGATGACCCCCAAATGATCCCTCTCCCCACGCTGTGCGGGGAGGCCACGGATGCAGGCTCAGGGAGCCAAGGTGGGGTATGAGATCAGCCCGTTTCCATGGCGATGGCCATGACATAAGACAGCGACGGGAGATGTTTTGTGATAACACGTCTGGAACCAGGCAAGCCCAAGAAGTTGGGGAGCTGAGGAGGCAGCCATACGGTGGGGATGCTGGAGGGTGGGGGAAAAATATCGACATTCCATCAGTTGTGCGTGATGGGAAGGAGAAGCCATGCTGCCACTGCCTCCGGCCAGTGAAGAGCTTTGATTCCTGCTGGCCAGAGTTTGGGTCTCGTGGGTGCTTGGTGCTGCCACCCACACCCCTGTTGCCCACCCCTCTGGCACCGGGCAGGTAACGAGGAGCCCTGCGCCCGGCCGATGTTGCCAACCGTCTGTCCAGGGCAGGGCTGGACCGGACCCTGTCCTCATTACGTCTGTCAAAGTTTTGTCAAAGCTTCCCCTCCTGCTCCTCTTGGCATTTTTAAGCAGCGGAGGGTGGGAGGCTGCGTGGGAGGTGAAGTCACACCAGAAATAATTCTGCACGTCCTGGGGTGCGAGCGGCACTGCGGGAAGGCACCTCTCCCCGCTGCTGGCCCGTGGCTGCCTGCCTGCTTCAGAAAGTCCCCGGGATGAAGTGAGCAGCTTTTATTTGTTTGTCTCCCCTGTCTTTCTCCTCCCTCCCTCCCTTTCTTTTTTTTTTTTTATTTATTTATTTTATTCCTCTCTTTCCCTTCTCCGTTTTCCTTCCTGATGAAAGATTTTCTTGCGGTGTCAAGGCAATGTGACCTGGTTCCGTAATAAAGAGGAAGGCTTATTAGAATTAAAGCCCAACAGTGTTAAAAAAGCAATCTTTGCAAGATTGAGGCCATGGGGGAATTGTAAATTCTCAGCAAAGACCTCATTTAAAGACTGGGATGAAAACACATGCGCGCGCGTGCACCGAAGCCTTGCACCGTGCGGGGATGTCTGGTTTGGAGGAGAATTTGGGGGAGGACGAGGGAGCGGAGCGATGCTTGGATCCTGCCGGAGTTGCCTGGGATCCTCCTCTTAGACTGGCGCCGGGGTGGCTCCGGGAATGTCCCTTGGGTCTGGGTTTGTTTTCCTTGTTCCTTTGGGGACCCCCTCCCTGCAGCACCCACCCTACCCCAAACCTCCTCCCACCTCCCTTGCTCATCCCCTCCCGGCACGGCCGCCCACCATGGCGGCGGTGGGAAGGATGGCAGCCAGCGCAGGGTGCTCGGTGGTGAGTCAGGCTGCCCGGGCTCCTCGGGGGTGTGTGTGTGTGTTTGGGGGGGGCTTCCCCAGCTTCTCCCCCCACCCCGAATTTCCCTTGGAGTGCAGCGGGCGTTGGGCCAGCGAGGAGAGCCGGGAGAGGGTGTCCTTCACCAGGCTCTGAGACCCTCTTTGCAGTAGGGTGCTGTCTCTGTGGGTGCTCCCCACACTTGGGCAGGGTGTGCGGGGGGTTTGCGGTGGCCGCAGGGCAGAGGGGTGCCCATGGGTGAGATCTCATCCTGCCTGCAGCATGTTTTCCCCCTTGGTCTGTCTCTTTGGGTGCGTGGATGGGACATCTAATCCAAGAAGAGCTTGGGTGGGGAGCAGGTGAAGTGACCCCGCTGCCTTCACTCTCCCTCCTCCTCCTCCTGCTGGGTTTTTCCCCAGGAATGGCCACAGCCAGAGCTGCCGCAGCGTTCCCGTGACCGGCAGCGAGTGACGGCGCTGTCAGAAAGGCCCTGGACCTCCTGCTGCCCACGGAGCAGCAGCCCTTGCCCTTCCCCACGGTGGTCTGTTGTCATGATCCGCTGTTATCTGTCTAATTAGAAAGTAAGCTCTCCTGGTGGGGAGCACGGCGGCTTCTCCGGCTCTTAGCGCCGCTCTCACCTGTGGTGCGGTAGGAATGAGGATATCTTCAGCGAGCAACAGGGAGAGCTGATGTGTCTTGATCAGCTCAAGGGAGAGCTGCCTCATGCTGGCTGGGCGAGGGGAGGGGGCTACTGGCAGCCAGTGATGCCAGGAGTCAGCGGGGGTCTTGGTACCAAGGATGCTTAGAGCTGGTGGAGCCCAGTGGCCAGAACCTGGTGCTACCACCTCCTGCAGGTTTGTTGATGCATGGAATGGTTTGGGTTGGAAGGGACATCAAAGATCATCTTGTTCCAGCCCCCTGCTAAGGGCAAGGACACCTCCCACATCCTGGTGGCCCTGGCCAAGGCTTGCCCACCACTGCCAGGTCACCAGCAAGCCATGCTGCTGAGGGCTTGCTGGCTTGCTGGCTGAGGGACAAACATGTGTTGTGCCAACGGGTCCTGCTGTGGGTGGGACATCAGAGAATTCTTTCTCCGAGGTCTCACTCGTGTGCAGGGGCAAAAGCAGGGCTGTTCAGTTGAGTGGTGGTTCTGGTCCCATGGTGCCTGGTGCCCAGCTCAGCTCCAGCCTTGGTTGTCACATCTGCTCCTGGATATTTACAGCTGAGCAGGGCTGGCTCCAGGAGGAGCAGGGAGGCTGGGCACTGAGTTTCAAGGTCTCTGGCAGGGCTGGTAGAAATGAGAGCTCCTGGTGGATGCTGCCTGGCTTGGAGCAAAGGTGCACGGCTGTGGGGTCTCTGCAGAGCTTGTAGGGCTTTGCTCTTCCTGCAGCAATGGGCTCGGAGGGGTGGTGAGGGAGGAAACTCCTGCTGCAGCCCTCGATGTCCGTAGATGCTCTTTTGTGCCTGAAATTACTCCGTGACAGCAGAGCTGCAGGGGGTGCTTTGGACCTGACCCAGGTCAGAACTCGAGGACCGGTGATTCCTTCTGCACAAGCCCTTGTGCGAAGTGGTGACGGCCTCCTGTGTGTCCAGGGTTGTGTTTATCCTGAGATGTGACTTAGAATTTGGTGTGGGCTTTGGGCAGATGAGTTTTGGGGGCATCCTGGTCCTCTCCTGTCCTCTGGATTGGCAGCAAAGACCCTGAGGAGCAGGAGGTGGGTTGCAGATGAGGATCCTTGTTGAAGGGATATGAGTAGACCCCTACCCTGCTGCCTGGGGCCAGCAGGAAGGCAAGGCTGGTGCTGCCACCTCTTCCTAACATGCTGTTAATTTAAAGTCTCGTCGAGGAGCCTTTCACTCCAGGATAAATGACCTTTTTCCCTCCAGAGCCAGTGTGAGTTACTCTGACGTTTTGCTACTGAGTCGACATGGGAAGGGGAGAGTCGGGGATGAGATTGGGTGATAGGTGAGAGAAGCAATCTCTGGGAGGCCATCAATTTGGATTAAGCTTTGTGGACTGGGATGTAGGGTAATCGCCATCCTTCATTTCAGAGAGGTAAGAAACAAGTCAACTTCTTTACGGATCATTATTGCTGCAGGAAGAGTTGCTTCCACCACAGCCATGGGCACGTATTCCTGCTGGAGTGGAGGAGGGTGTAAATCTGGAGGAGTAAATCTGGCTGCAGCAGAGTGTGCTGGGGCAAACGTGGTTCTGGAGGTGCAAGTTGTGATCTGACTTCACTGTGGAGCTGGGTGCTGCTGCTGATTTCCCTCCTGTCCTGGACCACCCTGCCCAGGGCTGCAGGGTGCTGGAGCCAGAGGAGGGGACCTGTGTTGGTGGGAACTGATGGGGGGCAACCCCTTTATTCCTCAGGGAGCTTGGATACAGACCTGCCCCAAGGATAGGATGCTCTCTATTTTGGTCCCTCCAGCCCTGACTGGGCTTTTTCCAGCTGTGCCCACTAGCGGAGGCTCCCTGATGGGGTGTTGGAGGTGCTCTTCCATCCCCCAGCGTGGCACCACAGAGAGGGGAAACCTACCACAGGGGGAGAGGGAACCTGTTCCCATAGCATCCCCCCAGCTTCCCAGCCCTGCCATGGCAGGAGTTGCTGAGCATCTCCCCGGGCCTGCTGACAGCAGCGCTCTCCAGGCATCATCCTCCTCCTCCTCCCGCCCGCGCACGCCTACACGCAGCCAGCGATAAAAGGCTCAGCCCCGTAAACAAGGGGGAGAGGAGGAGTGATGGAATGGAAATGGGGCAGCGGTCTGAGGCGGGGGAGCCAGGGTGCGAAGCCCCAACCAGCCGAGCTGAGCTGGTGGGGCTGGTGCAGCTGGTTTGCTGCTGGGAGAGCCAGGAGATGCTGGTGGGCCGGCAGGGAGGAGAAATCCGTTTTGGACTTGCTGAGTGGAAGGCCTCTCTTCCCTTTTGTTTGTACTTTATTTTTTTTTTTTTATATATCCGAGTGCTTCATTTTCCAGAAGCTGTCGTTTTACATAAACCTCTCAGCGAGGTACATCCATTCCCACTGCCAAAATCTCCATATCAAACACTTGTAACATGCCGCTGAACTGACAGCCCTGACTATACACGCTCCGTGGCTTTACAAAGGGATGCTGCGTCGGTGAAGGATATAAATACACGCATTGAAATGACACGCAGCGCGCCCGCTCCCCCCTGCTCCCTTCTTGCTGCCCAGTTAAAATTTGAGCTGCAGCCTCGGCACAGCCACCCGTGGTCTTCCTCCCGGTGCCCCATGATGCCCACCCGGGAGCAGGGGATGCAGGGTGGGTGGGTGTGATGCACCGTGGTGGACGCAGGGCTGAGGTGCTGCAGGCACTGTGGGGAGTGGGGTGTCCCCGGTGAGTGTGGGAGCCCCTGGGTAGTGATGAAGAGTGTGGGAAGCCTTTGCTGGTGCAGTGCCTTGGAGCTGAGCAAAGGCTGAAGTGGCCTTCCCTCAGTGCAGGGTGAAGGATGCAGGATGAAGGATGCAGGATGAAGGATGCAGATGCCCCTGCCTGTGTGGCAAGGGGCTGAGGTGCCTGTGCTGAGGGTAGAGGGGTGAAGCACCAGTGCTGACCAAAGGGATGGAGCTGGAGAACCAGCGGAAAGGGCTCCTCCAGCCCAGCAAAGCACCCGAGTTTGCCTTTTTTTCTTAAAAAAGGGGAGCTGATGCAGAGATGCCAGGGAGCCTGGCACCCTAGGCAGCCCTGCCCAGGGCTGGTGATGCACTTGCAGCTGTTACAGGGTCAGGAGCCCCTGAGTTTCTGCACCACAGCATCCGTGGGAACCCTTTTCCAGCTGGGATGGGGCTATGGTGACACCTTCTGCCTCACATGGAGACCCCCACACCTGGTGATTCCAGAGAAGCTGGGGCTTCTTGGCTTGAAACACACTCTTTGCCTCAAATCCCATTTTAATGGGAATATGGGGACAGAGGGAGTTAAGCAATCAACTGCTTTATTTTCAAAGGAAATTCTTTTTCTTTCTGGATGAAACTCAAATCCAACCCCAAATCTCTGTTTCTCTGCAAAAAAAGGAGAAGGAAAGAAATGCAAAATACGCTCCCCATCCCCCAGAGTCTCTCAGTCTTGCAGCTGATGAGCAGAAACCCTTCCTGCTCAGCCTGGGATTCCCTTCATCCTCTTCAGAAGGAAGTTGAAGCCATTGCTGTTGGCGTCAGGGCCTCTCCTGTTCCCTGGGGTGGGACAGGGCTCTCTGGGGACACAGTGGGATGCTGGAGCAGGTCACTGGGGAACGGGCTCTGCTTGAGGGCTGAGAGCTCCTGTGGGTCCCCTACCCCCTCCCTGGGGCTGTCTTGTTCCTTCTACCTTGGGGGGGTTCATGGTCAGTGTTGGTGTGACCTTTGAGGGCACCCCATGACAAAGCTCCATTGGGCTTGGGGGTCACTGGGTGTCCGTGGGTCCTCCCCGTTACCCGTGGGGTGCAGGGGGCATGTGCCAGCCGGTGCCATGGGCTTTTCCTGGCAGAGCGGGTACCTCCGTCGTTCGCAACGCTGCACTTGGAGGGTTCTGCTGCTCTTACAGTAAGACGGGAACCTTGACGTGGGAAATATGAGAGTTTTTTTTTTTAATGTGATACCATTAAAATGGTTTTTAATTGAGTTCATTTCTGCAAGTTCGATGATAAATTTTTAAGCACCTCAACTCGGAGAGACAGGTCTGCGCTTGGCTCCTCTGCTTCTCACACGAGAGCAGCTCCGGGACCTGAAGTGTTTTTGGGTGACTGCCATCTGTATCCTCAGAAACGCCCTGAGACCCCTGTCCCCCAGATGAGGGGAAGCCTGGCATGTGCATGGTGGGATGTATGTGTCCCCCCAAAACCTCCCGTAGCTTTGCTGCCCAGGCTGGCGGTGCCAGGGGATTCAGGGATGCTCTGGGTCGGGTCTCTGGAGTTCTGAGTGTGTCTGGGGCTGCTGTGGAGGGGTTTGTATTGGCTCCCCCCAGGGAAGATGCTTGGGGGGAGACTTGGAACTAGTGCCCAGGGCTGTGTGTGAGGAGGGAGTACCTCTGGGCGCCCAGGTAGAGTCGGGGCTGGAGGGGAGAAACCTCTGCTCTTGGATCTGTGGCTCCTTCCAGCTGGGATGAGCCGTCCTTTCCCCAGGACATGAGAGGGATCTGCTGCTGCCGTGGGGAGAAGCCACGGAGGGTGAGGGCAGGGGCGCTGCAAGCTGCAATGCCATCTGCTGCCCTCGCTGGTGGACGGGCACAGGTCTCACGTCCCCAAACCACTCTTTTTAGAGGAGAGAAGTGCACTGTGATGCTCCTGAGAGCCTGGCCATGATGATGTGAGGTTGGCAGCTGCTTGAGGGGTTGTACCGTACCTGGGGGGCTCCTGTGCCCTCTGTGGGCTTGGGACAGCCCTCAGGGCTGAGGGCTGGGATTGCCTTTTCTCACCTTGGAGGGAACAATCCAGGTTTGTCCCCGGGCAACTGGAGAAACTGAGCACAAGATGCTGTGTGGTGGGTTTGAGGGGGGGCCCTTTGGTCCATGGCTGTGCCCCATGGCTGCTGGAGCCCCTGGGGGGGCTGTAGGTCCAGAGGGGTTTGGCTGAGATGGGCATGCAGTTTCAGGGGTGCTCCTGGCCATCACCCCCCAGCCCTGCTGCCCTCCCCTCACTGCCCCGGTGCCCGGGCTGGCTGTTGGGTACGCACCACGCTGGGTTTGCCCATCTGCTGTTGGTGGGGAAGGAGTCTGGGGGGGATGCTGTGGGTAACAGGCTCAACTGGAGCATTGCCCTTGGCTCTGTCCCCTGGCAGGAGCCAGTGGCACGGGCAGCCCCTGCCTTTCACCAGCGTTGCTGATCCCTGTGCTTGGTTTGGTGCCCAGCTCCTGCTGGCATTGACAGCTGCTGTTGTGGCCCCTGACCGGGGGCAGCCCCCAGAGCCACCTGCCCCAGGGCTGCCATCCCTCTTCCCTGCTTTCTCCTGAGGCTTTTCCCTCCTGTCTCCATCCTTTCTGGTGTGGGCAGGGGGAGCTGGAGTTGGGCAGAGGGGTCGGTGAGGTGCTGGGCTCCTGCTGTGAGCGACGGAGGGAAGATGGTCTCTGCAGGCAAAGTTCATGAACGTTCATCACTGGTGATGGGAAGTTTTTGTACGTGCTGATTAACTGCCTTCCTCTGATGTGACATGGCAAGATAAAATATGAGCGGCTGCATTCTTTGACTTAAAACTTAATTAAAACTATATATCAAAAACGTAAGACCCCAGGCTTAATAAAACCTGATAAAATTATACTAATACACTTCAATTTCAATCCAAGGCTCCCTGATGGAAGAGCGTGAGAGGCTGAACCCATAACTAGATAAGAAACACCTCCTATGCAATATTTATGGCGCTGTCCTGCTTGAGATGCATGGCCTCTGAGGAAGACTCTGGCACGGTGATGAAGAGGAGTTGTCAGCCCAGCTTATGTGTAAACAGGAGAGAGGGCAAGATCACGCGGGCGTCCTCCTGGCAGGGGGAGAGGGGCTCTGGGGATGAGCTCCAGGAGGCAGGGATGCTGCCCCCCACCCCTTGCTGTGCCCTGGGGCTGCCTTGACACCCCAGCCCTGCCTGTGGTTCCTGCCTGTGTTGCTGGTGGTCTTGCTGCTGTTTCTTGGGGTGGAAGGAGAGGTTGTGAGCTGCTGCTGGTAGATGTTGGCCAGTTTGCCTTTACGGGGTGTGGGGTGATTTATGGAGTGAGATGCTGCACGTTGGATTAGAGGCTTGGAGCCAGAGACCTATGATTAGCAGGGAAGGCAGAAAACGAGCCTGATAGTTGTCCGTGTGGAAGTGTGACTGTCCCGGCAGGGAAGGTGGTTGTCGAGCTGTTGGGGGGATGATTTGGGGATGTAGGTCCCCCTCTGTTCCCTGTTCTCCAGGCAGAAATCAACAGGAGACCCCAGTCCCCCCTCAGCAGATTCTCTCCAGCACATCCCAGAGAATCCCCGCCACTGGAAGTGCTCACTCAGCCTTTCCCTGATGGCCCCACATCCTCAAAATTTCACTTTCAGGCAGAAATATCCATGGTTTGTGTCTGCGGAGGGGTTTGTGCCTGGGGCAGGTGTCACCTAGGGGTGTTTGGTGGGGATGGGGGTTGGCACGGTGCAGGCGGCTGCGGTGCCCGCCGGCCCCGGTGGTGTGGGAAGCGGCTCTGGCAGACTGTTAATGTGGAGCATAAATCCTGGTGGAGACAGGGTAGGTCAGAGGAGGGAGGCAGGACCAGCAAAGCATTGCGGTCAATGAGACTCTGTCCTTAGAGGAAAAGCTGGGGTCTGATTACGGAGCGAAGGGAAAAACAGGCGAGGATGCTTTACAGGGAGAAGGGGAGGGGGGGCTGTGGGAGTGCTGCGACCCCTCTGACACCCCACACAGCTGATGCTGCGGCTTCGGCATCCTTCCCTCCCCATCCATAATGCTACCTCTGCCTCCCTCGCTGCCAGCCAGCTTTTGGGGGCGTATCCCCATTTTTGCTGTGTTTGGACACAGCCCGGAGCCCCGTGTGACTGCAGCCGGTGTTGGGAGCGGGGGGCATTTTGGCTGCCTTCGGTTCCTTGGGTTGCACCTAAAGCCTTCAGGACACCCCAGTTTGGTCTGAGTGTCGTGGTTTGGGATGGGCTTCCCATGTCCATTTGGAATACAGAGCATGAAGGCTCCCCAGTGTTTGGGATGTGGGGGGGCAGACTCATCTATTTGGGTTGGGGATGCAGCCAGAAACTGGGGGGCTGCTGAGATCTGGCACTGCTGGGGGGCTCTGAGCCCGTCTCGTGTGCCTGGAGGCCATGGCCATGGCTGTCCCCGCCATTCCCCCTCCTCCTCTCCCTTCCAGGTGACCGGGTACGTGTCTTTGGGATGCGCTGATGTGTGTTGGTGTTTTTCCAAGACGGTGGCAGGCCTGCAGAGAGCGACCTGGCTTCACCCCAGCGCCGGGGGTGCAGGCGGGGGATGGTGAGATGGGTGTTGGGCTGTTGGGGACCCCCCTGTGTGGGCAGGAGGGGACCTGGTGGGCAGCAGCATTGGCTCTGTGGCTGCAAGGTCCCCATCCCCTTTCTTCCTCCCCCGAGCCCCCCGGGAGCTGGATGTAAGGATAGAGCACAAGGAGGAGGGATGGGTGTTTGCACGCCAGTACCCATCTCCTGCCCACCTCTCCTGCCCATCTCTGCCCACCTGCTACCCCCCCTTCCCCAGGCTTTGCCCCTCTCCCCAGCCCCATGCACGGGTGCTCTGTGGAGCTGTATTTTCAGAGACTGCGGGGGATGTCGTGTGTGTAAAATTAGCACTGCCTTGTTAGTCCTTTTCAGGCTAATTCGGAGTGAAATGCTTTAGCAGCGATGGGCTGATTCTATCAGGAGAACAAGGACTAATTAAATTCACTCTGACCATCAAGCAGTAAATTATTTATACCCAGACAGATGCAATCTAATCTCTAGCATCCAGCCCCACTGAACTTGCATCCTCCTTGGGTTCGGGGTGAGGAGTGGACAAAAAGAGCAGAGGGGCAAGGGGAGGTGGGGTTGGGACAGCAGGGGGACTGGGGGGGTTGCAGAACCAGGGAAAGCAAATCTGTTTTCTCCGGTGCTTTGGTGGGACCCCTCTGCCAGCACTGCAGCCCCTGGCCCTGTGTTTGAGGGGGGCTGTGGGGCTGGGGTCTGCAGGGCTGGGACTGGAGGAGCAGCTGGAAGAAGGGCTGGGGTGTCCCCCAGCAGCTCCCGATGTTCATCCATCTGGGATGCTGGAGTCAGACCCCTGCCCTCAGCTGGGGAGGTGCAGGAGTCGTCCTCCTCCTCCTCCTCTTTTTCTTCCTCTTCCTCCCGGAGAGGAAGGTCCAGCACCCTGCAGGGGGATCCTGCCACCGTGTCTATGTCTCCATGGAGGTCCCCACAGCGCTGTGCCGTCTCCATCACACCCCTCCCTTCACCCCCTCAGCCCCAGAGGGCAGGGCAGGCAACTCCACTTGGGACAGATCCCAACGCTGATCCCAACCCGTTATCCGCTCCTTCAGGAGGTTTCTGGTTGTGTTGGTTTTTTTTTTGGTTATCTGACCCCAGTGTCTGATTAGATCATTCCTGCCTCTCGGTGGGTAACATGAGCTTTAACTGCTCAAAAGCTGCAGTTCGCTCTAATTACTATTGAGCCGAGATCCCTCGCCTTCTCCCGAATCGAAGGGGAAGAGTGAAAAAAAATAATCATTTGCTACTCCTTCGGGAGGTTGTAGAGGATTCCGGCAACCTGGGAAACTGCTCCGGTTGGGGCTTGGTGAGACGGTGTGGGAAGAATTACCTGGATGTTAATTATGTCAGAGGGACACAAGGAGCTAATTGCAGAGCAGCCAAGACAGGGCATCGCGGGGCTGGTCCTTGCTGTCTTGGGGAGGGAGATCTCCATCCCATTCTGGGGAGGACTGGTTTAACTGAGAGCTCTGTCTGCTGGTGCCAAGGCCCTGCTACTTGGTTCTGTGCCGGATCGTGGCTTGGTGCAGCCAGGGCAATATCAGGACTCGGAGGGCTGGGTTTGCATGTTCTCCAGCTGTGGGTCCTGTGGGGTCGGGAATCTGCCAGGAGGATCCCGACATCTCCTGGAGTTGCCCCACTGCTCCCCCAGCTACGGCGGTAGGATGGGAATAGTTCCACTGGAGACGATTTTGTGTTCTTGGTATGTTTATTAAGGTGTTTGGAGGTAAATCTGGTGTTACCCGGCCTGTTCTCCCTGGCTCTCTGGTTCAGGAGGGCTGGAGCAGAGCTTCCTTCAGGGCTGCCCAGGAATCCTTCCCCGTAACGGGCAGGCTCCAGAGCTACGCAGCTCTCAGTAGCTTTGAACCGACCCTTTCCACAACAAATGTGGCTTTTTTCCCCTAATACTGAAGGAAAAGGCGCATATGCAAGGCTCTGATTGCATCCCACCCAGCATGGCCTCATCGGTGCCTTCTTCTCACTCCTCTCCCACTGCGCAGCGTTTTGGGACGCTTGAACCCAAACGGTGTTTGCGTTTGCGCCGGCGATTAATCTCTGTAGCAGGGGAGGGGAACTCCTATTATGAATCAGGCTCATAACTCTCGGCGCACACATTCCCAGAGCCCCGCTGAACTATTAATCCTGGCGGCTCCCTGGGGTAGGGAGGATGGAGGGGGAAATGTCACCTTGTGGCAGGAGAGCTGTGACAGGCAGCCAAGCCAGCCAGCTCCATCCTGGAGGTGGCTCCTGGTCTCCAGATCACCGCGATGGACCATGTGGCCTCACAATTGATTTAAAAAGGGAGAGAAAAAAAAAAAAAAAAAGAAAGAAAAAAAGAAAGGCAACTGCTTAGCTCTGGTTTTGCTGCTGCTGAGAGGACAGATTTGCCTGCTGGCAGCTCTCTGCCATTAAATGGATGAGCTATTCAAGTGTGGGTTATGGATTTAGGATCAGCCTGACTGTGCTGGAGAAGACACAGGATGCTGAGCCCAGATGGATGTGTGGTCCGGGATGGGGGCCCGCGGGGAGCTGACACGCTCTTTTTGGTAGTGGCAGAAGGCGGGATGGAGGAGCCTTCCCCAGGAGCAGATAACCTTGCAAAGGGCGAGGAGCTCCTCCAAACTCTTCTCTGCATGTGTGGGGGTGGCTTGGCCGGGTCCCCTCCTGGCCAGGGGGACACACACAACACGCTGCAGTGGAAAGCAGAGTGGTAAAAGAGATTCCAGGCTTCAGCTCATGGCTGGATTGGGTGAGAGGGAGTTTGTTACACAAGCCCCGCTCACAGGAAGGAGTTGGGAATTTTCTCCTGGGTTTGATGGAATTGGTTGGGAGGTGTGAGTGACCATGCTGGAGGAGAGGGGCTGGGACGTGCTGGATGCTTCATCCCTGTGACCTGCAGTGCCATGGTGCCACCCAGAGCCACCTGCAAACCTGCCGTGGAGCCGAGCGGATGAGCTCCTGGTGTGGTCCCAGCTTCCCCAGTGCCTCTTCTCCATGGTGCCATCACCATCCTTCTCCCCATCGGGGAGCAGCACCAGGAGAGAAACCTGACTTGACTTAGATGTTTCAGAGTCTGGAGGCAACTTCCAGGCTGCAAATACCCCTTTCCAGCCCCAAGGCTGCCGCCAGCACTCTCGCTGCTCTTACAGGGGTGGTAGGGAGTGAGCTGAACCTGGACCTGCTCTTGTCCCACCAGCAGCCAGCAAGGAGAGGGGCTTGATTTCCTGGTTTTTGGCTCCTGAGGATCACCTGCACATTGAGCCGCCAGAAAATGAGGCCGTAGGAAGGTGCCTTCCTGGTGCTGCTCTGAGTGGGACGGGATGCCACTTGCTTGCTGCCCAGGGACATGGCCGGGGTCCCAGTGTCTCCCATCTCTGCAGCCTGTGAACATTCCTGGAGCTGCCAGGGTCAGAGTCCAGCCCGGCAGTGCCAGCCCAGTTCAGAAATGCCAGCATTTAAAATTTTTTTTTTATTTTTATTTTCCATTTTTGACATTGTTCCTCAACCCCTCTCTCGCGCTCCTTGTTAAGCTGTTAAATCACTCCATTTATTTAGTACGAGCATTGCTGAGAGCTCATTTTTATCTTGGTGAAAACCAGACTTGCTCATGGGCACATAATGAAATTGTATAAATATACCCTTAGCTGGGAATCTAATTTATTTTTCCTGTTCATTATGGGGTAGAAGGCCATTATGAGATGTATAACTTTTTTTTTTTTCCCAGTGCTGGAATTGAAAGGCTGGTGCGGGCTCTTTTTATACTGATGATTTCGTCCTGATTCAATTTAAAGCTGGTTAGAGCTCAAATACTGTAGCATAATTGACAAAGATCGGTGTGGGTTGTAATGCTAATGTCTTGTCTGCGGCTCCGGCAGCGGCGCTGGGCGAGGGCAGGTTGGGAACGGGGTCCGGTGGAGAGTGGCCAGTTCCTGGCATGACCGGGACAGGCACAGGGAGTGGGGACAAGCCGCCTGGCAGCGGGGACATCCCCGGTGAACCCCGCTCACCCCATACCCCAGGGAGCAGCGGTGGCCCGGTCCTGGGGTCAGCAGGACGCGAGTCTGTCCATTTGTCCATCAGTGGGATTGATTTTGGACTGTATTGATATTGCTATAAAGTCATGTTTATAGAGCTATAATTAAGCGGGGCCATTTAGCAGGCAGTGTTAAGTGCTAAGCAGATTTATGGCAGGGTTCAGCCTTCTGCGGTGTTATATTTCACCATGAAGTACACCGGGTTTTTATGTGTGCTGCAATTGTGTTCGTTTGACAGTGATTAGTATAATGGGGGTTTCCGGGGTCGTGTTGCCAAGCTAAGGAAACAGCAATTACCGTCCCGCTGCAGTATCAACTTAATTGCATCCATTTGCAAGCGACAGGAGCCCGGGTGGCTGGGAGCAGCTGGGGGGACGAGCCCTGGCCACCTCGTGTCCCCTGGCCCCATCCTGCCCCTGCCCCGGGGGATGCTGCTGGTGGTGGCTCTGAAGAGTCATCGCTGAGCAGGAGGAAGAGCATCTCCTGTGCCACCGGGCAGCCGTGGTGGGCTCCTGTGCACCCTCAGCTGGAACTGAGGCACCACCACTGGGTGCCAGTGGGCCTTGGGGTGGCTGGGGGATGGTATTGGGAGAATCTGGATGTCTGGAGAACAAACTTCTCCTTGGGGACAACATCTCCAAAGGCTGGTGGTGCTTCGCTGGCATCACCCAGGTCTAGTTTATCTCTTTGCTGGATGGCTGGCTCCCACTGTGTGACCCAAGCTTGCCGTTGGCAAGCAGTGGTGGCGTCACCAGGCTGCTGGTGCCCCTGGATGATGGCACATCTTCCCTCCCCATGCTCAGGAGCTGTGTGGCCAGGGGATGAGTGTGTCAAGCGCTGCAGGCGGAGGGGGAGAAGGGAGCCAGCAGATCAGAGGGCGAAGGTGCCGCCGGTGAGTTTGCAGCGGTGCAATTAGAGCTCACCTTGGCGTGCACTTGTCAGCCTTTCCTTTGAACTGGCTCCCCCGACGGCTTTCCTGCCATCTAGAGATTTACCGGCTCAGCTGTTCACCATCCTGATAAGTTGCAGCGAGGTTTTGCAAGGCAGTTGAGAGAATCCCCAGGAAGGCTGGGAAAGAGCCTTTCCTGAGCATCAGGAATTTCCCAGCCTTTTTGCAGGCAGATCCCATCTCTCAGCAAGGTTTGGGAAGCACCAGGGGCTGCTGGGGAGGGCAATGGGCAGGAGTTTGGCTGTATCACACTGCAAGTAGACCTGGGGATGACAGGGATGGTCCTTGTGCTGTTATGCCACCGTGTCACCGTGCCATCAACCTCCTTGTCTGCCCAGGAGCGGCCAGAGGGGAAGCAGCTCTCCCAGAGCTGGGGAGGATGGGGATGCGTGTCCTGCTGCTCCGTGACACCAGTCCCTCACCGTCTGACCTAGAAGCAGCAGAGCATTGCGTGAGGCCCGGGGGATGCTCTGCCACGAGCACAGTGATCCCGTCTCTCTTCTCAAGGGGAGGTGGGGTTGGGAGAGGGCAGCTCTTGCCTCGCTCTTGCCCTTGCTATGTGCACTTCCCCAACTCGCTGCAGGAATCAGATGGGCTTTTGCCGACTAAGAGGTGTTAAACGGCTCTAAATACTCTTCACGCTGCAATATCTCCACCACAGCGTTTAATTGAGTGCCACAGAAATGCCTATAAATAAATGTAATATGCCTCTGCCAGTACCCTCCCACAGCATCTTGGAGCTTGCAAGAAAGTCGAGGAGTGGCTTGTGCTCAGGCTGCAGCTCCTGCCCTTCCCCTCCTGATTCCTGCCCTCCTCTCCCCACTTCTGCCTCTTTTTTTCCCTGCTTTTTCCCCCTCAAATGGGTCCAGCCCTGTGTCAGTGCTCCCCTGCCTGCCCCTCTGGGACCATGCCATCCCGCTGGGATGCAGTCTCGAGAGCAGGGATGGAGGAATCTGGAGCAGGAGCCCAGTTCTGGGCTGCAGCGCCCGTCGGGATGGGACTGGGAAGCTCCTTGCAGGTGTCCCCCCTGCTCCCATTGTCCCCAAGGGTCACATCCCCGGGTTGCTGGGTGCTGCACCCTGGGGTGAGCCAACACCAGCAGGGAACAAGCGCGAGTGTAGGAAATGAGAGAGGAGAGGGAAGGGTTCGGAGCGTTTGGCGGCTGTTTATGCTGTTCCTGCATCTGTTTTGTGTCCAGATCCCTTTGTGATGGGGGGATTCGCACACACTGAACCAGGCGGATTTCCCACCAGACTGCCTTCAATCTCTGGCAGATCAGACTCTGAATCTGAGCAGACAAAAACGTGTGTTGTGCTTTATCTGCTGCAAAAGGTGCTTTTTTGGTGCCTGGTGCGCAGAGCTGCCTCCTGAGAAGTGCTGCTGAATTCCTTCCACGTTCCCTTTCCCGAGCCTTTTATTAGAGAGAGTAAACAAGGAGGGTGAGGAAATTGGGGAGCGGGCAGCCGGGTGCTTCTCGCTGCCATGTGGTCACCACGGGGAGCTCTGGGTGCCCAGGGTGCCAGTGCCACAGGGTGTCCTCACCACACGGTCGCCTCCCTAACTGTGGCCATAGGGCAGGGGACAGAGGTGGCTGTGTGTGCCCAGGTGGGCACTGGGGAGGCTGTGGGGTCCCAGAGACCCTCCTGCAGCTGGTTGGACCCCTCTGGATGCAAGGAAGCCTTGGGGCCTTGCTGAGGTTCCTCAGCCAAAGTGAGATCCCTAAATAGGATCCTCAGACTCGTCAGTTGACTGCCTCTTCAGTGCTGATGAGCCACTCTGGTGTTACTATTTAAAATCCTAATTGCTTTAATCAGCTCGCCTTTAGCCGCAGCTCAGCCAGAGGAGTCCAGGGGCTGAGAGCTCTCCTGCTCCCCTTCCGCCCATGGCCCCCCACATTTGCCAGGTCCAGCTGCAGCCTGGGCACCGCGGTTGGCACCCGGTGTCCCCTGACCATGGCACCCCATGGCCTTGCACTGGCACAGGCCGTGGTGGGGTTTGGCCACTGGGGTGATGGGATGGTGGAAGGATGGCTTTGAGATGGCTGTGGGATGGTGGTAGGAGGGCCGGAGGGATGGCTGTGGGATGGCTGAGGGGCTGAGCACGGGTATCCTGGGGAGGGCAAGGACTTTAACAGATGAGAAGAAAAGTAGCTGCTTTTACCATGACCTGAAAGATGTCAATGCTTTAATGAGCTGGGAATTCCCTGTGTCCTCTCCTGTAGCTCCCTGTGCTCGCCTTTATCACCATCAATTCCCTTCCAGGGTAGAACCATGGCTGTCCACCAGGACCAAGGAACCTCCCTGGTCCTGCTCCCTGTTCCCATGCAGCCAGCCCCTGGGAGCCGGGGGACATGTCCCAGCCTACAGCTTCTCTGGTGTTGGGAGCCGAGGTGGCAGTGGGTGGGCTGCTGCCAGCCCCCTCCCTGGATTTGGTGCCCTCCATCCTCCTCCTGTGTCTGGTTTGGCTCCTCTGAGAGCAGCCTTGGGGTGTCTTTCCATCCCGGTGGCTGTGGGGTGTGAGCTCCTCCAGGCTCACAGGGATGGATGGGAGAGTGACCGGTTGAAGTTGTGTGGTAATTTCCCAGCACCCATGCAGCTGCACCGAGGAGGAGGAGGGTGCTGGCTTTGGCACTTGTGCTGGACAGGAGATCAGAAGACCAAATCTGTAGGTGCAGGGACCCCCTTCTCACCTTCGTTGCCCCTCACTGGTTCTCCCTGGGGGTGTGCAAGCCTCCCCAAGGCCAGTTCCCTTCCTCGGCTGACTTCTCTGGGATTGTGCATCCCACCTACCAGTGCCAAATGAGCCCCACTCCCTGGTCTCCATCCCATCGAGCTTGGCCCATGCTGGGTTTTGGGACAGAATGGTGTCCCCCAGCTCTGGGAACATCCATCCCTCAGGACTTGCTGCCTCCCATGCCTGGCCCTGTGGCACGGCAGCCTGCTTGCCACCCGGGTGCCCAGTGCTGAGCAGAGCAGGGACTGGATGGGTGACAGTGCAGCCGTGGCCCCTGGGGCTGTGCTGTCCCCAAATATCCCTGGATGAGCAGAAAACTCGTGCAGCGGATTGTACAACTCGCAGCAGACTTCCCGGGGAGCGAGGACATCTCCGCATTTATTCA
>VXBW01007927.1:34940-48632 GCA_013400375.1 Thinocorus orbignyianus | reverse complement strand
CGTCAGGCTGGCCCGAGGCTGGCCCTGCTGCGGGCCAGGATTTATGGCAGAATCTGCCTCGGCGAAGGTTTTATCGTGGCTGTTAAACAGCCGAGCGTGTGCTGGGGGGGTTGGCAGCACTGGGAGGGGGGGGCTGGGCAAGGTCTGACCCTGTTTACTGCCAGTGCAGTCAGGGTCTCCTCTCGTCATCATCGTTAGTGATGGAGGTTGTTCCCCTGGGCACCCTTTGGATGGGCAGGATGCTGGGGGGGTGATGGGATGCTGGAGCTGGCGGGGGCAGCCATCCTTGTGCTGGCAGAAGGAGCCAAAGTGCTTCTTGTTNGGGGAGGGCAAGGACTTTAACAGATGAGAAGAAAAGTAGCTGCTTTTACCATGACCTGAAAGATGTCAATGCTTTAATGAGCTGGGAATTCCCTGTGTCCTCTCCTGTAGCTCCCTGTGCTCGCCTTTATCACCATCAATTCCCTTCCAGGGTAGAACCATGGCTGTCCACCAGGACCAAGGAACCTCCCTGGTCCTACTCCCTGTTCCCATGCAGCCAGCCCCTGGGAGCCGGGGGACATGTCCCAGCCTACAGCTTCTCTGGTGTTGGGAGCCGAGGTGGCAGTGGGTGGGCTGCTGCCAGCCCCCTCCCTGGATTTGGTGCCCTCCATCCTCCTCCTGTGTCTGGTTTGGCTCCTCTGAGAGCAGCCTTGGGGTGTCTTTCCATCCCGGTGGCTGTGGGGTGTGAGCTCCTCCAGGCTCACAGGGATGGATGGGAGAGTGACCGGTTGAAGTTGTGTGGTAATTTCCCAGCACCCATGCAGCTGCACCGAGGAGGAGGAGGGTGCTGGCTTTGGCACTTGTGCTGGACAGGAGATCAGAAGACTAAATCTGTAGGTGCAGGGACCCCCTTCTCACCTTCGTTGCCCCTCACTGGTTCTCCCTGGGGGTGTGCAAGCCTCCCCAAGGCCAGTTCCCTTCCTCGGCTGACTTCTCTGGGATTGTGCATCCCACCTACCAGTGCCAAATGAGCCCCACTCCCTGGTCTCCATCCCATCGAGCTTGGCCCATGCTGGGTTTTGGGACAGAATGGTGTCCCCCAGCTCTGGGAACATCCATCCCTCAGGACTTGCTGCCTCCCATGCCTGGCCCTGTGGCACGGCAGCCTGCTTGCCACCCGGGTGCCCAGTGCTGAGCAGAGCAGGGACTGGATGGGTGACAGTGCAGCCGTGGCCCCTGGGGCTGTGCTGTCCCCAAATATCCCTGGATGAGCAGAAAACTCGTGCAGCGGATTGTACAACTCGCAGCAGACTTCCCGGGGAGCGAGGACATCTCCGCATTTATTCAAGGACATCCTTTCTCAATTAAATCCTGGCATGGGCTAAACAAATGGGCTGCTGAGATCAAAGCAGGGTTGTTTTTTTTCTTTTCCCCTGGCTTTTTTTCCTCCCTCAAACTGTTAAAAAAGGTGCATTGGAGGGGGAGAGCGGTGTGCTTGGCTTCCATTTGCCTAGTGGGAGGAGGAACTTCCATTAAATTCACAAAAAGGCTGTGTTAATGGAGAAGAAGGGAGTTTGTAAGTGTTGACTGAGGGGTGATGGCCCTGGGAGGCCACGGGGGCTGTGGGGGTTGCCCGTTGGTGTGGGGTTGCCCATCGTCATGGAGTTGCCCATCGTCATGGGGTTGCCCATCATGCACTCAGATAAGTGGCTGGTGGTCACTTCACCACAACCTCAGCCCCAACGTGCAGCACCCACCAGCCCTGACCCCCTCACGGTGGGGTTTGGCCCCTGCCTGGCCACGTGCCGGGGCTGGACCCCCCGCATCCCCCCCAACTCCGCCTCGGGCTCCGCAGGGATTGATGGTGTCGTTAAAGCGTCAGGCTGGCCCGAGGCTGGCCCTGCTGCGGGCCAGGATTTATGGCAGAATCTGCCTCGGCGAAGGTTTTATCGTGGCTGTTAAACAGCCGAGCGTGTGCTGGGGGGGTTGGCAGCACTGGGAGGGGGGGGCTGGGCAAGGTCTGACCCTGTTTACTGCCAGTGCAGTCAGGGTCTCCTCTCGTCATCATCGTTAGTGATGGAGGTTGTTCCCCTGGGCACCCTTTGGATGGGCAGGATGCTGGGGGGGTGATGGGATGCTGGAGCTGGCGGGGGCAGCCATCCTTGTGCTGGCAGAAGGAGCCAAAGTGCTTCTTGTTTGGCTGGTGACACCAAGGGTTCTGTCCGTGGAGGTGCCACCTCTGGCTGGGACCCCCGTGGCTGGGGTGGGCGCTGGGGCTGTGCCACGCAGGTAGTTACCTGCTGCTGGTGTCACTGGTGCTGCCATCTCCACAGCATATTCTGCTGGCAACCGATGGCTGGATGGCCACACTTAGCCAGTGCCATGCCAGTCCCTACCCCGGGCATCCTGCTATTGCCCTGGTCATCGCCCAGGCTGTGTGGTCTCTCCCAAGCCCTCGGCAAGCATCAGAACCCCCAGGAGACAGGAGGAGATGTTGGGGTGAAGAGTCTGGGCAGCACTGTGGAGGTATAGCCGTGTTGGCACCCCTGTGCCAGCAGCAGGCACCGTGGGAGTGTACTTGGTGGAGACCCTGACCTTGCAGGACCAGTCCCATCTCTGCTCCAGGGCTTTGGGTTGTGATTTCAGGACAGTTGGACCACATCCCAGGGTCCATCACATCCCCTGAAGACGTCCCATTGCAGGGGCTGGGCATGGGTGCCCCCGGGATCTGCGGCAGCGCGGGCCTGACCTTCTCCTGCTCCCACCGTCACCGATCCGTCTGTTAAGAAATCGATCCCTTTGCCACCAGCCCTGTCTCCTTTTTCCTTTTAAATGGTGTCACTCTTCTATTTCCTGGCCTCTCTAATAGATTTTTATATAATCACTACAGTGCACTTTTAAAGAGCGATAGATCACGTTCATTGCTTTTCCCCGTGATTAATTTCCCATAATAGTCCTCTGTAACACCAAGGCAAAGAGAGGAGAGAGCAGAAAACCCCCACGTTATCCACTTTGTGCTCAGAGTATAAATGAATTAGATTTAATTTTTGTTTAATTGTTTCCATAGCTCAGCTTCTGCTAACTTTGCAGGATAATTTATTTTGCAGTCTTGGGGAAAGGAAGGGAAGAAAGTCTCTGCAGCCGAGCGGTCTGCCTGTGGATAGCGGTTAATTACAGCTGATAGCCTTATCTGCTTGTAATTACTGGAGTCGCGTTGGGTGCGCTCCTGCTGGTGGCTCCCCTTTGCCTGGTTGGGTGATGGATAAGCAGCACAAGGTCCGAAGCCATGGGGTGAGATGGGAAGGACCAAGCTGGGGACATGGGATGCTATCATGTGTTTTTGTACCCAAAAAGTGTGGGATCCATGGCACAGGCTGGGCTCGGCTCCACAAGGGAAGGGCTGTGTGTCCCAGGTGCTGACACAGTGATGCCGGGTGGCAGAGGTGGCTGTGACACCCCTGGGGCACAACTTGGTGGCTGGGTGATGCCACCAGCATGGACAGAGCTGGAGGAGGAACCAGGAGGGAGGTGAGGAGTTGGGCTGTCCATGTGTGGGGCTGCCGTGGGGCAGGGCTGGGTACTGGGGGGCTGCTTTCCCTCGGTCCTGTGCTGCGAGTGGCACTGATGGGATGGGAGGTGAGGGACATGCTCCCATGGGACACCCTGGTCCCACGGCTCTGCAGATCCCAGGGTGGAAGCGGGCAGGTGACTTGTCTCCTGGGGTGACAAGTAGCCAGGACAAGGGGTGTTTATTCCAGATGTTTAATTTTCTGGAGTAGCTGGTGAAGGAGAGTATTCCCTGGGGAAGGTGTGAGCTCCCAGCGCTGCAGCACTAGCCCCAAGGGCTCTCCTGGCTCGGCTGAGCCTTGGGCATCGTTCCCCAGCCAGGTCAGTGCCAAATCTGGGGGAAATGGCCATGAGAAGAGTCAGGGATCCGGCAGAATCACTGCCTCCTCTTGCACCGGGGGGCTGCTTTTAGGGGGTCTCCCCCTCTCTGTGGGTCTGAGCTGGTGCTTTCCTCCCCCAGCACAGGATCTTTCTGGGAATTGTGTCCTACTTCCCCCTGCCCGGTGCTTTGCGGGAAGAGGAGGTTCTGGGAATCACTGCTCAGCACCGTACCCCCTGATGGCTAACAGCCTCCGGAGACCCGTCCCGTCCCGTCAGTCCCAGTGGGAGCGTGGGAAGAGCAGCAGGGATGGAGCCACCGCACGTCCTCCTCGCCCCGCTCGCCCATTAATCACCGGCTGCGGGGGCATCGGGCCCCTGCTTAAAATGCACTGACAGTGCCGAGGTGAGAGCGGGAGCTCGAGAGAGCCTCTGCTAATCTGCTCCCTCAGAGACGGGCTACCTTCGGCCTGTTAATCAGTTGCAGTAATTACAATCCCAACTTTACATGTGGAATGTTAATTAAAAGGAGGGGACGCAAGGACCTGCAGCCTGGCAGCAAGGGGGTCAGGCTGGGCTGGAGGCTGTGGGGGGGTAACTCCTGCACCCCCAAAATCATCTGCCTCTGCTCCCCGCAACTGGGAGCCCCTGTGGGTGATGCCAGGCTGGGACTGGCAGCAGTGTGGGGCAGGGACTGGCTAACTGCAGCCGTGGCTGCTGGAGTGGCCTCTACTATTTCTTTGCTGCTGTGGATGGCGAGATTTGGTGGGAAGATGGGATATTGCAGATGGAGCTTCTCTGCCCTCCCCGCTGCCTGCCCTGATTCTGTCCTCCCCGTCACCCCCCGAACCTCCCCTTCTCTGGGCTGAGCATCCCACCTCCCTCTGTCTCTTCAGCCTCTGACTGTCACCGTGGCCTTGAGCCAGGCTCACTCCAGTGCATCAGTTCCCACTGCACTGGGGACCCAAAGCCGGACACGGAATCCAGATGTTGCCTTTGGGGGGGCACATCGCTGGCTCACCCCTCCGCCCCAGCAGCACGCTCCTGCCTGGGGACAGCTCTGCTCCAGGGACAGGGCTCCCTGAACTTTGTGAGGTTCCCTGGAGCAATAGTTGCTGGAAAGGGGGAAAATTCCCACTCTCCATCCCATCCTGGAGCTCTGCACTGCTCTGCCTGGTGGCTTTAGCCCTCAACAGGGAGCTGATGCCAGCATAGGGGTGGCTGAAGCCCACGGTGCTGTCTGGTCCCTGCTGCTGCGGAGTCCCATGCTGTGTTGCTTTGGGAAGCATCCCTCTGAGCCGCAGTTGTCCCTTTCCTGATCCCTAAGGAATACGCTGTCAGCCTGCAGCCCCTCTGGCTCTGCTGCATCCGTGCCCTTGGCTGTGCTCTCCTGTCCCGGGGGGGCTGGGGGCTTTGGAGGGGGATCAACACTGGTCCCCGGGGTGGCGAGAGCAGATCTCGGGATGAGCCCTAGCTGGAGGTGGTGGATGCTCCTGGCTCATCCCCGCAGTGTGCCCGTCCCTCGCTGGGTGCAGGGCTTTGCGGAGGAGGGCTGGTGGGGAGCGCGGTGCCCGCAGGCAGCGGAGGTGGGGATCAGCCTCTGCCGCGGCCGGGGGAGGCATTAAAACCCCGGTCAGAGGCAGCCGGGGAGCGGCGGTGAGCAATCTGCCGGGGCGTTAGTGCCCTGGATTATTGCTGCCAGCAGCTGAAGGAGAGCAGAGAAGAGGCATGAGCTGAGAGGAATGACAAAGAGGGGAAGGAGAGGAAGAAACCCTGGAGGAGGAGGAGGAGGCAGAGAGGAGGAGGCTGGATCAGTGCCGCAGGCAGTGCGGGGTGCTCCAGCAGCGATGCTTCACTGTCCCAGCATCTGCCCGGTCCCTGCTCCCCGAGCAGGGTGCAGTGTCTCCATGTGTGTCCCATTGGCCCTGGGTGCCCTGTCCCTTGGCAGCCCCGTCCCCTCGGTCCCTGGGGCTCTTGGGCTCCTTTCTTGTGTCGCTTTTGTTTTCCCCCTGGGAGAGGTGGAGTTGCTGGGTCACTCGCATCTCTGGCTGTCGCGTTCCCATGGGGTCATACCCAGGTTCACTAAAGCTCTTCTGTCTCTTGGGCCGCGCTGGTCGTAAATCTGGGGCTTGTCTCGCCGGGCTCTGGGCTATTGCCAGTCTTCAGATGATCTGGCTTCTCAAAATGAGGAATGCTTCTCCTGGCATTTCTAACTCCCTCCCATCACCGGCGGCGTTGGAAAGGGCAGGGGGGAGGACGCGTGCGCTGCGGCAGCCGGCTCCAAAGGCAGCACCGAGAGGGCTGGTGAGGTGCGAGCACGGTGTGGCACCGGTGCTTGGGGCAGATCTTAGGGGGTGCCAACATACCACTTTCCCATCCCGGGGCATCGGCAGCATGAGCGTCACGCCAAGGTAAGGAAAAAGGGGCTGGTGCTTCCCAGAGCAGAGCAGAGAGAGGGCTGTGCCATGGAAGAGGTGGGCACCGGGGCCAGAATTTCACTGGTGCGGCCGATGTGCGCTGTGGTGGGGCCACAACTGGTGGATGAGCCTGGGAAAGCTGCTGTGGCTCTTGGAGGAGCACTGCTGGTGGTTGGCCTTGCTCTGGGAGGAGGTGCCTTGTGTGTTTGCTCTCCAGGTTTGGGACCAAGGGTGGTCCCTCAGGATCTTGGTGGCCCAGAACAGCAGGGCTCCTGCAGGAGTGGACGGAGCTTGAGTGTGGTCAGAGCTGCTGGTGTGCTGGGGCTGAGTGTGGCAGCCATCCCATGGGGTGACCAGGGGTCAGGAGTCCACTTTGAGCCAGAACAAGGGATTTGCCCTTCCCTGGTGCCTGGTCCCGAAGGGTTTCCAGCAGCTGATCACAGAGTGGCTTCTTTAAAATATGGCCAGTGCATGGCTGATGGTGAGAGATGGAGCTTATGGTGCTTAAGGAGAGGAGAAGTGGGATGGATGTGACAAACATTTCCCCAGGTGGCTGAGTGTCACCACGAGACCCTGGTGTACGTGTGTGTGGGGCAGGGATCGCAGGCATGGCTCTTGGGAACCTTTGCAGGGACCTTGGGTGGCTTGTGGGGCTCACACTTGCCCGTGATGCCCAGCTGTGTGTGAACCCGCCTCTGCTCACAGTGGGGTGGGCAGTGCTGGAGTCCCCCTCCATGTCCCTTCCAGTGGGACCAGCAGCACAGTGCCATCCCAAGCCTTGGTGTGGGCTCCTAGGGTCAGGGAGTCTCTGTGGGAGAAGCAGAGGGTGCTCCTGGAGGCTGGTTTGGGTCCTTGCTGCCCTTTTGGTTTCTCACCAACCTCAGATGTGGTCTCTCCCTCTCTCTGTCTCACCAGGCAAGGGGTGTCCTGGGCAGTGGAGCAGGGTGATGGTGCCCACAACTCTCCCGTGGTGATGCCTATCTAGAGCTGAGATAGGTCTCCTCCCACTTGCATCTTGGATCTTCTCTGTGGTGGCATTCTGGCCCTGTGGTACCTTCTGCTCTCTGTTGTGGGCCGTGTCCTGGATCTCCTTGTGTGGCTGTGGGCACTGCAGGTCCCCACTCATGGTGTGCTGCCGAGCTCCTGGGGCAGCCCCTGCTCCGAGCTCTGGAGGTGATGGTCCAGGCTGGGCTCCGTCTTTCTGCTCTGCTCTGAGTGGTTGGGAGTTGTAGACCTTACAGTAGCAGGAGAGCTAAATTTGCCTCTACAGTTTATCCAACTTTTTTTGCATTTGGCTTCAAATATCCACTCCTGGTGGGTGCCTGGTGTGCCAACAGCTATGGTGGAGACCTGGGAGAGCTCATTGTGTGGACCACTGCTGTCCTCTTATGCTGTGCAGGTCCACTGTTGCCTCTCTGACCCCCACCAGCCTCATGAAACAGCCTTTTTCCTTCCTTTTTGGAGCTCCTCCGATCTGCTCTGGCATCTGTTCTCTCCCTTGTTCCTCAGGTGCCATTTCACAGCCGTATTTCAGTCACACGGGAGGTGGCTGGTGGAGGTCGTAAGTGCTGGTCCCGGAGCTTCTGTTGCCAGGGATCCCACTTCAGGATACCTTCATCCTTCTGTGCTAGAAAGTGCTGGCATTTTTCCACGCAGCTCCTTCTTGCTGGCAAAGCACCAGCTGGATCACCGGGAGAGACGTGCTGAGGCTTTCTCTGTGCTTCCTTCCTTCGCGTGCTCCCAGGCTGGGTCCCTCTGGCAGCAGGTTGGTGGCAGCCTCCTGCCACCTCCCTTGGTGTCCCAACCCCTGTGGAGGTCCTCTGTGCCCCGAGAATCTTCCCTGCGCTGGGGATGGAGGCAGGAACCTGGTGGCAAGACAAGGGCACCCAGGGTGCTCTGATGAGCCCCTTTTTATGCAAACTCCTTGAAACACCCTGGCAGGGCCCTGGAGCCATGGGCTGTGGGTGCTGGGCTTCCAGGAGAGCTGGGCAACCCCTGCTGCCCACCTGGAGATAGGCAGGAAAACTGAGATATTGTCCCATTGCATCGGGCTCCCACTGGAGCAAAGCAGGGTCAGGGAGCAGGACTGCGATGTCCCCAGCTCAGGGCTTCGTGGCTGCAGCACATGGGATCTGTCCCACCACAGTGTCCCCCTCCCCGGGTGGCATGGAGGTGGCAGGAATCTCCCACCCTGCTGCCGTGGGGTGGCCAGGGTGACAGTGGTGCTACATGGCAGGGACCGTCCAGGGCAGCCCCTTTCTGCAGTAGCACAAGATGCTTTCCCTGCAGGTCGAGTTTTCCCATCTCGCTCATTTCAGGGATTAATTAGACTGTGTCTCCTCCCTCCTTCCCTCTTTCTCCCCCGTTACGTACAGCTGCACATGGATTTTTAGGGTCGTGCTTGTTTACATCAGTTATATTTACATTAATGGCTGTTTGTTTCGGGATAAACAGCAGAAATTCTGTAAAAAAATTATGTTCTTTGTGTCCCACAGCTGGCACCGCTGCCCCACTGGGGCATCACTGGTGGGTTTGGTGGGTTTTGCCCCCTTGGTCCCATGCCCTGGTGTGGGGCAGCTGCTAAAACTGCCTCTGCCGGGGCAGGCGGCGGGTTCCTGTTCTTTCATCAGAGGGTTTAGATGGGGGAGAGAGTGTTTAGGAAGAAGAAAGAGAAAGGGGAGGGAGGAAGTATAATTATTTTTTCAAATGGCTTTCAGCCGCTGGATGCCTTTAAAGTTCCCTTTGTGTTCCGGCGGGTCAGAGCCTGGCCCGGAGCGGCGCGGCGCCGGCCGCCTTTGTCGGCGTGTCTGCGGTCTCGGTTATTAGCCAGGATACGGAGACCCAGAACCTCAGATCTTCTGTGCGGCTGGTGGGAGAAATAAGCAGAGCTGCCTTATCACGCTCATTTAACTGGTTAATACATCTTCAGAGCAAATAATGCAGTCTGTGGGTGAATTGCTTAACCAACCTCATTACTATTGTGCATTTAGCAGCTTGGAGGAAGATAATACCTTTCAGGTTTGACCCAATTTTAGTTTTTGTTGTCATAACCATGGAAAATCGACCTTCAGAGACCCTCAGCAGTGAGCCTGAATAGGAAGTGATTTACAGCAAAAGTGCCGTGCAGAATACTTAATGCACTTGTGCAGAAAACACAGCCTGCAGCCCTGGTCCTGGCATCCCCGTCCCCCATGGTGGCTGCTGCCTGGCTGCTGGGCACAGCTGTGGTGGCAGTGGGACGGTTGCCGTGCCACAGGACCATGCTGCTCCCCTCCAGTTGCAGGGCTGAGTGGGAGCCATGCCTCAGTCCCCGGGTGGCACGGCCCTACTCCTGCCACTGGCGATGGGTGGTGAATGGTCCCAGCCCCTCTGAGCATCAGGGGATGAATAAAAAGGCAGAGGGTGACATTCCTGCCTGCAATGCTGGAATTACAATTGCAGGAGGACTGTAGAGCTGTGAAGCCCCAGGGGGTTGTGCCCCACAGGCTGCCTTCCTGGCTGGGACTGGGAGATCCCCTCCGTCCCCCACCCCACGGCTCCTGCAGCACTTCCCAGGACTGTTTTCTGTGTCCTTCTGTTCAAGATGGTTTCTCCTTCCCCTCCTTGCCTGTCTCTCACTTCTTTCCTGGCTCTTCTATCTAATAGCGATGCACCTTCAGTGCAGGCTCTTCGCTGGGGCTGGGAGAACTCCCAGTTCTCTGGAGCTGGGCTGGGGAAATGCAAATGCTACAAGCAGGGACACATCCTGCTCCCTGAGCGCCTGAGTTTGCCTCCCTTCTTCTCTCCTTAATGAGCACTTTCCTTCTGGCTCACGCAGCCCGTGCCCGCTCCCAGCCTGGTCAGGGCTTCTCCGGTGCTGCAGTGCACCCCAAGATCAGTGTGTGCCCCAAAAGCAGCCTGTGCCCCAAGACCAGTGTGTGCCCTGGGAGGAGCATGTTCCCCAAGACCAGTGTGTGCCCCACAGTCAATATGTGCCCCACGAGCAGCGTGTGCCCCTCATACACCTTGATACCTGCTGTGCTCCCAGCATGACCACTCAAGCTCCCCGGAGCCTGGCAGCGATGGATACCCTAGTCTTGGCCAAACTTTCTTCTCTTGGTGGGGTGTGTGCTCAGAACCGTCCGCCGCCAGCCTGGTGCTTTTTTGGAAGTGCCCTTCGCCCACCCGGTTTGCACGGTGAGATGTGGTGACAGCCCCGCCGCCGCGCCGGCAGCGCTCCCCCGGGCGAGATGTCACCCTCGCCTGGCGGAGGTGGTTCCCATCCATTGGGAGCTATCTGTGGCAGGCAGAGACTTTCCCAACTCAGGCAGCGGGGGCGCCTGGGACCTTCCTCTCTCCACAGACAAGGGAGGAGGGTGGCAGGGAGGTGACAAGCCTTCCTCCCCTGTCCCCGAGGCAGCTGCCAGCGCAGCTCTGCCACCCAAGCCCAGCTCCGTGCTGCTGCTGCTGCTGTGTGTGGGTGGTCCCCGACGTGTGGGATGCAGCTGAGAGCAGAACCTGGGGGTGGGTGATGCCCAGGGGGTGCTGAGTCCCCCCCCAGCACAGCCTCAGGGCCTGGGGGAGGTGTGTGGGAGGGGGGACTCTGCCAGCTCCCCTGAGGGTCTGGGGACAGCAATAGTGTCCCAGGGCTACCGGGGTCAGTGATGCTGCAGGGATGCTGCAGTGGGGTGTGCTCTTCTCCCTCCCCTCCCCAGGGCTGTGCTGAAAAAGGGATGGAGGGGGGGCACGAAGCAGGGAGCTAATATTAGATTGCTTTAATTCTGCTGTTTTTTGCAGCTAAAGGAGAAGCTGCTCCCTCAGCGCAAGAGTTGAAACTCTTTAGCCTTCCTCTGTGTCACCTCTATGGCCATGGATACCTCCAGGTGTGACGTAAGTGAGACTCGGGGGGGGGAAAAAACAACCCCAACATCTTCTGTTCAGCATCAAAATCCTATTACCCAGCGCCGTGTTCTGCTGCGCAGATATCAGCCTGGGCACAGATAAGTGGGAAATAGCTCCTGATCCAGGCTGGAGCCGGAGCTGTATCTCAGGCTGCACAGGCTGGAAGTGCTGCTTCAGTGCCTTTTCTGCTGGAAAAAAAAATTCCACTCCCCCCTCTGCCCTCGCTACCGCCGTCCTCTGCAACCAAAGGAAAAATCACTGCGGGTATTTGCCTTCACAGCCTCCTCCCAACCCCACTGCCTGACCTGATGGGGGGGTTTCTCTGTCACCCCACTGCTGGGGTGACATCCCACTGACCACACTGCGCTGGGGCCGGGGCCAAGCATCCTCCAGGGAGCATGGGGATCAGCGGCAGAGACTCAATCTCCCAAAAATGAGCATTAACAGCTCTGGTCCTGCACCCACCCCACACACACCACCCCCCGCTTGCCTCCCCGCAGCAGCAGCCCTCGGGCTGGCCTTGGGATTGCGGATGGATGCTGCGGGGCAACTGCTCTTATCTTCCCGTCTGCCCCCTGGGGTGCTGCTGGCTGGGATAAAACTTCTGAGCCCCCCTGGCGGTTTTGCTCATAGATCTAATCACGATGGTTTATGGTGTAGTAAATGTCCAGTGGCTCCCGGGGGGAGGGAGATGCTCCGTGGAGATGGTTGGACTCTTTTCCCCTGGATGGGGAGAGGATGCTACGGGAGGGGGCTGCTGCAGGGGGACCCGCCGGTAGGGAACGTGTTGTCCCTGTCCCCATCCCACTGCCCACGCGTGGGTTTGCTGCTGAAAATAGAAGGTGCTGAAAAAAAAAAGTGCCTGTGTTCATCTTGTTTTAGGGAGGCTGTTGGTTTTTTCCTGGTGTTTACCGTGTCTTGCACTCGCTGTCTGTGCGTGGGGTTTGGGGTTTGGTTGTTTTTTTTGGTTTTGGGTAAACCCCGCAATGCGAGCGTGGAAACTGCAGTGAAATGAGTTGGTGTTGGGAATAAGGTGTTGGGGAGGAAACCCAGGTTGGCTGCCTCCAGTGCTGTTCTGGGCAGGGATTTGGGGGAGAAGGATCTCGGTTGCTGATGTCTCCGGGGGAAGCAACTCAAGAGTGAAGCTGGGCTCAGGCAGAAGCTGCCGTTTCAGCGATCTCTGGGTGAAGTTCTTTGCCGTGTCTGGTGTAGGAACTCAAAGGAGGGATGATTTTCGAGTTCTTCTTGCTGAGAGAGCTGGGGCTGTTCAGCCTGGAGAAGAGAAGGCTCCAGGGAGACCTTAGAACAGCTTTCCAGGATCTGAAGGGAGCTCCAGGAGATCTGGAGAGGGACTCTTTGTCAGGAAGTCTAGTGATAGGACAAGGGGGAACAGTTTTAAATTGGAAGAGGGGAGATTTGGATTAGATATTAGGAAGAAATTCTTTGCTGTGAGGGTGGTGAGGCACTGGAACAGGTTGCCCAGAGAAGCTGTGGCTGCCCCATCCCTGGAGGGGTTCAAGGCCAGGCTGGATGGGGCTTGGAGCAACCTGCTCTGGTGGGAGGTGTCCCTGCCCAGGGCAGGGGGGCTGGAACTGGATGATCTTGAAGGTCCCTTCCAACTCTGACCATTCTGTGATTCTCTGATTCCCAGCCCTCGCACCCAGCTCCCTCCCAGCCTCAAGTTGTGCTGAGCTGTGCTGTATCTCCGCTTGCTAATCAGGAGCAGAGCCTAATGAGCAGGACTAATGAGGCAGAAGGGGAATTCCAGCAAGTTTGGGGAGGCTGGGGAGTTCCTGTGCTGCTCACACTTTCTCTGGGGATTTTCTGCGTTCTCTCCCCAAAAGCAGTGATGGGTTCCCATGGTGGAACAGTACCTGCTCCTGTGGTGTTGCCTGAGTGCTGGGGTAGTTCCCGGAGCCAGGGGACTGCAGGTGATGGCCCCAGCGTGTCTGCATGCTCCAGCTGCTCCTGGAGCTGGGGCACACGTGCCATCGGAGGTGTCCATCCCCTGCTTGAGATGCTAGAGCCTGAAGAGCGGGAGATGGGTGTTGCTGGTGGGGCTGTGGGAAGGGTGGCAATGTGGGCTGAGGGCACCTCTGGCTGTGGAGCTGTGGGCTGCTCACCCATGGGCTATCTGCACCGATGGAGGTGGCCACAGGGGTGAGCCCACCCTGTACCACTGGCCATCTCCTCCCCGGGGAGGCTGGGGAGCCACAGGGTGGTTCTGTGCTGTGTTTGGGTCTCCCCTGGTCAGAGCCAGGACCCTCTGGGCTGCCCGTCAGCTGCTCACTGCCTCCTGTGCCCCTGGGAGGTGGCATCCCCATCCAGGCACCGCGCTGCTTCCTTTATTTGGGTTTTCCTGGGGTGGGTACTGGGGGACCCTGGTGGCTTCGCTTGATCCTAGCATCCCTTGGGGGCTGCAGACTTGGCCCCCTTTGACGTCCTTCTTGGATGTGGCTGCTGCGAAGGCGGGAGGGTGATTGTGAGCCATGCCACTGCGGGCATTTTTTTTTTAATCTTTTTTTTT
>VXBW01007926.1:588228-639096 GCA_013400375.1 Thinocorus orbignyianus | reverse complement strand
GCAGAGGAGAATCTGTCTAGCAAGCCAGTGGCGCACCGTCTGATTCTTCGAAGGCAGCTTGGCCTGGGCCTCTCACGCTCAACTCTAGCTCAAAAGGCTGAAGTGAGAGAGGATCCTCAGTGCCCGCTGTGAGTACAGAATAAGCAGAGTTACTTTGCTGTCGTCTGGCAGGGTTTGTGTCACAGGCACTGATCCATGCCTGCCTTGTTGAACGGGGAAACCCAAAGACCTACAGCTCAGTTAATTCTCTTTTTGCCTCTCATCCGTTCTCGGGTATGTCTTGCTGCTGTGGCATCCCAAAACTATAGCAGGTATTCAGGTGCAGGTAGGAAAAGGAAGTTACTACCTGTAAGTATTTACAGCTTAGAGACAAAGGTTAAGTCTAAGTGGGCAACAGAGGTAAAGTAGTTTATTAAGTAGGAATTCCAGTCTTTCTGCCTTCCCTTTTATTCTATTGTACACTTAAATTGGCTGTATTTTAACTCTCCATTGGAGTACAATAGAATAATTCTGTTGATCAAAGCAATGTGTGTAGTCACAACAACAGTTTTAAGACCCCAATACTCTTAATTTAAGCAAGTAGAACCGTATAATCCTGTATATGGTTCTTTGTGGTACTTGGCATAAGTAAAAGTATTTGCAGAACCAGAGACTAAGTTACTTACCCAAAATTATAAAGCAAGTCAAGGAGAGTCAGGAACAGCAGCAAAACGCTGACTCGTTTTATATTATAATTGCTGTAATAATTACTGGTTTATTCAACATCTTCTTCACATCTTAGACTTAATTCACGTTGTAAAAATACATGTGCTCATCCTGTCAACTTTCACACAGACACTTGCAGAAGTACAGTCATTTGAGTAGTTCAGTCAAAATTACTCACTGATAAATGTTTGTAGGATCCATACCTGCAAATAGATAACTATAGCTGGTGTGTGGGCGGCTCATGTTTGCAAATCTGCTCAGAGGCCAAAATGAGTGTGTGATTCAACAATGGAAAAGACACATTGCCAAGCAGTTTGCATACCATGAACAACCATGAGGCTACAAGGAATTTACTGTACTCTTTCCCGAATCTGAAGAAAGCTCCATGTCATTGGTTATAACAAAGGTGAACTTTTGTTATAGAAATACATAAACCCCCATAAAGTCCCAGTCTGTTCAAAGGGAAGCGTTCTGCTTTGAATCAGAATCACATTGCTTTCTTGGAGAGTAGCTCTGCAAAACTTAATTTAAGGTCTTTAAGTGATTCAGGGCTTGATCCAAAGCCTGTAAAATCAGTAGGAAGGGCTTTGGCTTATACAAGCTATTATGACTACCTGAAGATCGTGGAGCAATGATAGTTTGTCATCTGAGCAACACATTGAGGAACTTCTACATTGGCTTGTTTTGGTGCAGACACTCGACCATTCTTCAGAATTGGCTTGCTTTGTTTTATTCACTGTAGCTAAGGCATTCACATTTTGAATGAAAGGAGGCTTATCCCTTTGCTTCCAAATACAGCCTTGATGCTAAGGAGGTATTTTTTTCTGAAAGCATATTTTCTCCAATTGCCTTATGATACATAATGAACTTCCAAGTGATGTGTTTCCCTCTCTCCCCCACCCTGTTATATAACTGGGAAGCTACCTATGATTTCACTATTTTCATCATTTATTAGAGCTACTCATTGTTCTTCAGGAAAGCTCTCAGGAAAGACTTGCATTTTGTTTGTGTCAAGTCATTAAAGCAGAGGTGGGAGGAGAGGAAAGGTTGTGGAACTGTTTGTTCCTGAGGCTGTCTTGACATACTTCAATATCTTGTAGCAATACAATTGCCTATAATCTTAAAATGAGTGAATTCTTGGCTTAAGCATTGAAGGTTGTTGGGGAAAACAGTCTTATTTAACTTTGTGGGATGTAGTTGCAATGCAGCTAGGTACGCATATATAAATCATACTGACGCTAGGAGAATAGACTCTTTTGAGATATGCAAACTGATAAAGAAACTGCATGTCTGAATAAAACCTCAGCAACTAATTTGCACACTACATTGGGTGCTCTAATTGCCCTCTTACTGTAATACTAAATAGAATCAGTTTACTTTGAATAGGGAGAGATCAGTGGAGTTTGACTCTTCCCTGATACTGATCATTGCAGATTCTCTCCTGCATATTTTTCCCATTGCCTGTTTGTTCCCTGTACCATCTATATCAGTCCATCCTTAAATCCTATTGCTGCCTAAGAGATTGACCCTTTAAAAATACTTTAGATTCCTACCCACTTCAACTTTCTGTGCCGGTATTATTACGCATGCTGTCTTTGAAAAGTTCGTGTTATGGATGTAATATCACAGATGCATCCAATACTTCATTTGATGCAGCATCTTCCATTGAAATTAGGTTGAACTAGGAAGAACAACTTCCTAGAACAACGCTCCAAAAAGAGCGAGACAATTGCATGAGTAACAGAGCTGCATGAATGGGTTTCCAGCCGACTGAAACTATTTTCTACAGCGGGACCTTTTTTTCCTATATGGGTTCTCTGGCATCTAGTAGTAAGTGAGCCCGCACTTCAAGTTTGTCTGAGGCGCTTATAGGAGCTGTCTCCTCTGCCCAGCTGTCGTTTTTTCATGAGACTTATGAATCATAAGGACAATTAACTTTTGCATATTCAAATTTTTAGTATTCTTAAAAAACAGACAGAGAACAGATAATGAGATGGAAGGATTTGCAGGAATTCCAGCATTTTAAAGTGAAGCAGGCTAGTTATAGAATGCAAAGGTTTAGCATAAAAAGGAGGAAAGAAGAGGACATATTTGAGATATCATTGTTGGGCAGATGGTGACAGTGATTTCTTTGACAGAACTGACTGCATTCTTCCCTTAGTACTACAATACTCTCTGAATGTACATGTTACATATAAGTTCTTAAACTACTCAGTCTTCTTCCTATTTGTTTAACAGTATAAACTCTAGTACAGGGGCTGGATTCTGTAGGGCATTTTTTTTGTTTCTCTCTTGTATAATTACAGTCCTAGGGACGCTAATGTACACAGGGCTTTCTTTATGCTAGAAATACAGGGTGGAGATGAGAGGAAAGCTAGAATTAGTATGAGACGAGATACAGCCAAATATCCAAGAGATTTGAAGAAGGGACTTGCTATTAGGGTTGGATGCCTAAGAAAGGGAGATGAGGGCAATGGAAGGCTAACACAGATTTGAGAACAAGACATGATTGAATCCCGGATAGGTTAAGTCTTTTAATAAATATTCAAACAAGATTTTCTAATGTATTTTTCGTGTTCTGATCTCTAAGTGGTACTGATTTTGTTAAGAGGAGAGCAGTAGTTAACACAGTCTTGGAGAGGAATTTAATTTAAAACTCTGGCCAATACAGACATTATGGAAAAGGTAATAAAAATATTCATCTCTTACTTCCCAGTAGTCATATAAAATACGTCGCAATATTTTTTTAACTGTGACGGTAGTTAATATCCTGAGTTACTGTAATATCAGCCTTTAAAAGAGAGGGAATGTATCACTGGTCTATGACTATGTTCATTTTACGCAGGTTCAAAAATATTTAGTAGCATGCTATGGTGAGTATAAGCTATTTAAACTGCCCAAATCAGCATGAGAAGTGGGAAAGGGAAAATATGTCAACTCTAAAGGACGTTTTATTTTATTCAGTGAGGTATGATAGTGTAATATGTCACCATGTTCATCATGAAAGAAAATAACTTACTGAACATCAGCTACGACTTTTTCTTGAGTGTCAAATGGCTGTTGCTTTGAATTTGCTGTACCTGACTTCAGTTGGGAGTTTAGGTACTCATCTAAGGCATTAATGAAATTTCCATAAAATAAAATGAGAAGAGTTCTTAATGGTGCTTGAATCAGACCATGTATAAAAGAAAAGCACAAATCTAATCTCTAGATTTACTTCACTATATTTGTTCTTTATTTAAAAAAAAAAAAAAGCAATGGTTGAGCAGTACTTTCCTAGAAGTTATTTCCTCTGCAGTTTTGTGGGTTTTTTTGTTTTGTTTTGTTTTGTTTTAATCTCAGAATCTAAGTGTAAATCATGATTAAACAGGGGCACATTAATTCCTAGCAAAATTATTTTGACTGGAAATACTGTTATGTCTCTTCAGGAAGTATTGTTCAGCTCTTACTAGCTTTGAAACCTCCAATTTTTTATGGAAAGTGTTCTATAAATAGTTATGTGAAAAATGTGTCAGTGTGCTCTTTGTGCTTGGTAGTTATTTCTTCCATGGTAAAATCATGTATCTTCTCTTAAATGGTGTGTACTAAAATGTCTAATTTGTGCTCAGCAGGTTCATTATGTGGCATGGCATTGGTTTTTGTTCCTCTTGCTGCCAGCTGCTAAATTCACTGTTCTGTGCCACCATCAAACAAATATTATTAAGATACTATGTATTTCTATGTTATCTAACTTTCAAACTTTGATTCTTGAAAATAACAAGTGCATAAGCCACTAAAAACACATATTTCTGGGTTTTGACATGACTTGCAGTCCATTTCTTAATTTAAAAGTATGCTTTTCTTGAATTATTGGGTAGAAAAATACATGACTGAGCAAAACACCACCCAAAAATATTGGAGATCAAAGAGGATTTGGGTTATTGTGAAAGATATGTTGTGTCAGATACACGAGGTTTGGATTAATTGAGCCATGCTAGTCATACATGTATCATAATTGCTCAAAGGTTTAAAAAATTCAGAAACAGAAAAAACTGCCTCAGACACTTCATTAAAAGAAAGCAATGCATTAATTAAATTATTAATGAGTCATACAATTGACTAAGTTATTTCTCCTAGTTTGAGGGAGAATATGTAAGCCTTTCATTCTCACCTAGAAAACTTCCACAATGAGCCATCGTTTGGCACCACAGGATAATTTGTAAGCTTGCCGTACTATGAGCCACAAAAGGTAGATGTCTATTCAGGAAATGGGTAGTGCCATGTATGCATGTTCATAGTCTGTGCTAAAAGAATAAAGATTAATCACGGTATTCTCAGAATGTGGTACTTCTGCAGCTTTCTCTTAAGTAGTGCAAATGACCTCTAGATTTTGAGGAGAATTCTTACTATGTATGGGATGTGAATTACATGCTTGTTTACTTTAATGCTCAATATAAAAGTGTGAACAATAATCTTAGACCATCGTCTAGAATGGAGAACCTCTTTCTTATGGATGAGTGCCCTAACTACTTGATTATTAGATGATATTATCCTTTGTACAGTACTTCTGGATTAGTGAATCCTTGTAACAGCTTCGGTAGGAGGGTTGGGTTGTCCTCATCCAGAAAAATGTCTTCCTGACGGATAGGACAAGTTGCAGAGGGCAGCTTCAATGGGAGAGAAGCAAAATTGATCTCAGGAGCGTCGCTTTCTGGTCGTATGCAGTAATTGTTAGGCTGTATTATATAAAAGGTGAGCACTGTGGCGTTCTACGTGGAGGTCGCTTCTGTTGAGGAGTGGATGATACTAAGAAGCTCTTTGAAGGTTTATTACATCATATTCCGCAGTACGGTTTGGTTGGAATAATGTTTTGGGGTTTATTTCGAAAAAGACAGGGATACAGGACACATCAGCTAAGTGCTCCTGTGGAGTGGGGCCAAATGGACAATTTGGCCTGAAGGTGTCTCTGATTTCTTCCCTCAGAAGAACTGATGGAAGTAACTGCAAGGGAAAAGATTATGAAAGAACAAGGAGAGATAAAGAATTCGTAAGATTTTTATAACTGTAGGGTTGCTTAAGGAAAGAGTAACCTCTTCTCCTATTTTATGACATTGGGGATTATTTTTATGTCACAAAGAAAAAGAACCAAATAACCATAGAAATATTATTCTACTTAAAATTATTTACCCTTAATTATACTTCAAGAAATGGTACCATTACTAATGATCTATTCTAATGTAATTCAATCAGTTTGGTGTGTGTAACTTCATTTCTTAATGTAAGCTCTGATGTTTTACAAAGATCACAATGGTTGTTCCCTTCCACAAAGATTTGAATTATGTAATTCAGAATTAACATGACAGTATAATTAAGGTAATATAAATGTAGTTACATAGTTACTGATAAGATGAATTAAAAATGCAGTCCCCCAAAAATATTTTTAAATGCAGCATTTCCTCCAGATATGCAGAAGTTCCCATGATACTGCAGAATTCTGATATATTTTTCTCATGTAATTCTTTTCTCTTTACAATGGAGATTGTACATCTTCTCTCCTGTTTTGTGGCTTGCCCGACAATGAAATTTCCAGCAAGGTTTAAAATATTGTAGGTGGCTGTGGAGTCTTCAGGCAGCCATTAGCAGTAGAGCGATCAGATAGACAGAATGATATATGACTGCACCTTTTATTGTAGCTGTTACGACCCTAGTCCTTCAGAGGCTCTTGTTATTCTGTGTGGTGTCTTACTATTGGATTGAAAGAGAGTTCAGTATTCAGAACGGCTGAACCTAATGTAAACGTTAATTTGAGGGATTGTGAGGTGAGGGAAGAGCATAACTGGTCAAAATTGAATGTATTTCAGAGTGTACAGGCCATCTTTGTCTCCTCCACAAACTATCTGGGGGTTACAGTGCCACAAAATTGTCTTTTTGGAGGACTGAAGAGACTAGAAAAGCAATTTTGGTAGTAAAGCAGATAGTAGGATCATCATTAGAGCAAACAGCAGTTTCGGAGAGAGATTACAAGTACTTAGAGAAAACAATGAAGTTAGGTATTTGGTCCGAACAATTTGCACTTTAAGAAGCAGGTTTTACCTTTGAGGTTGTTTTGTTGTGGCATTATTCTGTTATGGTGTCATGAATAATATATAAGAGCACAGATTGTTCCTTCAAAAGGACATATTAATTTTTACTTAGGCTGTTTCCTGGTCAGTCAATACCTCTTATTTCCTAACAGAGTAATTTTCATGTGCCAGTCTGGATGCCTTATGCAACCAGGTCTGTTCTATTCCTGTGAAGAGAATTAATAATGTCTTCTCATTTCTCCTTGTCTGTGAAATTTAGATAGTTGGCAGAGATGTATTTAATATTGTTTTCTTGTAAAAATGCATTTGTATGCATCCTTTGCTCAGAGTGACACAAGAAAAAGTCTTATCTCAACCTGTAGCACAACCCCATCCCCCCCAACCAAACTCAAACAAAAGACACATTGCATACAACAGAACCTACAGTGAAGAAATACTTTGACAGGCATAGCTGAGAAGTAGTATGTTTAAACTATGGAACAGAGGTGAGGAAAAAAAAAGTCCAAATTGTTTTTGCTTTTATTTAGAGAATTAATATGTAAACTTACACGGAGTATAGTATTTAAGAGTATATACTAAGGCTAAGAACATATTATAGAAGCGTAGAACGGTTCAGGTTGGAAGGGACCTTAAAGATCATCAAGTTCCAACCCCCCACCATGGCCAGGGACACCTCCCACTAAACCAGGTTGCTCAAAGCCCCATTCAGCCTGGCCCTGAACACCTCCAGTGATGGGAGATTCACAACTTCTGTGGGCAACCTGTTCCTCACCACCCTCACAGTAAAGAATATTAAATATCTGGCTTCGTTTTTTTTCTGTACTTATCTTACAGTTCCTTGGAATTCCTTAGAATTCTAATAGAGAAAAAAAATCAATTTATTTGATTGTTTACGCAAGTGACCAAAGTCCTTTTATGGTATGCTTGAGTGATACCATTAGGATCGTTATGTGAAAATAAGCAGTATATTGCAAATAAATTGAATAATGACTATTGAGATCAATGGAACATGTTTAATATTTAATGTTTACAGCCAGTTATCTTAGGCTCATAATTTCCCTTCCATTAAAGCAGTGTTTCTTTGATTTTGAATGCCTCTATTTGCTGCTGAGACTGCATATCTCACGCAATGCCTTGTCCTTAAAATGTGAATGTTATGTATTATACCATTCATACTTGGTAGATTTTTTTTTTTTAAAAAATGTAAACAACTGCTGAAAGAACAAGCACAATAACACCAGCTCACTGGAGACATTAAAAAGAAAACCCTTACTGCAAAGGAAAATTAATATTCTACATGGATTAAAAAATCACCTCGTTAATTAACATGATAGGTTGTCTGGCATGGTATTTGCCTTATTGCTTTTGTGAATTCAGAACTTGATCAAATTAAATTTTACTCTCAAAACCAAAAAGGCAAGTTAGGCCGCAGCAGCAGCTGGCTCAGTTTTGTAGCATGCTGGAATGGATTCTAAAGGAGTAGACAGGAGTAGCAATGGTCAGTGGGAATTTGGGAAATAATATGTGGTGGGCTAGAACGGGATCAACTGAATTCCAGGGCTGGATGAGCCTTGCAAAGAATGTGTAGTATTTTGGCTACTTTTGTGAAGCCATGGTCTAGTTCTTCTGGTCTTCCTCCCTGATACACTTGTCCATAGCCAGTCTAATTTCAATATGAGCCCAAGATTAGCTCCTGTGAACCTTCATAACATTTTAGCAGCACAAGGTGCTGCTCACCAAGCCTGAACCAGACACCTGTGGGCAAGTACTTCCTTTTTGCTAGGTGGCTGAGAGGATCAGGAATTCCCATGGCATTTCGATAGCAGTTCTGCTGCAATCCCATTGTGCTTATCTTGGAATCCACAAGTCATCACACATGTACCATGTAAGTAAAGCAAGTGGCTGCCTGAGGAAAACCTGGTGCTTTCCAGTATGTAGGGCCGGACTGGAGTGGACTACTGAAAGTTAAATAAGCAGAACAGAGGACAAAATTAGTCACATAAGTAAAACAGGAACAAAGACAGCAGAAATAGTGTCTGCGAGGGAAAACATTTTAATGCCTTCTTATCCTTCAAAAAACACAAAAGAATGTGAACTGCTATGAGGAATACTCACTTTTCTTACAACTTCTACCTTGGTATTTTTCAAGACCTGACTGGACAAAGCCCAGAATTCAGTTCTGACCCTGCTTTGAGCAGGAGGTTGAATTTAGGTCTTGTGAGGTCCCTTTTAACCTAAATTATTCTATCATTCTATAATTCTAATTTTTACTTAATTTTTGTTGTGATTTGGCATCGGCAGCCACAAAGAGCCACGTGGCAGCCCATTCGCTCTGATTTCCCACGGCAGTTTCCGAAGTTCATTGTATTCAAGTGTTCGTATGAAGAAGTAGCTGTAAAAAGCAATGGTGCAGAAAATTCTTTCCAAAACAACTGGAAAACTACTACTCATAGTTGTGTTCTTCATGCTTCTTGTCATTTACCCATTCCCTCTGAAAATAGTTTTCTTTTATTATTGTTTCACTGGACTTCAGTTTGTAGCTGTCACTGGGCTCAATGCTTTCACCGAAAAATTTAAATAAAAAATTATTGTCAGAAGCAAATGAATAAATTCCTATACACAAGGTAATTAAGTATTGCTTTATGTCTGTAAAGTTAGAAACATAGTTCCAGTTACTTAACAGTAATGTTGAGTGCCAAGGGTCAGGTTCTGTGCCACAAGTCCATAACACAGAGAAACCTCCTCTAGGACAACACAGAAGGAGGGCTCTGCCCTACTAGTGTCAGATATTTGGGGTAGTGAAGATCTGATTTTATTTTTTTTAATGTTTTTCTGATGAGGGAAGGTTGGCACAGGTCTCACAACACTGCTTTCACAAGTGTTATGGCACAGCCACCTTGAACTTTTTTTTTTTGTTGTTTCCCCAGGGGATTGGAAAGTCCATGTGACTGAAAGTCCATGTGAGGATGTAGCAGTACTTTGGGGTATGGTAGATCATCTTGCATAAAGGGAAGAGTATCAATTTCAGTCTAAAAGTGTCTGATTAGATTGCTAGATGTTGCAGATGCTCTGAAAATATTTTTCATTTAAGAAAGAACCGGTATAATTTTAGGAACTTGGGATCCTGAGAGGGAGCTCTTGCTGTGCAGATAGCAGGATAAGTAGGACAAGTCACTGCAAGATTGTGATTAATGAGCAAACAGGTAGAACTTCATAGTTTGAAGAGACCTAGTGGGATACCGAGATGTCCAGGGTAAAGAATTGTTAGAAACACTGAGAGGCCAAAATAACTGAAACTGCAGTCATTTTCTTTGTAATTGTTACAACCAGAATTTCCCCAAAAGCCGTTGGCAAGAAGCCACAGTCTGTGCTGCTGGAGATGATGTGATCTAGTGACGGGCTGTTGTTACAGAGTCAGGTCAGTAGCGAAAATGAAGCTGAGGGTAACTTGTGGAGGAGGTCTGACAGAAGGCAGCCGAATCTGGAGCAGTAGTGCCTTACATGGTACTCTCTGGCAGCTGGGAAACACATGGGCAAAGTGCAATAAGAGAAAAGGCATAATGTGGCTGTTGAAGGGAGAGACGAATGAGCCACGTATTCAGAACAAGGATCACATTAAGAGGACATATGAGGGGAGGGTGGAGAGATTTGTACTCTCTTCCTTTATAGTGGAGCTAATTCAGTTTTACAGCCATTCCAGCCTTGTAGTGAGTTGGCATGGTCGTATTTCTGGCGCAGACTCTGCTCTGCTCTGGGTTAGATCTTCAAGTTAAACTTCATTTGGATGAGATAACAGACAGTTACTTGGAAGTCATAAAATCTTTCTTATTTCCTTTTTTCTTATACCACTCGTGCTGGAAGTGCAGTTTAAATAAGACCGTAGAAGTTTGAGGTAGAAATGGTTGGCTTGGCCACCTGACTGATACCACACTACAAAATTATCTTCCATACTTTATTTTCTAGTAACTTAGTATTTCATTAGCAAACATAACTGTTAAAACTGACTGATAGTAATCCTTCATCCCCATAGCTACTGTTCCTTTGAGATATGTGTGAATAGGAACAGTGTTGTTACCAGCGGTAACTAGTAACTGGGCTTTTAAAAATATTATTCTTTTTAAAGAAAGGCTGTTTTTATCAGTGACTTGAATAGGTAAATTTAGTCTCTGTCTTACTGATACTTATTTATTCTTGGATCTAAGCTGTAAAATTGTTTCTATTCATCTAAAAGATTCAGCTGTCTTTAGTCTTCATTACTCGTTTACTGAAAACTGCATAAACATTCTAAGCGCTGTTTCTAGTACGCTTGACCACCACTGTTCTATAATTTATGTCAGTGACTTGGGCCACCATCCATGGTCTTGACCTTGTGGAATCACTCCAAGATAGGTTCATTTTCAAGTCACCTTGTTCATTTGTAGTGTTGATTTTATATGAAATGAGACAAGAAGTATACTACTTCCTTTATAAGATATAAATGTAAACATGGAGGTGGGATAATAGTGTCGTATTGTCAAGTTTTGTTTGCTTTTCTTCTTGTGTTCCAGTTGTGACTGCCTGTTCCAGTAAGAATCCATGACATGCACATACATGTTATAAAACTTCTGTATACCACAGCTTTATAGTTTAACAGACAGATATGAAATAGTTTCCAAAATAAATTTGAATTATTTTACCATATAGGTATTGTGCTTTAAAATAAAAATGGCATTTGATTTTCTCTTTCAAAGACTTGAGAGTTTAGGAAGAAAATTCCTTTGACCAGAAATCAAAAATTCAGATCTGAGAAGGTATCGTATAAAAGTTCAGTAAAAAACAAACTAGTACAGTGTTTTCTTTTTATGAATAATTCTCATTTTGGAGCTAAATGTGCTTATTCAAATAGCAAAGACGTTCAACACTATTAAACTTTTCTTTCTCTTCACATTCACAGGTCTAAATTTGCATTTTTAACCTACTAGAAATATAGAGCAGGCTGTTGCTTATATTAAAAGTGTAAATAATTAGTATTTCCATTATTTATCTATAATGTATAAAATTTACTGGGAATTTTATCTGGATTATCTAAACTCTTCTTAAGAGGCATCAGCAATCAACAGAACAAGAACTTGGACAGTGGTTGATTATCAGGAGGATTATCTGAGCTAATGCTTTCATTCTAGCCAACAACATTAACAGCTCCATGACAAAAGAAAGGGAAGTGCTATCTTTGTGATTTTAGCCTTTTAGACATTGAGAGCCAGGTTTCCACAAGAGTTTCAAGGCTGCGTCTGAAAAGAATCTGGAATCTGCTGTGCTGGAACAAAGGCTCAAGTGGTCTTCTGTGTTAGACTCCCCCATTGTAGAGGGGAAAGCTGGAGTTCCAGGTAAACAGTATTTCTTACAAGACTGTGTTACAAACTCAGATCACTGATGATAGACTATTTTTCAAGACTCCGTGCTGCAAGAAAAGGCTTACTTGGAAAATGATTTGGTATCTAAGGTAGACTTTCTAGGTTTTTCTGATATGCAGTTGCAATATATGCAGGGGAAATGGATGTGAAGCAGGAAGAAAGACAGACTGAGAATATAAAAACACAACCAGACAGGAAAGATCCATCACCATAAAGTAAAGTACCTGCCATTCCGTTTGCCAGAAACAGAGTTGTCTATGGACAGTTAGACATTAGAAAGAAACTGGTCTTCCAAGCTAGCTATAGATAGTGGGGCTATTAACTCATACTGAACTTGAGTGGTGTTTCAAGAAGTGGAAATTTAATAATGTTATAGTATCACAATGAGTGAAGCAATAGAAGTAAATTGGAAGGAGCGACATGTTTTAGAATTTTCTCTGGTTTAGAATTATCTAAAGTAAGCTAAACACTAAACTGTTTTAGGATGACTATGGTAATAAGATTGTCACATGAAGAGTGTGTTGTTAACAAAGTCCAATAAAACAATAAAAATTATCCCTTCATCAGAACATCATACAGTATTATAGAGTATTTCATCAAAGCACTGTAGAGTTTTCATGGGCAATGTGAAGTCTGACTCATACAAGCTTAAGCTCCTAAAAACTAAATGGCAAGCTCTCTGTTATAGTCAGCAGAGAAGGAAGATTCTCTGGAGTATAATTCAGAGCAGCTATTTTTTTTGTTATTAGCTACAAATAGCTTCCCTAGCTTGTGACAGCCCTTGCTACACCAAGTTTTTCTTTCTCTTGTGTGTATGTCTCAGAGGGAAGATCACATAAAATAACAGTGCAGAGCTGCTTTCTTCTGACGCTGTGATTAGCTCAGAATTCTCATAGCACTACATAGGTCTTTAAACAGAAAGCCATGCATTCTCATTATATTCTAGAAACTGGCTCATTTCTTGTTTTCAGCTGTAAATTCATGTTAAAAAGCTGATATACTACTCTTTTCCTCATGTCACCTGAACAGCTCATTTGTTGTATCCAGATAAAATCACCAGGAAGAAGTTGTCTCCCATTCATGAATTTGCTTCATAGTGTTCTTTCATGTCCCTCTTAAGATGCCTGTGTGCAAATGGAACATTTGAAATCTTCAAACTTTAAATAACTAGTGTGTCTTTTGTTTGTCCTGTGATAATAGCAGAAATGTCTCCATTTTCATTTGTGCCTGCTATTCTTACCATTCCCGTACACCACCAGGTCCTTTTTTCCTGAAGCAATAGCTGGGTCAAGGACAGCTGCAATCTCTTAACATATTGGATACACTAAAATATACATACTGAGTGACAAAGCCAATGATGTAATGTGCTTCATTAAATTAATTAGTTTAGGCTGTAAGGAAGGCACCGCTAGACTTTTAATGTTGCATTGGTTATTTTATATAGAGTGAGGAAGAATTTAGGCTCAAATTACATGGCATGTTACTGGAAAAAGCCTACAAAAATAAGAATGAGGGTATACAAATCTAGAGAGTCATTGTGGTGCCACATGCATATTAGAAAGAGTGACAACTCTCTCATCTCTTCCGTAGGTTGAAATTGGAGACTCACTAATCAGTCTAATCTCAGTAAGAATGCTTTTTACGACATTTCTGACTCTGTTTTGTCCCTTGAAATATATTCTTTGCTTAAAAGATTGTTTACTATGTCTGAGGATCTACACACTTCTTATATTGGTGTCCTGGTTNGTGGCGCTTTTGTTGCCGCCGAGGCTAAACCGTGACAATTGGCTACTTGGCTACTACATAGGAATGAGATTTCATATAGATGGTTTTAGGTTGGGAACACTTTGGAAAGGTAAAGGTAAGACAATTTTATAAATATTTTTAGTTTCTTTTCAGATATTTAATGCCAGCAGTATATATAAATGTACTTACACTCGCAATGTACTTTTTATGATGGAAAGGTTGGATCCACATCTAAACTACTGTAATATATATCAGTATTTTCTTTAGAATGTGGTAGATGAAAAAGCACTTCCTGAGTACAAAGATTTGGGCATTTTGGTCATTATTTTACTTTATTATTTGTCTTAGTTTAATTTATTAATTGAAGAAGTTTGATTTGTGTATTGATTAGTGTGTGACTTCAGAGGGTTATTTTTTCTGCTGGAACACTCCATTCTTTTTGCACACTGACCTGTGACACTGGTCTCAGCTGAGCGAACAGCTTCCAGTCCAGATGATGCATGAATAAGGCAGTGTAACAGATTGAAAGGTCATCAAAACTTCAAAACTGTGTTTGTTCCTCAACTTGGTGAAAAAGAGGTAGATCTAAAAAGGTTGGTATTGATTAGTGGGTTACTCTCGTTTTATTTTGTAAAAAGGAGAGCTGAGGGGATCTTGAAAATCTGGGAAAGTGATGTGCTAGGGTGCCTGTGAAGACTTGAAACAGCTTTAAAAAGACAAAAAGGTTAAGAATGGTAAGGAATTATAATATAAATATTTTTACTGTGTTCATCCTTGTGAAATTTAAATTAAGTGTGAATATTAGAATCTTTTGTAAAATCTATTGGTTTGTTTTAAAATCCGTATTTGTCTGAAGAGGCAGGTTGAAAACTAGTGCCTAGAAATCTGGAACCACAGGAATAAGGCTTGTCTCACTGCCAAAAGATGTTACAAAACACTGTTCGTTCACAGAACCCCTCCTTTCTCTTCTTCAAAACTGTCAGTTTCATAGATGTTACCTTCTTTTACAGCCTTTCGAATAATCAGTGAGCTGTTTGGAAAAACCTGGCAGTACACAGTGCTGCCAGTGCCTATTAGATACTATGTAAGCATTTGAAAGTGTTTCACTGTTTAGGGTCTTGTCTGTATCTTGGAATGGAAAGATTTTCATTTGGTTGGTTTGTTGTTTCTCTAATATCTATAATTTACATCTGCATGATCAAACTGAAATTTCAGAATTCTTCATGAATGGTTCTGGAAGCCTGGCAGCGTGGCATTGTGGAAACAGGCGTTATCATTTCACACGTGGATGGCTAAGTAGCCTTGTAACTACAGTGGTGGAAGTGCAGCCGTGCAAATGTGTGGTGTGAGATGTGCATTGGAAAAGCATTAGGCTGTCACAAGTTCATATTCCCATAACTTGATGAATGTACTGTGAAATCGAGTAGCACAACTGATATGCTCATGTTTTAGCCTGAACGTAAGATTTGAAGGGCCGCATCTATATCAATCTTAGGAAAAATGTCCCCATTTCTGTGTAAAACAAATAAGCACAAACATACTCACGTGCTTTTTTGCATTCTTTTTATTAAGACTGGAGTTATTACAGTAGCTTAGAAAAAATATTTTGACAAAAATAAGTTAAGCAATTTATATTTTCAAATAGAAACTATGTTTATACTACTTTCTTTACTTTATAGAAAAATAGCATAATTATCACGTCATTATCTTGACATGATAGCATATCCTCCAAAGTGTTTGGTGGAAACTGGCTTTGCTAATGTGTTGCTCTTCTCTTGAAGGAGTGGTTTTCGATTCTTTGAAGTAGCTCTCTGGATTGCGCATGGATTTCTTGCCAAGTGCAGTGATCATTTGACTGTGAAGAAAAGATTGTTAAGAAGCGTGAATTGAGAACAAGTATGTAATAATTTATTTGAAAGAAGCTGAAGAAAAAACGAAGAATAATTTTAGGATGTCTAGTAAAGATTCGAATATTCCTTGGTCTATAAAATCATTGCTTTTCCAGGTGAAATAGATACCGTCAGATGCATGGCTAATCCTGACCTATATGTTTCAAAAAAGGCACAGACTTCTATGGGTTTTGGTGCCAAATCAAAATTAAAAGTTTTTTAAAAGACTGTGATGATACCACCTTGAAATTAACGTGAGCTGAAAGATTTTGTGTGAATGAAAATCCACAGTGCTGGTGATGTGGCACAGTTCCACAGGTTTGTACAGCTTTGATCAACAGTGGGATTGCTTGTGTAAGAAGGTCTTCTGTATCTTTATAATTTGTTAAAGTAAACCGCATGTAAAGAAACAGCCTACTTACCCTGGCCACAAATTTATCCATTTTCTTGAAGCAGTCTTTCACTATGGATTCATGGATAACGTGAAGTCTGGAATTCAGCTGTTATTTTAATGGAAAAGAAAAGGAATTGTTAGTTTGAACAGTGAGAAGTAAATGGAAGTTCAGCACCACTCAGTAAAAGAGTACCCTCCAGCAGGGGTGGTCATGATTGAGAGCATTGTAATACTTCCATCATATGCAAGCCTTTATGTTGGAGGCAGTGTTAACACTCCCTGCTGTGTCTACAAAGAGATCAGGCAATGAATATATCAAAGAAACTTCATCCTCTCTAAGTAGTTCTTAAGCTGACTCCTAGCTGAATAAACTATTTGCACATATGTCTTAGTAGTTTACTCAGCTGAAATAGGCTGAATGCGGACCTAAATGTTTTCCTGAAATGTTTTGCATACAATTTGGATATAATTCTTTGACAGAAATAATAAGTAGTTGAAAAAAAAGCACATGAAATTGGTATTCAGGGAGAGTAGTAAGTACTTCTGTGTAGAATTAGTGCAGTCTTTAAGGAGAAGCAAGTTAAGCACATTTTTAGGCATCACATCTCAAAATAAGCTCACGGATAAATATGTGGGAGTTTAAAACTGCCTGTTTCATGCAGGTCGGTAGAAGTCTGCCTGCCATTACTTGCATACAGATGTTTTAGGTGCCAATATTTGAAAAGGTACTCTTAAAAGTGTTCTGTCACATTTTCAGCATGCATATTATCAGTTTTATTCACCATGAATATCTGACCTGAATAACATCCAATGTGAAAAACACATTATACTTACACAAGTCTTGAGCTGAGCGTGAGCTTCGTACATTCCTCTTAGAAAAACGTTCTTATTTTGAAAAGGAGTGTCTGCTCTCTTGAAAAACTCAGCAATTTCATGCACGATATGAACAATGGCCGCATTATCATAGTTAACCTGTGATGACAAAAAACAAATATAGGCAAATTTGGTTTCTGAACTTAAGTTTCAGTTAATGGTACAATTTTCATCCAGTTATCGTAAGTTCTTAAACAATTTTCACTACTTTCTTGTGCTCTTTTAATTATTTTTTTTTTTTTTAGTACAAAAAGTAGAGAAAGTACTATGCATTGCAAAGACTTATTTGAAAATCAGAAATTGTATGCTCAATTTCCAGTTGCAATTTTTGCTTTCATGAGGTGGATCCCTATTTTGTAATGTAACTATATCTTGCATTTTTGGCCTGCATTGCGTTGATATTCCTAGATATATACAGTGTAAGAGGAATAGTCAGTAAGAGGCCAGGAGTCAAAAGCCGATCATTCGAATTCAGGCCCAAGATGACCAGGAATACGCAGCTCTTTTTCGCACAAGCACACTGCACGTCTGATGAAGAGGAGCTCCCTCTGTCTCAGAGAAGATGGAAATACAGGAGAGACTGATAATGCTGTCTGTCCCTTTAATTCCCTGTTACAGTTTGGAAGCTCTGTTAAAAAGATGAACTGGAAGTGAGCTGAATGAAGTGCTTTGGTGCAGGAACACCCTCTGTACCCAGTACCTTCCTATTTTGTGGCACTGCAAACCTGGACTGAAAGTGAACTGTGCTCATAAAGTGCATGTGTGTGCTAAAGTAGTACATAAAAATACCCCTGCACTACTTTTGTGGGGTCTACTTCTGACCAAAAATGAAATTGACATGTGGTTCTGGTAGCTTCCAGTCTACCAGACTAATTCCAACTAATTTTCTGCTTTAAACAGCAGGACTATCAAAAAAAGCATCTATAACTTTTCTTGTGACTTAAAAACCAGAAAAGCAAAGAAACAGCAATTTCCATCAGTAACCTCATAAGGGAGAAAAATTTGGACTGAAAAGTCAGCAGTCCGATTTATTATTTGAACCTCTATTATATCATAATTCTAATGTAAAAGTCTCATGACAAGGTGCATAAGCTGTGTGAGGCAAACCTGTTACAATGAGATAATGTCAAGTACGTATCTTTTTCCACTTACTGCTTTTAGCATCTGTTTAGGGAAACACAAATCTTCGTTGCTCACTTCACACTCCAAAGAAAAGCCTTTTTCATTCTTAAAAAAAAAGAATTGACATAAAAATTTTAAGCATATGCAAAACCAGGATTATTATGGAAACAATTCATAGAAGAGTTCACTTATCAGATGGTCTCCTAACAAAGAAGTCTATGAGTTACTACAGCAACAGAGAACACTATTTATCTCATGAGGTTGTGTGAAGAAGTTTCATTTGATTACGTGTTCCAAAGCCTATTTAAAATGGAAGAAATAGCTGCTTATTACCTGTTTCACCTTTTCTCAAATGTTGCAGGAAGCTCAGTTGGTATGGAGCTGAGGAAAGAGAGCAGGCCACAAAAGAAGCCAAGTTGGAAAAGGAAGCATGCTTTCCATATAGCTCATTTCCAAAAACACCTTCGGAGACCATTTGCACCAAAACCTGTATGACTGTAGTTTCCCTTCTCTTTGAGTGAGATTATGTCATGATAAAGTAATGGTGTTATGGTGTCAGTTGATGCCAATTAGCAGGAATCGCAGATGACTGTGTGTTCTAAAATATGTGACTTCTTTGTGGAGAATATGGAGATCTTGGGAAGACACACAAATGTCATATATTTAACAGGATGAGTTTGAATTAAAAAATCCAAATTTAAGAATTTTTGCTTTGTAGAGAAGGAACATCTGGCTGATGTTGTTTTAATAATGTAAAAGAAAATAGAGTCAGGCAATTATCATGCATTTGAGACTTTCTTACACCTAAACTGAAGAAAGATTGAAATGCCACCTGTAGATTGTGACAATATTGTACACATTGATTTACCAGTTTCTCAATCTCCTTTAAAAGCTCACTCCACTGCGCGCTTTCAAAGCACTGTTGGTTGTTGCTTCTGTGATTACCAAGGGCTGTAGCAATAAGGCAGACAGTAGAGAGGAATAAGCAGCTCCTGGGGCAATACATTGTCTGATTCTAGAACAATAAGAAGAAGATGGAAGGCTTAGTAGAATCAGGAGACTTTCAGTTTTGTGAAGTCACACAAGCACAGTTGATGGTTTGCTCCACCTTATACACTTTTGCTCTTTTTTACTGATGTGCTGTAACAGGCCTAGTGAGTTTAGATTTTATGGTGGGACATTTAAAAGTTGAATATGTTTATCCAACATATGAAGAGGAAAAAAAATCATATAACAAAACCTTTTTTTATGCCATTCATATAATATATAAATGTTGTGGTTTTTAAAAATCCTATTCTGATTTTCTGAAATACTGTTTCTACATGGTTAAACACATACAGTATCTAGAAAACTGACAGTATTTGCTTTAGTGAATTTGGCTAAATGTAAACTAAACTATTGTCTACTAAATAATGAATTAAAAAAATAGGGTTTTTTTCTCAGTGGTTTGCTGTGAAACCTTGTTACCTGTAACTTGTAACATGATTTAAAGCAATTGCTTCTAAATGTAAGGTTATATTTCAGTCAGATTTTGTTTCCATATAACTCAGGCATTACAATACTCAAATAAAAAAGAAAAAAGAAATGAGTAAATTAATCCCATCTAGAAAAGTCAGCAATAAAACTGAAGAAGCCTACCTTGTGGATAATATTCAGCTCCTGACTCTGCAGTTCTGAGGGCTCCTGGGGTACCATTCTGTCAGCTATCTCAGTCCCTTTTAAATGCTCTTCTCCCACTTTTACAAATCACTGACCACCTCCTCTCAGCAGTTGATGCAAAGTGAAACTTCTTTCTTTCAATATTCCATCTCTTCAGGTATGTTGATTTCCAGGTAATAGAGAGGTTGTATGTGGGTGGCACAGAGGACACATTTAAAAGTATTTATTTAAGCAGGTGAAAACTAGATGGCTGAAGGCTGTAGAACAAAATTCTAGTGTTTATTTTACTTTATTTTACAATCACTTTATAGTTAACTGTTGGTAAATATTCAGATATAGGTGATAAAATATAAAAGTGTTCTTTGATATGAACAAATACTGTCTTCTGTATTTATGAGTGTAGAATTTCATATAACACTGTGGTTTATTCTTGTATAAGTAGTATTGAACATAACAGTAAAGAAGTTTAGCTGGATTGATTCTATGTGAACATCTAACTTTATAGTTCAAAGTATTGTATTTACTTTCAAATATAAAGTACAAACTCATATGTGCACACATGTGCAGTACGTCACACACATACACATCTTCAGTGGTCTTCCCATATGAAAACTTTAGAGAAGAACTTTAGGGGGACTAGGAGAGTTGCATGAAAATGGCCCATGCTCCTTATCTGTGTCTTCTCATTTCTTCCCTTTTCCCATTGTGGCTCCTTGAGAGATCAAGACTCTGGAATAGAAAGTGCATAATGATTGCTGTGTAGTATCTAATGGCTAAATCATATCTATTCTTTCTATAATTTTATTGTACCTACAATAATTTTGGTTAGACCACTTTGAAGGGAATATTTCAAGGAAGGGGTGCAGTGGAGCTACAGCTGACACAAGTCAGCTTTCAAAAGGTATTTCTTTATGTTATGTTTGCTAATGGGGGTCCTTTCTCAGAAGACTTATTAAATAGCCATATTGTGAGCCTGCAATTCACTTCTGGGAGTGTTTATATTCATTTATCTGACATAGGAATTCAAGTCTGTTCTTTTGAACAAAATACAACCAAACAAACAACCAAAATGTGGAGAGGAAACATTACATTTTTTTCCTGGCTGTTTAAATAATTTTACTTGAACCTACAGATCTTCCAATACCAGACTTTTTATAATCTATGTAAAATTAGACTGTCTTAGTGAGAAACACAAGATATTACTTCTTTGTTGGTAGAGTGATAGACATTTCCTGGTGTGAAAGGTGACTGACAGATGCCTGTGTTTGAAAAATTTGCCACTTAATTTTTTCCACCCTGCTTAGCTTTTGAAATTAGACTTCACAATTCAGCATAATGTTGTTATTTCCTGTTGTGTACTGGAACTCCATGACTGACCAGGTTTAGGTATCTGAAACGCTTTAGTTTTTTTCCTTTAATGAATGTTTGCTCCCTCTCTTGTGGTTTTCCTTTTACAAGATGCTCAGCTGTGGTGTCAGAAAACTTTCGCACTGTTGTGTTTCTAATTAAAACATTTGCAAACAAACAAACAAATACCTGTAAAATAATTAACTAAACAAAAATATTTCACGGAATACTTATTGAACATAAGAACCACAGATTTTGGTGTGTCTTGGCACCTTTCTGCTGGTTTACCAGAGGAAACAGGAGCTAGTTTCCTTGAAATGAGGTAATTGAATGCCATCAGTAACTACAAAAATTTCTTGTGCTCAAGGATCCTATTCTGTTTGGGACCTATGTGTGTGGGAGAGGTGATTCTGCTCCTCCCTGTCCCTTTTTCAGTTTTAGTGTGGGTGTGAACTAGGTTTTTTGGAAAGGCATACCTGACTGCATGAAGCATATCCGTAGGAAATGAAAACCACACCTGAAATAAAGTTATTTCCTGCTGGTCAGGAAAAGTGATCCAAAAAGTTACGAAGTTAAACATCTAACCTCAGCACTTAGAATTCAAACTCGAGTCCTGTAAATGAAATCAAAGCTCTCAGAAGAATTTACTTTCACTAGTTCAAGATGGATAGTGAGGAAATTATTAACCCTTGTTAGACCTGGTATGAATGTAAGTTATAAATCATCTTTGAGGTACCAAAATGGAACTTGGAAGATCTGGACATCCAGACTTTTTATTTTGGTGAACTTTGTGCAATCACTTTTTTCTTTAGTACTTTAATTCTGATTCCTACAACAGTGTCCATAGGGGAGTTAGGGTTGTGTTATTTGAAGGAGTTTAACAGAGGGATTGGCTATTTGCAGAAAGCTGCTTGAATAGAGTTACAGAGTAAAGTAGAAAAACCTGGATGATAATAATAGCATAGCCAGGAACAGCAAGCTTTCTGGAGACTCAGCAGTATGAACACGGTTAGGCTCTTTCCTGATGTATTTTAACCACTTGTATCATTCTTAGCAGAGACAGCTGCAGTGTGATGTAAACTATGCACAGTTATATGGTATGTGTTTTTCTTTTTGGTTTCCCCAAGGTGAAGATTCATGCAAATTTGTTATAGCTCAGAATGACAAATCCTAAAAGTAAAATATTTATCAGGAAGAGGAGAGAATACTAGTATTTTTGTGGCAGCTATAGGTACCTGATTCTTCATGGAAAATAAATTCAGATTGCTTAAAATATGAATTAAAATGTCTCACTTTAAGTTAAAAGAAATCTTCTAACAGGTTGTAATATTTTTTGATTATTTGGACATTAGATATGTAAGAATACAGAGGCTGAATTGAGAAGACCAATGACGATTTAATAATTTGCCATTAAGATGATGGGGTTTTAATTCTATTTTATTTGGCTGTAAGTATTGTCTTGATTCAGCATGCTACATTTTAGTGTAGAAGAAAAGGCAAATGTGATTTAATTTGGATTGCATTTTATTTCTGTTGAAAGCAAAGTATTGTTTGCATGCTGAAGCTCTGAGTATGTGGCATCGTTATATGGGAAGGCAGGTAATGGAACGTGACAGTTATGGACATGGCCTGAAGACTTCGGTCCTCAAATGTAATGTCAGGTGCCTTCATATTTGTAGGAAGCTGAAGGAACCTCCATATATTTAGAGAAGTAATGCAGAAATCTGATGGCTTCCTGATTTCACTAGGGTCAGGTGTGGGAATTTGGTACACCGGAGGTTAAAAATGCTTATCTCCAGTTTGAACCTTGTAGGGGGAAGAGAAGAGAGGTCATTTGTCAAAAGCAGCTGATGGGGGGAGTCTTGTGGTAGCAGGACAGTCCTCTTTTGGCTCAAAATTTCAGGAATGCAGGGTAAGGCAGATAAATGGCTTCAGCACAGAATCTTGAAGGCTGCAGTGCCCAGAGTAAGACTTTTTGCTTAATTATCCATGAAATTAATATTAAAATTGACACCTCTAAGTATAAGCTAACAGAAGAATATGCTAAAGATACAGAACTAAAGTACCTGACTCTCCACTCGAATCATGCTAAAATGTCATGCCGTGGAGGGGATCAGATAAGGTTAGGTACTGAGAGTGTGAGGAGAGACAGCTCTCCAAGGTGGAAGCTTGAGACTTAGGAGAGATAGTCAAGGGGCTGTGCTTCTCTTCCTCTGCCAGGACAGGGATGTCTTCTTGGTAAGCCTGCACCTTCACCTCTTAGTGAAGAGCAGCTTGGGTACTATTTATTCATTTATTCATCTATTTTCACAGAATCACAGAACTGTAGGGATTGGAAGGGACCTTCAGAGATCATCTAGTCCAATCCCTCTGCCAAAAGCAGGTTCACCCAGAACAGGCTGGACAGGGATGCATCCAGGAGGGGTTTGAATATTTCCAGAGAAGAAGACTGCACAGCTTCTCTGGGCAGCCTTTTCCAGTGCTCTGTCATCCTCAAAGTAAAGAAGTTTTTCCTCATGTTCAGATGGAACTTCTTGTGTTCCAACTTGTGTCTGTTGCTTTGTCCTGTCACCAGGGAGCACTGAGAAGAGCCTGATCCCATCCTCTTGATACCTGCCCTTTAGATATTTATAAGCATTGATGAGGTTCCCTCTCATTTTTCTCTTCTCCAGGCTAAATAGACCGAGGTCTGTCAGCCTTTCCTTGTAAGAGAGGTCCTTAAGAGTCCCTTGATCATCTTTGTAACCCTCTACTGGACTCTTTCCAGTAGTTCCCTGTCCTTGAACTGGAGAGCCCAGAACTGGACGCAGTATCACAGATGCAGAGTATACCATGGCAGAGTAGAGGGGGAGGATGACTTCTTTCGACCTGCTGGCCACACTCTTTTAACGCATCCCAGATGCAATCATTTTGCTAACATTTTTGTAGTCTATTAGCGCTATTGCAGCCAGTGCATTTGTCAATGGCTATTCTGAATACAACTTGTTATTTCAATAAATAATTTTATCTTTTGAACTTCGCAAAACTGTGTCAGTGAAAGTCCTTTGTAGGATGCTGAAGTGGGCAAATGTTGAACCATTTCAGTGAAAACGGTAGAACTGTTTCAGCGAAGGTACTTAGCGGGTGTCTGAAACAGGAAATCATTTGTCTTTACAGCTTTGTGCTGCTGTCTCAGTGAGAGTTTCTGGCATGATCTGAGGTGGGCAGACACTGAGCTGTCTTAGTCACAGCCCTCATCTCAGAAACAAAGGTATTTCAGTGAAGGCCCTTAGGAGGGCCCAGAAACAGAAACAAAACTGACATCCTTTTAACGTGACATCAGGTTTTCATTGTACTTAGCACAGCTGTTTTAAGGCATACTCCACTATAGAGAGACCGGTTTAAACATGCCAATACTTAATTGTCATTCTGAAAGTTCCCAACCTCTGAAGTTCTTGGATTCTGGAACAATTTTTGAATTGAGGTAATGATAAAATACATTTTTATATTAATATGCAAGCTTTATAAGTTGATGAAAAGTATAATGTAGTCCAATGTGTGCCAGAGCTGGAGGCTGGATTTGGCGATGCTTAGAAGTTTCTTCATATTTGTTTAATAAGGTGTGGGCTAGAGTAAACATCCTTCAGAACGTTTTAACTCAGCCAGACTGTATTGTGATATGAAAGTCAGAAAATGGCAGTAAAATAAAAGATGCCTCTTTCATGATTGTTCTCACAACCACGTCACTCTCTAAATAAAATAGTTGTAAAAACTGTCAGATTACTTCAGCGTTCTGCTTGGGCATGAATCTCATTTGGGAATTGTTAATCCCTAGCACTTTTGGTATCATTTCCTTCCATAGCTTTTATACTCACTGCTTTCTATTCCTGAAGTTTATGCATCTGTTTTAGAATTCCCACTCTTTTCTTGCTGTGTACAATTTTTCATGCAACAGCTCAGCAATATTTGCCAGATATTCCTGAGTTCATATTTGGAAGAAGTTTGTGGTTTATGTAATCTCATTACAAATATTGTAACAGGAAGCATTTTAGTTGTCATTATTTTGGCATCCGTACTGAGGCACTACAAAAAGGGTTGGCTTCCTGGAAGTGCTTGATCAGTCAGGCTCTGAAAGTCATGCTTCAAAAAAATTAAAATATCGACAGTTATCAATTATATTGAAAATTATAGCCATATCTGACCTTGCATCTTTTCTTACAGCTTACTTCGAACTCACTCTGTTTGTATGCAAATGTGCATGAAAGTAAGCCTACTAACACTTATTTTTTGTTAATTAACTAATTTCTGACAGAAAATAATACAGAAATTATTTTGGAAAATCTGTTGATTAGCTATAAAGTTCAGCTATTGAGTAGAGTGTCATCTTTCAGAATTCATCATTCAAAATTTAAAATTATGATCCTGTTCAATTAACTGTTTAATTCCCATCAAAATCTGTAGAATGTCACACTTTAAAGGTAAATGCAATTAAGACATGGATGGATTTAGCTATGTACTTCAGTCCTGAAAACATAAATAACTGACATTGATGACAGGATACGTGAAAAACCTATACTGCCCTGCAGAACTATTAAATAGGCTGATTTGTGTTTGACAGATGAAATTCCTGCTTTGGGAAAGAATTAATAAAAGAGGAGAACAGCTGATAAAATACAGAAACAGAGGAAAAGCAAGGATGAAAGCTATTAACAGGAAAACTCACCAATTTTCAAATTTCTGCAAACTCCTTAAACTTCTCATCATGTTTTATTTACCTCTGTGTGTTTCCTAATGAGGAGTCTGAGCTCCTGAGTTGGGCACAAAGGTTCCAGAAACAGTAACTAGAGAAGTCAGATATTTTAAAACAGATCTGAAACACTGGGTACACTGAGAGACGAAGCTGAAAAGGAAATGTGTGCTTTCTTCCTTGAGGTGGGTAGTGTCTGCAACTTACTGAGCTGTGCTATTACTCTTGCAGTTGGAAGACGGGTGTTACTTGCATGTGCAGCTAGATTTCCAAGAACACAGCAAATTGTGTTGCTTTCCGTTGAATAAAGAAAGAAATAGGTTGATATAAGTTGAAAAGAGTCAGATTTTAAAATCTATGTGAAGGATTGTGAAGGTAGATGCAGGGGTAATGGATGATGTTGTCTACCTAAACTTCAGTAAGGCTTTCAATACTCTCCCGTAATATCCCCATAGAGAATCTGTGCATGTATGGGCTGGATGAACAGACAGTAAGGTGAACTGAAAGATGGCTGAATGGCCAGGCCCAGAAGGTGGTGGTCAGTGGCACAAAGTCTAGTCGTAAACTAGTAATTAGCAGAGTACTCCAGGGGTCAATACTAGCTCCATTCCTGTTCAACATAGTTTCATAGACTCACAGAATGGTTTGAGTTGCAAGGGACCTTAAAGATCATATAGTCCGCCCTTTGCTGCCATGGGCAGGGACACCTCCCACTGGACCAGGTTGCTCGAAGCTCCATCCAGCCTGGCCTTGAACACTTCCAGGGATGAGACATCCACAGCTTCTCTGGGCAGCATGTTCCAGTGCCTCACCACCCTCACAGGAAAGAATTTCTTCCTAATATCTAGTCTAAATTTCCCCTCTTTCAGTTTAAAACCCTTAATCCTCTTCCTATCTCTACACTCCCTCATAAAAAGTCCTTCCCTATCTCTCGTATAGGTTCCCTTTAGGTACTGAAAAGCTGCTATAAGATCTCCCCAGATCTTTCTCTTCTCCAGCAACCCCAACTCGCTCAGCCTGTCATTATAGGAGAGGTGCTCCAGCCCTTAATGATCTGGATGATGGAACAGAGTGTGCCCTCAGCATTTTTGCAGATGACACCCACCTGGGGTGAGCATTGATGCACCGGAGGATCATGCTGCCATCCAAAGGGACCTCAACGGGCTGCTGAAATAGGCCAACAGGAACACCATGAAGTTCAGCGAGGGACAGTGCAAAGTCCTGCACCCAGGGAAAAACAACCCCGTGCACCAGTATATGCTGGGGGCTACCTATCCGGAAAGCAGCTTTGCAGAAAAGGACCTGGCAGTCCTGGTGGACACCAAATTGATCTTCAGCCAGCCCTTGTGGCAAAGAAGGCTAAAAGTATCCTGGGCTGCATGAAGAGCAGTACTGCCAGCAGGTCAAAGGAGGTGAACCTTAGCACTGGTGAGGTCACATCTGGAGTACTGTGTCAAGTGCTGGGCTTCCCAGTTCAAGCGAGACATGTACGTAGACGAGAGAATCTAACAAAAGGCCACTTAGATGATTAAGGGATCGGAGGATCTCTGTTATGAGGAAAGCCTGAGAGAGCTGGAACTGTTCAGCTTAGAGAAGGCAGCAACTCAGAAGTGATCTTGTTTATATAAATACCCAAAGGGAGGCTGCAAACAGGACAGAGCCAGGCTCTTTTCAGTGGTGCCCAGTGACAGGACCAGAGGCAATGTACACAAACTCAAAACCAGGAGGTTCCCTCTGAACATTGGAAAACACTTTTTACTGTGAGATCTAAGGTCAGAATTCTCCTCTGCTTAACATAGTGCAGCCTCATAAAACAGACAGTGCAAACCTCATTTTTAACAAAGTATTTTGGGTTTATGGCACTTGTGCAAGTATGCTTAAATTAAGGAGTGATGGACTCAAGGTAAGTATATGAATATAATAAATCAGATTTTTCACAATGTGGTAAGTGGTTTGGGAGCTGTTCATACAGGGGTTTTGGACTACTTCTGCCCATTGATTGTATAAAAAGAATGAATTAAATTAAGGAGATTTACATAAGCATTAATGTTGTTATTCATTTGCAGATGGTAAAATTATAGACAATAATTTTTAAATCCCTATGTAATATTAAGCACTCTACAGTTTTTGTTTCCTTGCAGTCATTGTACTTTAGGAAAGCTTATGTTTGTTGCAAAATGAGTGGGAAATGGAGGTAAGAAATGTGTAGAGAATAAAGCGAGATCCCAGAAATATAAATTTAGATGACTTAGCAGTAAGGCTTGGGGAATTTTACAGCTACCTCACATTTGATGACTAATATTGAGATGAAGTCTGACACAATCACTTTCCTGTACCCCTGGCTTTTTCCTTGCAATATACTAAGTTCATAAAGAAGGACTAGGCCAGGAAGAAAACCTTGTAACCCTTAAGCCAGCTGCTTGATTTGGTCTGTGAGGGATTCAATACCCCAGAGAATATATTCTTTAGAAGAAGCTATTTATTTGAAAAAGTGGCAAGGTGTGGCATTACAAGGTAGACGTAATTTCTGCTGATCATCTCTAACCTGGTAAAAACGTATGTCAAAGTTGTATGGAAGTTACTTATTAAATCCATCAAGAGTTATTTCTGCTCCATCTAATTCCCTGTGATCCACCGGTTGACGGAGACCAGCTCTTTGAGAAGACGATGAAAGACAAACGGACCACCGCTCTTCAGGCAAGTGGTAAATCTTTATTGTAAAAGAGCCTTTTTTATACTCTAAAGATTATACAAGTAATAGTAATGATTAACGAGTCTTCCAGGTGCACAATAGTTTAGTTAATGTTAAGCCTTAAGGAATTCACTGTACTGCCCATGTTCCTATCTATGATCTTACATCTTGTTCGTAGTATACATTTCATTCTTTTTGGACTTGTTCCCGTCACCACTCCCTGAGCTCATTGTTGTATAGTTCCATACTGACCCTCACAGGCCAGTTTACGGATGGTTAGAGTTCTAACCCTTTCAGGCCAGTTCTCTTCAACCGGTGATATTTCCAGCTGTTAAAATTATTTTGATTCCATAATTTAATTTATCATTTACCTTCATCTGAATTATGTATCAGGAGCCTATGACTTTTGAAACTTTATTTCAAGTCTTGTGGACCTGATTGATTGATCCTTCCTGAAGTGAAGTTTAATCACCTGTGTAATAGTTCATTACAATTATTATCATGTCTACAAAGCAGGATCTCACTGAAGAACATGGGGAGCTAGAGAAGATCGTAGTCTTCTCCATAGTCTGTCATAGGAAAGTTACTTTGTTTTCAAATTCCCTGCGCAAGGGGAGACAACTAGAAAATCTTGAGAGTAAAAAAAATGAAATAATATTCCTCCCCAATGGTCTCCTAAAGCTTGTGTTAATATAACATTCATGGGGACCTTCCAAGTGTCAGTAGAAGGCCATCCTTGGATCCTTTATATCCATGTAAATATTATATCCAATAATATTTACAGATAAAACTTTCTATCTTAATATGTCTTTTACGTCAATAAATGCAGGAAAATTCTAAATCACAAAATCAATTGAGAGCTTCAGTGACATCTGATTCTGAAAACTAGATGGTAAATTGTACCCTCAAAGTGAAATAAATGGGGAGTCTTAAGCATGAATGAGTTATTAGTGACTGGATTCCTACAACGTCCTGGTCTAAAATTCAGTGATGGGCTATGTCTTCATTAGCAAATGATATACACGATAGGAACAAATCTGTAGAACCAAGCCAGTTGATTCCAAGGCGTGGACGTCTACACTATGCAAGTTTTGGGGAGTTTATTCCTCATTAACTCTAGTCTTATTCTGCCAAATAATGAGCTAAGAAGTATTCAGTTGTGAACTTGCAATGCATCTTCTGATTTACTTTCTCCTCGGTGGAGTTCACTTCAGCTGCTGCAAGATAACTTTGTGATGCAGAGGAAAGCACTGTCCTCACTTACGATAAGATTTGTTTTAGAAAAATGCTCCTGACTCAAAACACTAATATGCCCTTCACTTGAGTAAGTCACCTGAGGTTTCTTTAACAATCAGTGAGGATAAGTAGGCAACTCCAAGGTGGGGGTTACTGGCAGTTTGGGAATCTGCAAGCCCAACAGTGTAATCAGAGAGTACTATAGAATATGTTGTCAAAAGTTTAAATTTGGCAACCAACCAGAATCTGAACCTGTCACATGGTCATTGTGCTTTTTGCCATTTGAGTGCTCTAGATAAATGGGAATTCAACTACAAAGGCTCAAAAAAACATTCCTGATGATTCATCTTCATACTTGTCTCATCTTGCAGCTCCCAATATTCACTCTGGGTGTAATTCCCTTCTCTGAATGTGTTAAAGGTGGAATATGCATTCCAGGAGGATGCACAGTCGTTTCAGTCAGGAAATAATTTTTTGTATTTGGGTCTAGTGAATTAGGGCTTGAATCTCTTCATGATGGGCTATTCTTATATTTAATTAATTAAAAACATCATAATGTCCCACGTGTTTCAGTAAAGGTCCTCAGATTAACAAGGACTACAGGACTGAATTTGCAAGCAAATTCTTTTGTAATTACAAGCCCTATTCTATACTTCAAATGTACAAATTTTCCATAAAACTTGTACTCTTTTTTTCTCTTAGGCTGTGTTCAGACAGCTCCAAGTAATTACTTTCTATTACCTCTTAGTGCATGTCCTAACCATGTTGGAACAAGAAGTGAATCCGTGATGGGATGAGACAATACCGTTTCCCTTCCTGTTTCTGTATTCTTGCTCCCATTTGAAGAAAATGCATTGACAGAAGCCAGAACAATATTAAAAGCCAACTGAGGATCCAGCAGGCCTCAAAACTGCATTTTATTTGCCTTGTTGATGCAGGGACATTAACAGGCCCCACGGGAGCGATACTTTATCGTGTCAGTGCACATTTCAACAATCCAAGAATTACTGTAATTAGGATTAATTTCTTTGTGACATCCTTCAGAAATAGTTTGAACTATGCAGTATGAACTTTTGTGTGCATTTTATCTCAGGACTGGAATAACATAGACTTCCAGCAGAGGGATCCCTCATACCTTATAATGCACATTTTGTGTTCATATATGCCTTTTGTTTCTGTATGAGTATGTAGTTCTCACATAAATTTTTGGGTTTTCAACCCCCCCCCCAAAATAAAAAAAAAGTGTAAAATAGCATGTAGCTTGTTTAAAAAAGTGTTTAGGGTTTTTTCTTGTCTTATGACAAATTGAAAATCTGAAAACAAAATTTGAAACAGAAAACAAAGGGTGTTGTAGAAGGGAAATATAATTTATAGCATAAAAAATTCTCAAGGAAAAGCTATCAATTCTATAAATAAAATATAAAAACTACTTCTTTACCTACCCACTGGTCAGACCATTCTGCTTTTTTTTTTTTTTTTGCATTTTTTCATGGTTGAAATCTAGAACTTACATTTTAAGTGTCAATTTTAAAAGAAGACTCTAAGAATTTGTATTGATCACTCCTCTTCCAGCCATGATAGACTCAGTATTTGGTTTTAGTGCTGCAGATGGGTGAAATTGTCTAGGTAACAACCTATTCTCATTGATTTACTGAACTTATTTTAAGTATTTTCCTATATTATTTTAAATCTTTTTTAATCAGATTAAAATAGAGCCAGTGGAGACACTAATGAAGTATCTACCATCTTTTTATTGATTTATGTGTAATTTTAGTGGCTCTCTACAGGCTGCTTTGTATACTGTGTTTTGACTACTCTGGTGCTTATGTTCAGTGCAGGAAAAGACCAGTGTGAGGCGTTTAACATAATTTGACATCTTGCGGCTGGTTTTTGCCGTTTCACCGGTACATTTAAATCCTTAATGTACTGGATCCATCACTGGAATTCTTCCATTCATGCTGTCAGCCACTCAGTCCTTGGGCCTGTCCAGATGCTGGCCCTGTATCCCTAGGTGATCCATCCTGAAGTTCAGTAGCAGAGCATGTGTGCGTGCACACTCAGGCATACACACACAGACACATACGCACAGAACAGAGAGCGTGCTTGCACAGAAATTAGGTAGAAATCAAACTTAATGGTAAAGCCAGAACAGTACTGACCTGCAGCCTGCTTACCTGTGACCTGCCACTTTTTAGTCTCTCCTCCTCCTCTTCAACTTTCCATGCTCCTTCCCAATCCCCTCAATCCCTGCCAGTACTTTTGCCCTTTTCCCTAAACATCCCATCATAAGCTCTGCACATTCTAGGAATCCCCTTCAAATGCCCCATAAGTCGTCTCCTGCAGTCCCACAAGCCTCCTGAAATACCCAATAAGAACTTGGTCTTTTCTGTGAGACCTCTGATCATATTGTATCACGTAGTTACAAAGTGCTAGCTGCCCCTTTCAGTGACTGAACAGATGGGTCCCGAATGGCTCACCGGGCAGTGAGAGTTCTGGTCTTTGCTATTGTCTCAGTTATCTGCTGCTTTTTAGAGTTTGCATACCTCTGATTTATAGCTTTTTCTGTTCCGTGTCTTTGTCTCTTAATGCTGAATAACCATTAAATAAATACCTTTCTGAACCAGATTCCCTTACAATCCAGATAACCTTACATTGTGCCTTTCAGCCATACATGTACTGCAGAAAAAACTCCCTTACAATTCTTTCTCTATGTCATCATTGCAAGGAGGATGCTCAGAGTCTCAAAGAAATCATAAAACTTCTACAGTCCATCAGGTCTTGTGAAATGAAATGAAGAAATTATACATCCAGGGGTATTTGGTTGACTTAGGCATTTACAGAGGCATTAGCTGCTGTTTTTCGCTTGGTGAGATAGTTCCTGTATCTGGTGCTGTAATTTTTACATTCTTTTGCATTCTGTGCCACACATGAGGGAACTTCTAGCTTTATTCTGAGGCACAACAACAAAAGGGAAAGTGTGAACTAGGAAATAAATGTTAATACATAATGTGTAGAATTATCTGAGGAAATAGAGCTGGAAGAGGATTGAAGAGGTCATCTGTTTCATTCTGCTGCCCCAGCTCAGGCTCTACTCCATTTGAGCTATTCATTCAGAGTAGCCTGGTTAACTTGTAATTAAAAAGCTCAAATTACAAAACTTTTCTGCAACTTCCACATCTAATCTATTCCAATCTCAACTATTCTTTTTGTATGAAAGTTTTTTGCACATTCTAAAGTAAATCTCCTTTAATTCAGTTATACATAGGTTATTGTAACCCACCAGCCTCTTATTCTGTTATTCTGTTGCTGAATTAGTGCTGCTATTTAGATTGTTGATGTGAAAGTACCCACACTGATGCTATGAAAAGAGGGCTTAGCTCTTGTAATTTTTTGACAAAAGACTTAAGTAGCAGAGAGTTGTATCAAGACCAAAACAAAAAAAGATCAAAGAGAGTGGATTCTACACTGTTGATGCGATTGGATTCCAATTCTAACCCAGGCATCTAAAGAAACAGAGTTTATGTAATCATTGTACTTATTTTTCTGTCACTCTGCTAAACCTTGTAATGCAAAAAGGAAACACCCTTTATAAGTAAAGCCAAGAATTTATTGTTGGTATAATTGAAATCTCAACAGAATAATCAAAAGAATTGTTATATCTAATTAATGCAGAAAAAAAGGAGGAAAATAAAAGAATGTTACTACAAGTAAGACTCAGTGATAATATGCTTTAAATTGTTACACAGATCCACCCACTGCCTTTCTGGGTCCTGGATCAATGCAGAATGCTTGGTCCAATCTTTCTCACAAAGAATACAGGAAGCAGAGCTTTGCAGAAATGTTTAGTGTACCATGTTCTTTGCTGGGAGGAGTGATGTTGATGGTGGGGTTTCTTGTCCTTTGCCAAGGAAGTATCATGTTTTGAATTCACTCTGGGTTCACTTTAGGCTCTTTTCATGTTTTCTGACATGGATTTGCACCCTGTATCTTTGTCCTATAGGTACACTTCCTAATAAAGGGTCCCTCTCCATCTTTTCTGTAGCCCCTCTTCACATACTGGCTTTTCAGAGCCTTCTCTTCACCAGGCTGAACAGCCCCAACTTTTGGCCTGTCTTCATAGCAGAGGTGCTTTATCCCTCTGTTCAACTTTGCGGCCCTCCTCTGGATTTACTCCAACAGATCCATGTCCTTCTTATGTTGGGGGCACTAGAGCCGGACGCAGTACTCCAGGCAGAGTTTCATGAAAGCAGAGTAGAAAGGCAGAAGTTACATCTAAACAAGCTACACTGAAAGTCTAGGCAGGCCAACTTGAAACAGAACTGCTAAGCCTCAGTCCTGGGACCTTGAAAAGCCATTCAAGGTCTGTAGGCTTTTACTAGCAATGGCAATAATAAATCTGTGGGGCTGCTGAGCTGCAAGGACCTTCTCTTACTAGCTTTTGAATTTCAACTTGGAAGTTGGACGCTCAGAAACACAAGAAGAGAGAAGAGAATCAATAATACCCAGTGAGAAAAGGATTATACAGGAGGTACAAAAGTATGTGTCCTTCTTAGCCTGCCAGCTGACCACCTAACCCACATGTGCTTGCTATTCATTCAATGTAGGTGCAGCTCAGAACCAGGGGCTGGGTGAGTAGAGGCCAGTGGAGTACATTTACACAAAGGTAGTGCTTTGCATAAATGTCAAACGTCAGTATGGCTCGGGAGAGCTAGAGTTATGTTCTGCTGGAACAAAAGGGGATGTAGGATATCAGACACTTAGCAACAGGAAACTGGCATATAATGGCTTACTTTGCAAGCATATAAAGTATGAATCTAAGACTCAGATCACCTCTGGCTTGAGGAAACCCAACAGTACCTTTAAAAAAATATATTTTTTTTTTTACAGAGAACTTCTTTCACAGTTATTTGTTACTTGCCTCTGGAGTGGCTACATCAGTCATCCCAAATACAATTTAAGATACTGATTACAGCAGTATCTGATTGTTTCATCATCATCAATACGCTATTTTTTACATAATTCCTGTGACACAGAGAAATGCTATTATTCTGATTTTAGGGATGGCTATCTTAATCATGGCTCCTCAAAGATACTGTAACTAGCATACAGATAGTGTAACTAGCTGCCATTCAAAAGGAAACAGAAACCTAGAGATTTTTGACTTGTCCAAAGTCACGTGGAGACCAAACCCAGGTTCTACATCCCACATTAAGCGGTAAACCCCTTGTTCCCCGACACAGATCTCTCTCCTTATGTTCTTTTCACTCTCAGAGGAGCTGTACTTCTTGTGCTTTCTCATGTCCCTGATTGCACAGGCACTGCTAGGGGAAGGAAATGTCACAGTTCTATACAAAGCATAATACAAGTAATGGCTGAATAAATTCTCATATAATGGACTTCATGAGACTTGGTATGGTGCATTCCTTTTTTTAATTTTTTTTCTTTTTTTTTCCCCCCAAGACTATGAAAAAAACCCTAACTTTGCTCAGTTAAGAAAGCAGTGAATGGCACTAGAAACTGAATCCTCCATCAAGCCTTCTCTGAAATTAGCAAATTCCTAATTTGTTCTTCCATGAGCAATAGATTTAAGGAAACATTATCTTTTACAGATTTTTGCAATTTCTGTCTCATGATTAATCTGTGTTCTTCCATGACATTTTCAAGACACTTTCTTGGCCATGTTCTGTGGTAATTCCAGAGTCTGCTGCACCTCTAGGTGCCCATATATCCTACAGCTACTGTCTAGGCAATGTCCAGGCCTACACGTTGTCTTTCGCCCTGGGTTGCACATGTGGATTGTTTGATGATATATTTTGAGTTCATGATCTTGTCCATAGAAGTCTTTCTTTCTAAAGGGTACTCTATTTTTTTCTCTTCAAGCCACTGATTTTTTATAAAGCTTGCAAGCTCTTCATACGTTTTAGGCCTCTTCTTCCAACCCAATGTTTTTGAAATTAGCTTGAAATTATTGTAAGGACTGCCACATATAGATGGACTGGCACATGGTGCAATCATATAAGTTTCATTTTCTGAAGTGAGGAGGTAACAAGTGATGCTTTTAAAAACGAAAACAAAAAATAAACAAACCCCAAGCAAAAAAAAAAAAACAAAAAAAAAATCCATATGAAAAGAGCAGTAGTTTGTTTTGTTGCCCTTCATCTAGCACAACTGGCACTGTGCTGTAGATACAGAAAGATAATGTTTATAAAAGTAACCCAAAAAGCTGCGAAAATTCTCTTCTGAATCCTCTTAAGCCTGCAGTGGTATTGCTAAAAGACAGTTGAATCATTAAGAAGCAAAATCTATCCTAAAGCCATAAACTCTTTTCCCCTTCTTCCCTCCATCTCTCATAGTATCATACCCAAAAGCAGATTAAACTTAGATATGTGAACGGGGACCCCTTTTTTTTTACTATTTTTCAGTTGTGATGGCATTTGTATTTTATAAAGCTCTGAAACTTTGCTATTTCAGCAAGTACAGGAAAATACTGAGTTCATAAAATTCCGAAACTAGTACACAAAGAAACAGGAAAGGTCAGTGAGAAAAGGGAAGTCAGATTTTTCAAAGACCCTCTCTCTCTGTTTCTCATGCACAAATCCACACATAGTCACATTCATCACAAACCTGATGTCTGTAGATTTTGGGTGGTAATATCAAGGAGTACTGTGATATAAAGAGCCTAAGCATGCTGGCTGAAAAGTCTTGGGAGGCTAATTTGTCATTGATATTAAAGAGGTCGTAATATGTATAGCTACTGAGAAGTTTGTAGTATTCAAGGGCACACGTATATTTTGCCAAAACAAATTTTTGCAACTGAAAATGTTAATTTTACACAGTTGAAATTTCTGTTCAAAAAGAAAAATAGTAATTTCCAGATACTTTTTATTTTCTAAAAGGAACATATAAATGTAATAGTTTGGTTTGAATTTGATGATCTGATTCAGAATGTTTTTCATCTTATTGGACTAGCCAACACATTTAATTATGAGTTTATTAGAGAAAACAGTGGCAAAATACATGAATCCATTACATTGTTTTGTCAGCAAACTGCCTTTGAGCTGCTGTAAACTATGCTTTCAGATTGGCTCTGCTAGCTGGTCTTTCTGGAGAATGATAGCTCAAATAATGAACATAGATACCATTCTGAGTTGCATGATGCTGAATAAAAGATGTAAATAAGCACAGGAAAAAATGGGACATGCAACTTCCAACTTAAATTCAGATAAAACAAGTGCCAAAATGAATCAGTCCAGGTCCATTCATTAAACTGAAACAAGGCTTTTTTTTTTTTTTTCTTTTTTTTTTTCCCCCCCTGAAACTGAATAATACAGATTTGCCGGGGGAGGTAATCAATCAGGAGAAATAAAAATCAGCCCATTCCTTTGGTTAGTGCGGTTGTTTAATGATCTGACCACTTAACTCTGCTATATGAAATAACTTGACAATGATGTTAATTGTGTTTATAAAAATGCCCACTAAATGATGTCTGCAATCTTGGTCTAAAAGAATTAAGGGAGAAGGAGTCACCTGTCTGGCTGCCATCACCAAAATAAAATGCAGTAAAAAGAAAAAAAAAAAAAAAGGAAGAAAAAATGTTTAAAAACAAAGAGAAGAGGTGAATAGTGGTTAAATTTCGATACAATAACTGAGATATGAGAAGGGAAAAGTATTACATTACAATTTATTGGGTGAAGAATTAATTTAATCTATGAAACTGATCCTATGTTATCTTCACCTGGAGATTCAGTGTATGTGGTGCATGTGGACACCAGAGGGAAGCACTCCACTGAGCTGTGGCACTTCGTGGCCCTGAAGAGGAAACTAGACCAGCCCCTCTACTGATGGACTCTTTTTCATTTAATGGCAACGTTAAAATTTTTCAGGGAGAAAACACAATTAGTGGACTAAGGAAATGAATGTAGGTTATGAGGCTTATTCTTCCTGTAATGGATATAAATGTACTGTAAAACTTCAGTTACTGTTACGGATCATGGGCAACCGAGCAAATTATATATTAAACTAATCACAGGTAATGCTTATATGTCACGGTTTCATCTTTTCTTCCTTTCTCCTGCAATTGATGTTTCCTAATTTAAAAATGTTCCTTCTTTAGTATAAGTGAAAGGAGAAAATCTTTATGGTCTGATTCACCACCTTCTGTAGCTTTTATTTCTTCCCCGACATGGTAAAGGAAAGTCTTGTCTAAAGAAGCTTTTTTACTTTGTGCCAGAGTTAATGACTATAACGTATTGGATCTCATGCACAATTCATGAGAGCTGATTTAGCATTAATGCAGGTGTATAGAATGGCTAAAGCTGTTCACCTGCTCTCCCTGATGGAGGCAAAATGCTGCCATGATTTCTAGAAGGGAGAAGCCGGAGGAAGGAATCAGGGAGATAAAATAAATAATGTATATATAAATGTGGCTTAAAATGCATTGTAAATGATTTGTACATAGGTTGTCAAATGCGTTTCTTTTCTGGCAGGCTCATCTAGTCAATGCTAAAACACAAGGCTAGATTGTCATCCTGTTGGCAGCCCCCGAAGCAAATTGGGACTTGATCCTTCTGCCAGTGGAATCATTGGCAGGCAATCTTATGCACAATATGCTGCTTCAGTGCAATCAGAGATATGTGCATATGACTTAGCTGGGTCTAACTCTCTGCCTGATAATCACCTGCTAACTCACAATCACTTGATAATTTGTCACTTCTCTAATTTTCTTGTAGTATGTGGAAAGAAGATCTAGCAAAATGAGATTTTTTCCCCCATGCTTACTGCAAATAGATTTTGGTCTTTTGGTTCCAGTAGCCTACAAACCTGCTATCAAAATTGTTTTTCTTTTAAGCTGGTCTCTTTATAGAGTTACTGCAATTAGAAGAATGACATTTTTTTTTGCTTTAATAATTAATATTGACAGGAATTTACCATTCCTAAATGCTGTAAGTCTGTATAAAATGCTCAATCACTATTTTCCGTTTAGTTTTTCATTTCAGCTTTTTAGCTTTTGCCCAGCTGAGGAAATAAATTAAGTGGGAAAAGTAGGCCTAAGTACTTGGAATCTATGCACCTTGATTAGACTAAAAGTTTACTTCTTAGATGCTAGAAGTAGAATTCCATTCAGTAAAAAAGGCTCAGGGGTTATCATCAATGTATGTAAATACCTGAAGGAAGGATTTAGAGAAGATGGAGCCAGGCCCAGTGAATGGAACAGAGACAATGGGCACCAGCTGAAACACGGGAGGTTCCTTTTGCACATCAGAAAACATTTTTTCACTGTGAAGATGACCAAGCACTGGTACAGGGTGCCCAGGGATGTGATAGAGTCTCCATCTCTGGACATATTCAAAAGGGATCTGAACATAGTCCTGAGCAATCTGTTCTGGATGACCCTCTGATGAGGAGCAGCATTGGTCTACACACTCATGAGAGGTTCCCATCAACCACAACTATAGTGCAATTCTGTGAAATGTACTATCTGTAATAAATAATTACCCAGAAAAAAATTTCTAGGTATATTTATTAAAGAGAAGGAAAATTTACATTATTTTAAACTTCAACATGTATGTGTGATATTAGACAACAATAATTTTTAATAGCAAATGCCTAATTATTCTTCTCAAATTTCATATAAATGTGGTTTGCATGGTATTAAAATTCTTGCCTATATTCAGGATAAATTTTGAAACTCTTGCTGTGAGTCAGAAAAGCCTATTCTCAAGACAAAAGTTTTTATGACTTAATCTCCTTGACTGCCAAATAGTTATTCCAAACTTTTCTGACAGATAAAATTTAGACCTTAATTCACCTATCAGTGTCTACAAAATTCCATGTCATTGTTTTTATGGGAACTTGCATTTGATGCTGTCAGCTATTTAAAATAAGCTAGCAGATCAACAGATTCACATAGCATCCACAAAACACACCAAAGAAACTATTTTAAAGCTACCAGGTTACTTTTTTGTCGGCCTGGAATATGCGTTGATGTAGCTTTACCAACTAACACTTTGTTTTAGATGATAGATGATGCTACGCATCTGTAGAGGTCTGCATAGTCTTCCAGAGAGTAGATTTGCACAGAAAATTTTCTCTAAGTGTCACTAAATTTATCTCATTAGATCTCTATTGATCGTAATGGGAATTTAGCTTGCAAGTAAACATGTAAATTTAGATGTCTAAATCTGTAAGCTGTACCACTCAGGTTGACTATACTGTAATAAAAATACGCCTGAGATAGCCTTAAAATATCTAGCTTGGGTAATTCTAAACTAATTTCACAGCAGTGTCAAATTTTCTGCCAAGAATGGTGACTACGTGTATGCTATTTTGGAGACCTACAGTAATTTACTTTGGGTAATAAAAGTTTTAGCATGCCTTTAAATGGGTGTTATTTGGTAACCAGGCTGTTAACCAAGCTGTGCTACGCAAACTTTATACAAAAAGTATTTATTCCTTGTGCGTTAGCACTAGGGGTATAGAATGAACTCAACTGGTGAAATCATGACCACTTTAACGAAACACTGACATACTGTAATGACATTATAGTAATCTTTGTTTCATCTTTTATTGTGTAATATTGCTTCATTTGCTTGCATGGACTTTAAATTTGACTGAGGTCATGCGGTGACACATAGTTCATTACCATGACTGGCTTCTGTTAAATCATAATTCAAATAGTGCATTCAAACAGTGAAAGTTATTCTTGCTTTAAATATGAATGTTACAGTTACTGCTATGACATTTCTTTTGCCACCATGCTTGGTTTTGGTAACCTTTCCAAACACCTTTCTGAATAAACTTTGTTATTATCTTCTATACTATTAATTAACAGAAGGCTCCAGGGAAACCTTATTGCAGCTTTTCAGTACTTAAAGGGGACTTATAAAAAAGATGATGAGAGACTTTTTACCAAGGTCTGTAGTGATAGGACAAGGGGTAATGATTTTTAACTAGAAGAGGATAGATTTAGATTAGTCATAATGAAGATATTCTTTACCATAAGGGTGCAGACGCTGGAACAGGTTGCAAAGAGAAAGTTGTGGCTGCTTCATCCCTGGAGGTGTTTAAGGTCAGGTTGGATAAGGCTTTGAGCAGCCTGATCTGGTGAAAGATGTCCCTGTTGGAATGTGTCTGTGATTCTATGATTGTATGAATATACTTGAATTCTGAACCATTAGGTAAAAATATTCTTGTAAGGTGTCACAGAAACTGAAAAGTGACCAATTTACAGATATTCTCCTTCTGTGATCCTCAGTCAGTCCTTTTGGACTTTATATTTGAAATAACCAATTTCAGGTAACTCTTCTAAATTGAACAATTCATATTTTCTCTACTTTTTACAAATTAATTAAAAATCAACACTTAACCTTTTTTAAGAGGTCATCTTAAAAGCAGCTGGTTTTTGACAAGACATAAGTTAGATTAATTTGGAATCCCCAAATTTTTCTTTCAGTAGGTTCTCATTGGTTCTCTTACTGATGATAGGATCACCCCACGCTCCCAGACTTCACTGGACGGACCATAGGTGGCCAGTATCAGCAGACAGTTATATCAAATGCTTGCAGAATTCTGACACTCGGCAAGCATGGGAGGCCATGGAGGGTGTGCACAGAGCAGGCTACCTTTGTGTTATCGTCAGACTATCAGTTGCAACCTAGTGTGGAATTCTGGCTCTTGATTTTTCAGATTTTCTGGACAGTATTACTAGTGACCAACTAGTAATTAGTGACTAAATTAATCTTCCATTAAAAAAAATTGTGGTCCAATCTAAAGTGACCTCTATTTTTTTGATGCAGGGTTTTAGGTTTTTTTCTATAAATTTAGCAATCCGCTTCAATATACATTTTATCCAAGTGTGAGTTTTGGCAACTTTTTTGTATTATACCCTTTGCTGTTATCATCAGGTAACCTGCCCATGAAATTTATATTCACTGTCACCTCCCTATTACATCTGGGAATACACCATGAGACTTTGAATTTTTCTTTTATCCTACTGCGAACAATAATTTGTGTGGTGGTTTTGGCTTATTTTTTAGTCCCATGACCTATTTACATTAACTGTTAAGAAGTTCTTTCTAACCTCAGATGATGCCAATGATGGTTAAAATTCAAGTATTAACTACCTGTGTAGTGTTATGCCAAGAGGCACATCTGGTATTGAGGTTCTGTCCTATGACATTCTGTATGCAAAAGTGACAGTTTTTGTTTAAAGACTACACAGTAAATATACAAAATAGGGAGAATGGGAAGCAGAACATTGGTAAAAAAAGATGAAAAGTGGGAATCACCATGAGTAAATACAGATGTCTGAAAAGTACAGATGTTGCCTAATATACATCATCAGTAGAGTAAAAAAGTCGAAAAAGCATTCTTGATATTTCTTCATAGCATTTAGACTTTCAGAGCCATATAGCAGGTTAACAGGAAAGCCAAGAGCAGATTCTACAAAAAGGAGTCACCTCATCTTCCTGTGTAACACAGAGAGCTATTTCTGAACCTCTGTTTATATTCATTGTAGAGAAAGAGACCTTTTTAGAATTCTGTCCAGCTCATGTATTTAAAATGTCTACTTTAGAGTTAGAGGAATTGTGTCTTAGACTTCATAGTCTCTACTGATCTCTACTGATGTTACATGGAGGCTGGGTTGACTCAAATAAAGAGTAGACGTCTGCATTTAGTCAGATGAATTCCACCCTGAATCTTTTGACTAAAGGAACAGTTCTTTTCTCTCTGAACCATGAAATCATTCTGAATAAGAAGATAAAGCAAATATAAGTAACTGCTGTGCATTCAAGAATAAGTTCAAATAAACCTTTTCGTGTTCACTTATGCCAAATATGCCACCTTTGAAATTCTGGAGATTCCTGACTCAACTGGCTGTTTTGTATACTCATCATCAATACTGTTCTGTATTCTAACACCCTATTGTCCCAGAGAAGGCAGAGGATTTCAGAGTGGACTGTCACACAGGTACATTATTTGCAGCCTCACTTTATCTTACTTGCATATAAACTACCCAATAAACTGGTTCATAGTAAAGGAAATTCCAAAATATTAGACAGATGTATAGTTTCAGTTACTGAGTTCTTATAAAAATCCCTTCAACCAGAAAAGAATTCCAAGGATTCTAACTTGTAATTTGTATTCCCATTGTATTTAATAACTCTTTATACAATCCATCTAGGTCAGTTTAAATGAATGCCTTGTTGCTACTTAGATGATTATGGGTTGCAATTCATTTAACGTGCCCAATGATTCATGTTTAATTTATTGAATTTAATGCATTATCTGAGTGACCTATGCATGTATAGTACTTTAAATGCATGCACACTGGCATACACAGACCTCTGCAGTATTTTGCCTAAGTAATCAGCTTATCAATGTGTTAGAGTTTGAGATATTGTGTGACTCTTTACACCACTGTTTAATTTAATGCTGCTTGCAGTAATGAGTCTGTCTGGGTTGACTGGCTACCTCTCAGGAACTCCGTGGTGATTATGCCAGCAGTAATAGTTCAAAACGTGTCCAGTTCTATGATTTGTTACCTGGGCATCTGTATGAGCACTGACTTGTGTTTGCATCTCATTGTATTTCGTGTTGGGAAACTAATTAATGAGTGTCCTTTGTTTACAACTGGAGGCATGAATCCTCCTTCAGTACCTGACAAGTCAAATTCAAATGGCATTTACAAGTAATACCTTTTGTGGAAATGATCTTCCTGAATGATAAGGATCTGTGGGGTATACCTGTATCATTTCCTAAGTCTTTTGTAGTGAAGTTTTTCATTACTGTGAGGAAAGTGGAGACTGCCTCAGGGAAATTTGAGCTCTCTTAAAATCCAGATCTTTAGGTCATTACTGTTGAGAGACCTATATTTTTATGCTGCCTATTAGCCTATTGTGTGTTCTTTTCCTGATAAAAGACTGTGCTTTCAGTTCTCATCATGGTACTGAATCATTGCAAGACATGGACAGTGAAATTATTAGGAAAACACTTTTGGCCTGATGAAATCCATATGAGCAGCAATGTTTTTTACCTTAATCACATTCCTTTCGTATCTTTAAAACACAGTATCCAAGCTGGTGCTTGACATCTGTGATATCAAGTAAGGGGAAATTCGTACGACATTCTTACCACCTAATTCCAGAATTTTTTCGACTCTCTGTCTGTATGGCCAAATTCTGCTTTTCACATTCACCAAATTCGGTAAGTTTTTTTTTTGTTTTGGTTTGGTTTGGTTTTTTTAATGCATTTTCCTGGGATTTCAGTCCTTGTAGTAGGATGACTGACAGGGACACATTTACTTCTGATTGCTGTTAAAGTACCTCAGAAAACTAGTTATCTGTGAGCAACATGGTAACGTGCAAGATTTTTTGTGCTCCATCTGCTAAATATTTGTATTCTAAACTGTTCAGTGTACTTATTCTTTCCAAATAGTTCCCAACTGAAAAATCAATGTGCACTGTACTGACCACTGAGATGTGCTAGCCTTAACTTCCTATTAACAAATAGGCCTGAAATCCCCAAGAAGCAATGGTAATTCCATATTCTGATCTACACAATTTAGTTATACTAAGTTATACCCTGCAGTGGATCAGAAAATGTTAAGGGCAAAGTAGCGTGGCTGACTGTCAGCACATCAGAAACATTTGAATGGAGGATAGAAAGCTGCCTAGCAGAGGTATCTAGCAGAAAGATCCTAGATCAGAGTTTCTTTTTTAAAAAAAAATATAAATTCAGTGCAACTACATTTATTGGCTCCATAAACATTTAGAGCATATAAAGTTAAGCTATCAATTTTAAAAGAGAAGAATTTGCTGGCATAGCAAACTTTTACACGGAGTGCTAGTTTATTTCCAGGTTTATCAGAACACTTGTCTAGCAGAGGTAAAATGGCATAGTTCCATCACTGGAATTATGATTTGTATCAACAGATACTCTATTGTATTTATTGACTTGTATTTGTTTCTATACGTATCCATTTGTTTTAGAAATATTTCAACTGCTTTACAAATTTATCTATCTAAAATCAAACTGAAGCAACATAAACCCATAACCAACCACCTATACATAGCAAGCTTGAAATGTCTCTCTAGTCTTTAGCTGTAATGAATTCAAGAAAAATAGTGGGTTGCCTTGTAGAAAACCCCTAAGATATGAAAAAAAAATAAATCCTGTTGCCTTAAACATATAATGTAGCTAAATGACAAGACGGCAAGAGCCAAATTTAATGTCATTATCACTCTTTGGGGAGTGAGGATTCCTTTTTGGACATTATAATGGATAGTAAAATCAGAAATATTTCTCTGTGAAAGCTGTTTTTTTTTGCTATTTTACAATCCTTTTAATTTCTTTCAGGGAAAAATAGGTTTATGGTCACATGTCTCCAGAGCATACCTCTTGCCCACCCTATACAGGTTTGTTGAATGTTCCCCTACAATGTCTTGCTGGCTCTCCTGTCATTCTGAAATCTGGGTTCTGCAGATTTGGGGATCCATGTAGATATAGGGAAAGATTTAGGTAAGTTCCTAATAAATACAATAACAATGAAATAGATAATATAGCAATTGACTGGACAAACCCAGTAACTTCTTCACATTTTTTCCATGCTTTAAGGTCTATGAAGTCAAGGTAATCAGTACTAACCATAATGAGTTTGCATTTAGTCTACGTAGATTGTCATGCAAAGACTAACATTAAAATGTTTTTGAATATGAAGCATCCTACCTAAAATCTGAAATAAGTAGCTCCATTTCTGTTGTGATGATGATAACTCTTTTTGACCATAGTAAAAGTTTAATAGTCCTGGATGGTAGATATTCCTCTGAGACTGAGAAATAATTCTATAATGAAAGTAATAATGCCCTGTACCCTATACCCAGATGGTTCACTAACAATCAAGTAGGAGCTAGAGTCCAGCACCTATCCAGTAACACAAGTACTGCATCCTATCTGATTGTCTCGATAACATCGCTTGCTATTCTGTAGAATTCCTGTAGTGTCTAGGACAAGTTTCTTAATTAACTCATATTCTATTTTACATTTATAGAGTGAAGACAATAGTTGTAATGATATTGGGGAATAAATATATTAGAGATTTTGCATGTCTCAGCAACTACAGTAACAAAATCAATATCATTTCCATAGAGGATCGATTTTTGCTTTGTTTTGCAATATCATTTATGACAAATCCATGGCTGAGCCTGATCTTTAGAAATACTTTTGAAGCATATTATACCACTTTTTTTTTTTCTGCCAGCTCCTGTGAGAATCGTGGGTTACATTCTGCCTGTATCGCAACTAATGGAGAGTTTATTGTCTTAAATGCATCTTCACCTGCAACAAGGCTTCCAGTCTGAGTTTCCTGGCAGCAGCCTGCTGACTTCAGAAATGATATATTTCTATTGGTGGAAGATATGCTCCTCTAATTGTCTTTTTTGATTATGTCAATATATATATTACATGTAGCTGTTAAATTGCTCAGCAACTTTAGTAATATATATCCTGCTAGATGTAACTTTCATTTCATGCTACACAGCTTTTCTTTCTTCCTTTAACTCTGTACAATAGTTTAGTTCCCTGTTCGCCTCTATGTGCTGAGGTTGTGTGATCAGAACAACAGTAGATGCAATCAAACTCACAATTACATTGTGATTTTACATTATGTAAAAGATTCATCATGCCAATTGATGTGAAAGGACATGCGGTCTCTAGGCAGTGATTGCACAAGGCCTTAATCTCTCCACACGCTGAAAGCTGTACCTGTAGTGGTTCAGCAAAGCTTAGTTGTAATCATTTTTGGACTAATGCCTTTCCATGATTTCATTATGAAGAATAGAACAATGAAACCTTTTTCCGCTACTTCTTTTAAATGCTGGGGTGTGCTGATTACAGACTTAGCATCCTGCTTGTAGTTGGCCTTTTGGGTAGAAATGGTATGAGACTAGTATTATTTACCCTTCAGGGATTAGGTGTCTTACCGACTGACCTTAGCAGATGACAACATTGTAGTCCTTACAGTAATATTCCTCTTTCTCTTCTTGGCCCACTGGTCGATCTCTTGGAAACTTTATAAAGAAAGACAAGTGTATATGGGTTTTTTTCAGGACGTCAGTCCAAAAAGCAGGCATTTTTGTAATTTCTAAGATGAACAAACATATAAAATGAAATTACTCTTCTAAACGTCAATTTTCAGGAAAAGTGACTCCTAACCATAGCCTACATCTTCACGTAATTTATTGTAGATATTGAAAATTAGACTTTTTATTTGGGCATCTTGGAAAGACTGCAAATATCACTTCAAATCTCTGACACAGTCAGGGAGTGACCAGTGTATATGTGTATATCAAGAGTAAGATGTGGAGGAAAAACGTGATTTCAGATAATGGTTACTGTTTGGAACCTGTGCAGTGACTGGGCAGGCAGGGGTTTTCCAGCCTTGAATTCTAAGTAGAAGTGGGTTTGTCTTTAATGCCTGTGAATGACAAGGAATACATAGATGCTAATGTGCATGACTAAACTCACTTTCAAAGAACTGAGTATGACTGAGTAGCACTCATTTTTCATTTGTGAATAACTTAAGTAGACGAAAAATCCTTTGAGACATGTATATCAAAATAAAAAATCAGAAATATGTAAATTGTTATGTCTTTGGTCAATAATTGAAAACATTCATTTCCAGAACTGTAAAAAATTAGTCTTTGGCTATTTTGCAATTCACGCTGTGTCCTATTTCATTAAGCAGAAAATGCAGATTATTAAGGATCAGCCATAAACTGTAGTCATTGACTTCTGATAGAATACTTTGAACTTATTTGTGCTCAGAGTTCTTTTAATTAACTACTTTTTCTACAGGATCAAAGAGAACTGGAGCCAAAATCCACTGAAAGTGGGAGATCAGATAAAGCTTAAACAAAAAATGATATTCTGTAGTTGGAAATCCCATTTTTCTATTCACATACATGCTGTAGCTGTGTTCCCAGCAGAGTTATGACCCATAAAGTCACATTCTGGGGACTTCCTGATGTCCAATGTGTACTTTAGTCTTGCTACTGTTTTTAACACTGCTAAAAACTGCTTTCAGTTGCTGCAAATGTGGAGGGCATTATAAAATAATTACATAGATGGATTTTTTATGGGAGAAGTCTATGGAGTTTTGTTTTTTCGGAGGCAAATTGTGTGTTTGTATGGATCAAATATGTTGCATCAGATTGAGACCTCTGTCTGATGAAGATTTGGATTCCATTTCATATTCTTGTGATTTCATTATTTCACCAGTAAAGCCCCTCAAATAATGCCATACAAAAGATGCCTCTATACATAGCCACTCTGAAATCCTTCATCCCTAGAAGCAGTGCATGTGCTACCTTTCTCAGAGGGGAAGGAGGGCCTATGCTCACATGCTAGCAGGAATCATTGACAGAAATTTAAACTAAACTTGATGGGAGAGGGGATATAGTATCAGGCTTGTCTGTGTCAAGCTGCAGGATGACAAGCTGAGGTTAGAGAGACGGGGTGGGACTGAGGGCCCTTAACCTGTCAGTCTGAAATGCTCTGGCTACACTGCAACACACTTGGAAGTCTTATGAGGTGAGACAGGGGCTCCTGAGGTAGACAGAGCCAATAGTGAAACACCAGTGAAACACCTCAAAAACATTAAGTTGAGAGGTAATGGGTACAGGTTACTTCTGGGGAAATTCTGGGAAAATTTTTCTCAATGAGAACAATCAGCCATTAGAGTACTTTCCACAGGGAAGTGTCGATTTCCCATCACCAGACACTTTTAAGATTCAGCTGGACAGGATGCTGAGACATCTTATCTTGACCGTGTTTTTGCCGAGCAGGATTGGACCAGATGATCTTTGAGTCCCTACTAACCTGGAATTCTATTATTCTATGACTCTGTGGTTCTATGATTTTGTACTTAACACACCCTATAGAATTGACATTGAATGAATTTTGATCCCCAGTGACATGGGGGTCTGAGCTTAGAGAAAATCAGCTCATCTCTTCTGGAGAGAGTCTTATGATACAATTTAGAAAAACACTTAAGCTTGTGCTTAACTTAATATGACTCAGTATGACTACTGAAATCCATGAAATCAATTTGGTGACAAGCACTTAAGTGTTTTATTTAGATAAGGAGCACAGAGAACATGAGCAGAAAGAGAAAAGGAATAATTTTGGAGAGTTTCACTAGTATCTACAGGATGATCCTCAAAAAAGCCTCAGCATTTGCCTGCTGCAGAATCTGTGGTTTGGCCTCTTCAACTGTATGCAATGCCACAGAAAACGTCTGTATTATGACTTCTGTTATGAGCTGAAAGTAGCATAACTTCATAAGTTCAATGCTGTTCCCAGGCTTATATATTTCGTTTTACAATTCTGGTCTTCGGTAAGGAAGGAAATAGGATAACAGATGACATAGACTTAGGAGAGATTATTCAATCTATTTAACATATGTAGATATTTCACTGGTAACATTTAAATGGCCAAAATCTATTCCAAAGGCCATTTACAAGAAAACATTCAGCCGGCCATTCGATTTTGATAGATGTAATTTTTTTTCTAAATGAGCTTGACATGCATTATAATAGAAACATATGTCGATGGTAACAGTGTTGAGGGCCATGCGCCAGCCTTCCTTTGTTGATCCTGATTGAACACTGAAATCCTGGCTATGTTCAGGATGTTTCCAGCTAGGACTGCAGATGCTGATTTTGCTTTTCTATTCAGAGAGCTATAGTCATGTCCAATTATACCTATCAATAACTAGAGTCTTTGTCCACTTGCAATTTATTTCTTAATCACAACAAATCTTCAGAGATTAGAGAATAATATTTTCAGCTGTGAACATATAACATTAATTGTTGCCTTTCCATTGCCTGTGATTCACCCTTTCTTCTCTCTCTGTTGATTCACAGTGTTGCACCATCATTTTGCAAGGGCCTAACTCTAGATACATAGCATCACCATGAGATACAGTTTTCTTAACATTTCTTCAGGAAACTTTTAGAGATTTACATTTAGAAATTTAAATTTAGAAATGCTGTAATTCTCTAAGGGCCTGTGTAACAGAGTAATGTCTTAAGAGTTTTGGCATAACTCAGTAAGATGCCTCCTAACCAACCTTGGACTCTAACCCTTGCAGGTCTAATGCTGGTGAAGTCAGTAGAACACTTCAAAAAGTAGCAGCTGGTGGTATGGGAGCCCCCAGGGAGTCACTTCCAGTTGTCTCCAGATAGCATCTCAGGCACCAAGTGGGTCTTGTAACACTTTTTGAACTTCGAGTATGAAGTAGCATACTATAGAGCAGTAGGAGTTTCACGACTTTTGCCGTCTTCCTGAGACTGCCATCATACTGTACAACATTTTCCCTGCTCCTAGTGCCTTAGCTGACAGTCTTCAAGGCCTTCTCAGGTACGATGCCACTGTGTAAACTTGGATTAGACTTTCATGACATGAGAAATGTGTTTAAGAAGCCTCATCAGGAATGCTGACCAACGCAACACCTGCCCTTGACTTGGGAGCTGCATTTAAGCTGAAGCTTAGTCCGTGCTCGGGCTATGCTGTAGGTATCCCTGTGCCTGGCCTTGCACCTTGTTGATCTTGACCTTGCCTTGCTACTTCTTCTTGACTGCAGGCCTGCCTCATCCCTGAGAACTTATATAGAGATCCCTGGACTGTTTGATGATGCTGTGATGATGCTGATGCATCAGACCTTTTGCTCTTATGTTTGGGTCTTGTGGGATACTACAACTGCTGGATTTACCATGACTTTTGGTTTCTGGTTCACCTTCCTTTCGGAGCAGCCCACACCTGCTACTGAGAGACAATACAAGATTAATAAGATGCAGTTAAATGAACCTACCCTCTCCTACAGTTAATTCTCTGGTCATAGAATCATAGAATGGTTAGAGTTGGAAGGAACCTTAAAGATCATCAAGTTCCAGGGACACCTCTCACTAGAGCAGGTTGCTCAAAGCCCCATCCAGCCTGGCCTTAAACCCCTCTAGGGATGGGGCA
>VXBW01007926.1:560335-587884 GCA_013400375.1 Thinocorus orbignyianus | reverse complement strand
CACCACTCGTCACTGGCCGCCACGTGGACATTGACCCATTAACCACAACTCTTTGAGTGCGGCCATCAAGCCAGTTCCTTATCCACCGAGTGGTCCATTCATTGGACCCATGACTCTCCAATTTGGGGACTAGGATGTCATGTGGGACAGTGTCAAATACTTTGCTTAAGTCCAGGTAGATGATGTCTGTTGCTCTGCCTTTGTCCACCAAGTTCATGGCAGTATCGTAGAAGGCCATCAAGTTTGTCAGGCAGGATTTGCCCTTGGTGAAGCCATGTTGGCTGTCTCCAATCACCTCCTTATTTTCCATGTGCCTTAGCAGAGATTCCTTCTAAGCATATCCATGGGTGATATGCTCCATGACATTGCCAGGAATAGAGGTGAGACTGACTGGCCTATAGTTTCCTGGTTCCTCTTTTTTCCCTTTCTTGAATATTGGGGTTATGTTCCCCTTTTTCCAATCCACGGGAATTTCACCAGACTGCCACGATTTCTCAGGTATGATGGAAAGTGGCTTTGCAACTTGGTGTTGATATATGTTTTATAATTTTGGATATATGTTTTATAATTTTGGACTATTTAGATGTTTTGCTCTTTTATGTGCAGAGTTCTTCCTTGAGAGGACTTTTTTAAATACCTAAATTAATATCTTGGTGGTTTGCAAATTCCTTGTGCTTTCAGTAGCTGCAGTGTCTCAGTCCCCTTGTTGCTGGCAGGCCTTTCCAGCTTAACAAACACGTGAACTTACTACAATGGCACTGAAGAAATACCATGTAGCACCTGTAGCTTGCAACTCCCTTTTTTGTTCTGCTATAGAACTGGGCAAAATGGTAGTTGCACATATTTAATTAGGTTAATATTGTTTAGAAGATGCTGATTCATCAAAATATGCTTGTGATGAACAGTCACTTTTGCTGATTCTCTTCACCAAAAGCTTTTAAAACAATATTTCCTATTGATTTCACATAAGAATTATTAGTGGAAACAGAGCTGAAGAACGAAATGCAATATGACAGCAGGTAAAGCACAAAGGAAAAAAACACACAAGAAGGAAAAATTAAAGAATTTAAGGAGAATGAATGAAAAATTAAGGAAATTCTAATTAGTGCTTTCTTGAAATAACTTCAGTTTGCAGAGCCTTGTTAGTATGAAATAGCTCCATAGAAATGCATTTCCTAGCAGCTGCACCCAGCTGAGATGCAGCAATCTGTATAGAAGGACTGAGTTTCATGTGTAATTTCTGCATTCTACATCTTAATGTCAAATTTTCAGAAATTTTTGTAGCCAGTGTGAAAATATTTCTTCTAAATTAGCCCATTATTTCCAGAAATGAGCTGAAATATTGAAAATAGCAGGATTTTTTTTAAGACTATGTTGATGCTATTTGTAAAAAAGCAAACAAACATACAAAAGCCCTCAAGAAAGACAAGATAAATTTATATGGGAAAATAGTATTTTTTTTAAGCTTGCCTCCAGCTGGGATGAGAGCAATTGTTCTACCAGCTTATTAAGGTTTTAATAATGTGATATAAAGAAAGAGACAATACAAACTTTGTTTTGTCAAAGAGTTAACATTATATGTTATCCATACATCCTTCTCTAAAATAAAGTAGGTAATAAATACCTTTCGCTTGTGCTAGTGGTATTCCTGAGTGTAATGAGTGAATGAAAGATGAAAGGAGGTATATGGAAAGGAGGGTTCACTTTGATTTGTTGGTACAACAAAACAAATCTATCTGTCTGTTCTTTACACTTTACTCTGGACAGACTGACTGAACACTGAAGTACATTTTATGAGCATTTGAAAACAGCATGGAACAATCTGCTTGCTGGCGTTGCGAACTGGATGTTCTGCATACTGCTGGAGGGTAAAAAACCCCAGGCAAATAAACAAAATCCAAATATTTTTGCTAATGAAAAACCCCAAATCTCAAACATTGCCTGTGCATTGTTCTCACTTTTGCTATGTCTTCTCTATTAATGATCCGTATTTCATTTGCTTTTCCTGTACTTCAAATTTAGCCATCTTACAGACTTTATATTTAATTTTATGGATTCTAATGTTGGTCTTAAATGAGTTCATAGCCTTTACTTTGAAACTAAATCTACACCAGTGTTGGACTGATGTCAATATTCAGCCACTGACTTTCTAGGCTTATATTCAGACATGAATATAACCAATGGCAATTTCAAATATTTCTGCCATAGGTGCATAAACCTACCAATCTGATCTGTGCATTAATAACTAATCAACTGTGTAAAAAGGAGAGAGTACAATGTAGACACAATTATTTGAATCCAATCTATGAAAGGAATGAGGTATGTTTTTTTCCTTAACATTGAAAAGCATTTTCTCTCAAAATACTATTATTTGTCTTCATCTGTATATATCTAGATTTAACCTTTAAGGCAGAGAGATATTTTCAGACTTCCTCTAAGGGCTATGTTCAAAAACTTCTAAAGAGTTTTGTTCCTGTCTTCCAACTCAGCTGTCTATACTCACACATCTGCCAGAAGTTATGTCTCTGTAACAGAGCTGGCAGGCAGAAGTGTGTGTGTGCGCCTCTGGACCTTCCAGCTCCAATATCGAAGCGCAGACTGTTGATAATAGTGGGATTGAAGGTGCCTGATTTTGTGGTAGTCCTCCTGCAGCTCAGACGCATAGTTTCTTCTAGTGACTTTGCAATTAGGATGGTGTCCTCCAAAACAGCTTTGCAACAGACATGGGCAGTAATTTCTTAAACTGTTGCAACAAGAGTCACCAGCGCTCCTCTTCCACATTATTAAATATTAATTATATACATAGACACACAAAGATATGCCCACAGAATTAACTCATCCCTTGTGTAGTGTCATATGTTTAAAAGACAAAGAAGCAGTGTTGGTTTTCTGCTTCTAGTAAATCAGGATTTTTGTTCTGAGAGGCAGCTGTTTTGTGTATTATATTAGAATCAAACACACTTTATAGTCACACTTTTTTATTTCACTCAGATAGCTATCCATTTACATGAAAAAATTTAGATTTGGTGCCATAAAATTATATGTGCATATACAAAACTATCAGGCAACTAGCTAAAAAAATGTGTCCACCTATGGCTAAGCAAGTATTGTTTATAGCAATATTTTTTCTGTGTGTGCCTACCATTGACACAACTGCTTTCAAGGGAAATAAACCCTGGATTTTACAGATATAGATAGCAGCAAGGCAGAGTACTACTATGACCCTATGGTGCTTTTAGCTTTTTTATTTTTTCTTCTGAGCAATTCGTTTCAGAAAAACTAAGTGCATTTAATTATAATTGTAAAATATTTTCATGTTACTAACCATACTGGATATCTTTGAAAGGGAATATTATGAGTTAAATGATGTGAAAAAGTACTAAAGGTTTTATAAACAGAAGAGAGAGGAAATAATTTTTCTTTTGTCCTTGTTTAATAGGAATTGTACCAAATAATTAAAAAAGAAAAATTGATAGTAGTATATTTGCTCTTATTGCTGTCTGCCACGTAGCACAGATATTACTGCACTGCTTTCTCACTACTTTTGTCTATTTGAAGAGCTGCTAGAACAATTTACATTTTTCTTTCCATGAGAAAAACCCAGCATTGATAGTTTCATAATGATACGATCCTGCAAAATATCAAAACCACTTTTTGATTAATTTTGTCTTAATTTTTCTTGTTGACAGACCTTTGTCATTCAGGAGCATGGAATAAATGAAACTGTTGGCCAACACTAGACCAACAAATTGAAAATTATACTAGATATGAAAAGTACTGAACTTCACCTATCAAGCGTACCTCGTTGTTAATGAGGACAGCATAACCTAATCCTAAATTAAGACAAGAGTTTAAAAATGGCAACATTGTTTCTAGTAATGCCACACGTCACCTGAATGAAACAACTTTTATGGTGTTTTCTCTTTGGTTACACAAGTCAGCAAGGTTGCACAAGGTAGTTTAACACAAAGTAGGTGCCTCTAGTGAAATCCTGCTGACACCTTTGATCATAATCCTACCAGCTTTCAAGTGGCAATTTAGCCCTGAAGTCTGTGAAATAAAATGTGTTGTAGCTTTCCCCTGTGGCAGAAAAGTGACAGTATTCTTAAAAGTCGCAACAGTTTAGGAGTTTACTGGCCTTATTACACTTCATGGGTTGTGTATCAGCGTACATATATGTATTATACCGTATGGGTGGTGTACCAAGGATGATGGGTGGGGTTTAGTACTCAATAGCTGATCAATCAGGAACCACAACACACAAATAGAGAAGACTTCTGTTGCCAAAGGGGAAAGCATACAGTGGGATTGCAGCAGTGTCACACACTTTGAAAAAAGTACTTTTTATTGAGTTCTTTGCTTTTACAAACTATTGTGATCTGATCAATTCCCCAGAGCAGGGATTTTTTCCTTCTCTTTTTTTTCCTTATATTTTCTTTTTTTCACTCTTCACTAGACAGATGCATCAGCAAGCTGTAGGAGGGCTGGCTCATCTCTACTGATAATAGCATGCAGGATAATTTTGCTATGTGACTCACTTTCTTCTTTGACTCTAAAGGACATTTGAAAAAAGAGTGGCATTAATTTAAATAGATTTCCCCTAAACAGGATTTACTAAAAAAAAATAAAATCCTTGCTTTACTCTCATATTTAAAAAGTACAGGAAAGTAAAATCCTACTGTGATGTTCCAGCATTTAAAAATGTTATTGAAGAATGAAAATATTCTCTTATTGAGTAAAAGGAACATTTTGGGGAAATGTATTTGTTGTGAAGAATTTTTACCTCTGTGCATATCACTGCTTTCTTTGTCTGTCAAGGAAAAATAATGCTTTTTGCTACCTTCTGCTCTTTTATAGCGAGACCCTCATCTAACCTTGACCAGGGTCATGGCATGGAATGAATTGATAAGACATACTTCATTTAGGATTAAATAACAATGAGACTGAGAGAGCCTAGAGGGGCTTGCAATCCTAATGGAGAGTTTATCAGCACTCTTATGGGGGAAAAACAATATAACTTGGCTTAGTTGCTTCCTATGTGCTGGTCACGCAAGACAAATGTACCCCGGGGGCTAACCAAATATGCTCTCCCAACATATTAAAGAACATCAAAAGTGTTAACTATGTGAAACAGAGAAGTATTCTTAGCTGATTTTTACTGGAATACTTGTTACTCCACTTTCTGAGCTCCCTTTCTTTGTTGTTTTATTAATCTGTGCAGCTTCTGCTATGGTCCAATGGGTTCTGTTCCATTTGCTGTGACATGGGAAATTTCATTCAGCTTCCCTTCTAGCAGTTTAGCTCCAAGCTCAGCGTCCTATTTTGTGTGACATAATCAGTTTCTCAGAGATACATTTCACATGTATTTCAGGAGGTCAGTGAAACACTTTATGCCATTTCTAGTGTTGGAGAGAAAAGAGAAAGCTTAAGATCTGACTGGCCATCCACATGTCAGGAGATTTTGCTGTAACTGGAAAAGAAAAATCTTAAACACAAATAATCCAAGTAGCTACATGGAACTCTGTGCTTTTGGTGCATAGATGTTTTCTTCTCAAAATGTTTAGGCCAATCTAAATTTGTTCTCTAGAAACAAGATTAGAAAAAATTGTGCTCCAGTTTGTGCTCTGGTCTTGTTCAGTTTACTGATAGAGATGGAACCTACAAACTTTGCTTTCTTTGCCTAATGCTGTTTTTTTTCTGAAGAAGAGTAGCAGTTCAGGACCTTTCATAGAGCAGGGAGAGAGAGGAATATATCCTTTTGACCAAAGAGCAGGGATGTACTGGAGATAGTTCTGTTCGGCACATAGTCAGTAAAATCAGATGTGAAATGATACCTTTTCCTCTATCAGCTGTAAAATTCACGTTCAGAAAATTGAATCTGGTAACTACTTTCTAGTGAAGATCTTGAACCTGTATAAGAAATTGAAGTCTAGCAACTATATGTTTTCTTCCATTTGTTTTTCACAGGCTATTTATAGACTAAACTATTTCATAAATCTTATCCAAAAAAGGATGTATACCATTACCACCAGCAGCTGGATTTAATCATGGATGGTGTCAGCGCCATGGAATCCTATATCCGGGTACCTGGATATAGAACTTTGCAACCCAAATATGGTACTAATTGCATTCAGATGTTTGTAAGTATGAATGTTGCTGCAGAGCTGATTTCATTGATATTCTTCTGTGATCTGGGGATCTGACTCCTGCCATCTTCTTCTCGAACAATCACTGGATTTCTTAAAAAATCCAAACGTAATGCCATAAACAATCACCTTACTATTATTATTCTTAGAAAAACAGATTAATGGCTGAAGAATGTAAGAGGAATGACGTATGTTTTCTTTCTTTTTTATACTTCGAAGATATGATTCTGTTTCAAAACGCCAGTCTTTCCTTTGTTTTATGTTATTTCCTTCAGCTTGTCCATACACTCCCTTCGTATTTCAATCATATCGTGAAATCTGGTGTCTTTTATTTGCTGGGTAGTCTTGTCTTCACTGTAAGAACACAGACACACTCAGTCTTCCAGATTTCCTTTGGTTCTAGTTCTCACTGTATCATTTATACAACTTTGCCGTATATAAACATGTGAAAACCTGACTCCTTTTTTACCATGTGTATTGAACAACACCAACATATTGAGAACTGTTTATGATCCAATTTTGTACCATATATTTCAATGAGGTTTTTTCTACTAGCCATAAGCAATAATTTCTTCTGTCTTCCCTTTTCACTGGTTGTGACAGTGTCTGATTTTATTTTGCAAGATAAAATCTCAGTTTGCATATGTCTTCATTTTTTTTAAATACTTATGTAGCTATATGCTGCAGTTTATGCCCTTATCCATTCTTTAGACTGCAATTTAAATACATGGCAATGGAACTATTCTCTAGCAATCTGTGAAATTAAGAGAGTATGTTTTTACCGGTGAATTTTTCAGCGGACATCTGAATCCTGTTGAGTTTCTTGTGAATACCTTCTTTATTTTTACTCAGGGTAGAACTGCAACATGAAAAGAATCTACTATTATAAAAGGAATTACCTTCATAACATGTTTGTAATAAACATGTTATCATTTTAATGATTCTTATGAATTTGTTACAAAATTCTAGGTTTGTCACAGATACCTTTTGCAACCTTGAACAGATCATTCTCTATTCTCCTCTATTCTACTCTAGTCTACTCTATTCTCCCATCTGTAAAACGGGAAAAATACTTTCTTTGCCTCAGGTTTGTAATAACTTGTTTATTAATTATTTGCATTCTTCAAATCTGTGACATGTTTGTACACGACCTAGAGTAATGGAGCTGTACTGACAATTGTTTTTTCCACACACATTTGTAACTGAAACATGTAAGAGAAGAAACAGGCCTATTCTCTAGCCTAGACGGAGTTTCAATATAGAAACTCCTTTTCTTACATATCTATCATATAGCTGAAAATGATCAGCCTTTCCAAATATTTATACTCAGAGATTTCAGGGGGTTAGCTCTGCTAAGATCTTTACAAGCCCTTCCACAGACGATGTATCTCCTTCATTTAATTTTCCAGACATGTACATGATTCTATGGTTATGAACTCATAACCAAGATTAAATGACTGGAGCTTGACTGAATAAAGTCACAGTTTTACCTTTTCTAGGAAGAGCCAGAGCTCCCAGCGCTTCTGCATACTCAGTTTTCATTAATTCTAATATAGCTGTTCCCTTTAACGTGGTTTTGCTGACCATTTCCTAAAGAACTTGATCACTCACCTACTTCTTTATTTTTTTGTCATGGTGATTTTCACAGAACTGTGCTTAGTATCATAAAGTAAATCTTCAGTGCCTTTCCTTTTTTCTGCTGACCTACAAATAGATTAGGTGAGCATGTAGGGTGTATATTTTGATTGAGCTTTCCTTTCATAGATCTTGCAGTGCAAGCTTTGCAATATAAACATGGAGGTGAATGTATGCTGATGGGCAATTCTCTGTTAGGGTGAATTTAACAATATGTTTTGGCTGATCTTGAGCTTGCTCCTGTGCCGTTGCCTGCCTACTGCCCCCTCTCCTAGTCTTAGCCGCAGACTTCCAGTTCATCCCTTGCACAGTTCCTGGTGCTTTTCAGGTTCCTGGGGGAGCTGAGTCTGCTCAGTAAGCTGGCTGAAAGCCAACACATGGCAATTTAAAAATAGTCATTTTTGTGTATCTGTCTACTGTGAGATCAGCCAAATCATTGTACTGAGCAGTAGCGTGCTTACTAGACCATCTCAGGCATGCAATTAATATCTTTAGAAAATCTTGACATAGATTTTCTTCATTATTTCTGAGGCCAGGAGGGACATCCTGGCCAACAGTATGTAGTTGTGGCCAAGACGCTATTATCTTTATTTTATCTGAAGTCTTAACCTAAATGCTGACAACTGATAGTATAGAACTCATTATTTTGATTCAAATAATTACCCACTATGAAGCTGAAATATGTGAATGTGAGTAAAGTACATGGGGTTTTCTTTCTGTCACTGTCTTGTGGGTAAAGAGAGGTACATTTCCCTCAGTAATAACTACAAAAGTACTTTTTGGAAGCAGTATGGTCTTAAATCAAAAGCAAATTATTTTCTTCACTCTAGCTAGTTTTGAATTAGATTTTTAAAAAATTCAGATATTTATTGTTTGTCATAAATATAACACGTTACTAATTCACTAACAATTAGCAATACATGTAAAGTTTCTGTTGGCTTGTGACTGTCAGTGCTTTAGTGATATTTAGTTATCTGCTCATGATATTTTCCTGGGGAAATAAGGTTTAGGCCATAGCGTGAATGCTTTGTAGAATACAAGTATCTACCTACCTACCTACGTCTTATCTACCACAACTAAGTGTAAGTAATGCACTGACTGTTTCTTTTAAAGAAAGTTTTGCTGAATACTGGAACATTTTTGGTCTGAGTTCAAAAATATTCATGCTTCTGATGTCAGTATGTAAACACTTTCTCAATGACCTGCCAAATAGTGATGAAAGTTAATTTTGCAGTTTTATGAGTCAGTGAGAAGGAAAAAAGAAATTATGGTAAGTTTGCTCTGATATTTTAAACCTTAAAAGTAGTACTAAAAGCTAATTCTCTGAATAATTTTCATTTGCATTTTCATAAAATCCCTTGACATTCAGAGATTTTGACCTGATGATTCATCTTACAAAACAAATGGGATGAATACTGATAAATAATCTAATAAAAAGGATATTAAAAATGCCATGCTTTTTCTAATTCTTATGAAACAGGAATAAAGATAGGGATAGTATAAAATAAAATAAAATAAAATAAAATAAAATAAAATAAAATAAAATAAAATAAAATAAAATAAAATAAAATAAAAATTAAAAAAACCCTAAACTGTGTATCTTTGGAAACGTTAGTTTCTCCCTGATTAATTGGAAAGAACTCACATTGTGATTTGTTTGATTTCTTTCTGAAAAAGACAGACCTAAATAAGAGATTATTCTATTGGTTAAGATTGTGTGTGTGTCTGTGTGTGAATAAAGATTATAAGCTCTTTTAAAACAATTTTTTGGGGGGTTGTGTATAAAGTTACAAAAGGTACACAAATGTATCTTTGCTGTCCTAAGGGTTAAAGAAATAAATGTTGTGGAGGAGTTGTAATGCTTCCAGTTTCCATCAGAGGGTACTATAAACATGCCTAAAACTTACTTTTTTGGATTCACTTGCGAAGAAATGGATGTTCCTTTCAGTTCAGAATTTCCTGATCATTTTCAGTGTTTATAAATTTTATGTACCATCAGATATATTTGCTTTGCTGAAAACATAAGTGGATTATGTAGCCTCATTAAAAACATTTGAAAACAAGTTTAGCAAACGTTCTCTTTTCCTTGTAAATATTCACTGGATATTCACTGGATTCCTTTTAACAAGGAGCCTCGTTCCAAAACTTCTGTATGTAAAATGCCAACGTGGACGGAGGTAAAAATTGTTCCTTAGGTACTGAACATCTTACACATCCTGGCAGTCAAAATATGCTTTCTTTCTTTGTAGATACAGAAAGCAATTCTGTGAGCAGAGACAGATCTTGAGAACCTGAAATGGTAAACTCAATATGTCTTGTCCAAATGCGTTTTCAGAAAAGCAGCCGTTTCCTGCCAGTGACTGGCTGCCTTTGGGACAGATGATCCACTGAGCCTATGGTGCTGCTCCTGCCCCAGCAGCATGCTCCCCCATGGAGCAACTGCTCTGGGATGAGTCAAAGAGTTGTGAGGGCTCAGCCACCTGGATTGCTCTTCTGTGTACTTATTTTCACATTATTTTCTCAACAGCTTTTCATTCCTGTGACTACTTGAGGTCAGGTGATTCTCCATGTGAACAGTGGCTGCACACCAGAGGCATTATTCATGTGCAAGAAGGACATATTTAATATTAGTTTTCTCTTTTTAATGGCAAACTTTATTCTGTTTAAAGTTTTACATCCAGGAGAATTGATATCGTGTATCTCTGATGACCACAAGCAAGAAATAATAAGTGAGGAGGTCATGACCAATACATGGGGAGCAATGTGTTTGCAGGGTCCAGCAGACCAGGTCTCTCCCAGACCTGGCCAGGATCAGGTTAGCTGGTAGGCAGCAGAAGCAGCCCCAGCCCTGGGCGCTGGCCATCTCCTGGGGATATTGTTCCACAGCTGGCTCTGGTTTGGTGGGACCCGTGGCTGGGAAGGGCAGTGCTGTGAAAAACTGGAGACCAGCAGCGGGGACTGTCAGCCCTGGAAGGACTGAAATGGGTCCTGTGCTGTGGGCTGGGGAGTGGGGGAGAGGCCTCAGGGGGCTGGGCAGAGATGGGAAGGATAGCCAGAGCCCTCAGCCCTGACAATCAACAGCAAATAAATTTGTAGCTTCTGATACAGACAGGGCTAAGCCAAAATTGTGAGATTTTTCACTGAAGATACCTTTCATCTCCAACCTTCATCCTCTTATCACAGAATCACAGAATGTTATGGGGTTGGAAGGGACCTCTGGATATCACCTAATGCAACCCCCCAACCAAAGCAGATCCACCCGAAGCAGGTTGCACAGGAACTTGTCCAGGTGGGTTTTTAATGTCTCCAGAGACAGAGACTCTATCACGTCTCTGGGCAGCCTGTTCAAGTGCTCTGCCACCCTCAAAGCGAAGAAGTTCCTCCTCATGTTTAGATGAACTTATGTACAAGTTTGTGCTCGTTTCCTCTTGTCCTGTCACTGGGCACCACTGACCATTGTCATTGGGGCCGTTGTCCTTAGTAAGCACCATCTTTTCTGGCTGGATTGTGTTGGGAGCTTGCAAACAGACAGATGCCTAGCAGGTGCCCAGCAGTAAAACGAACAGAATTTTAGACTCCAAGATTAAAACACATAACTGCATGAGTATTCACATAGTAAGAGTTCAGTTTGTTTATTCAGAGTTGTTAGTAAGAAAATGTTTACTTTTTATCAGAAGAATGTGGGTGAGATTAAATGTAGTTAGTCTGTCCATACTATTATAACATAGTGGCAAATTGGGTACTATTTATTTTGCCGCGATGAACTCTGGGTTTATGTGGTCTGGCTAATTTAACAGCAACAGTCTTCTGCCCACACAAACAAAATCTGTGCCCATATGTGTTTCTGCATCCCAACCCCCTGTACTTAAAGATTATTGACTGTATTGTCAAACCTTCAGATTGTAACATAGATATTCCTTATAACATTGTGTTCTCCCAATAATCAATTGTAGTGGGACCACTTATAGATTAAGATGTTATTTAGCTTACAGATATTGGAATTTGCATATAGAAATAAAACTGCTTTTGCATGGGTCATGAAAAATGCATAAAATTCTTGGATAGGCTATAGAAAAAATCAATGGGAAAAGAGATCTGTCAGCAGGAAGTAGTGATTCATTCTTATTTTGTTCACATTTTAAAATGATATAGTCATTTCTTATTTACATTAGTTTCATGTACACTAGATGTGGTTCATGAAAAACTACCCTAACAACCTTCTAGTATCTCCATTATGTAAAACTGAAGTTTATACATCTCTGCAGGTGACATAAGTTGAAGTGTATTTTAGAACTCACTTTTCTTCCTATGCAGCCACTATGAATTTGGGAGAGGGGCTCGGATGCAAGTTTAGCCTTATATCTCCTGGATACTTCCCACTTCCATATACCAGATTGCTGAAATAGAGGAGACCCTGCTTCCACAAACCAATTTTGCACCTCTTTCTCGACAAAACATAACCCTCCCCGCCCCCTCCCCCCCCATTGTCTGAAACTCTAAGCACATATTTCTTCTAAGCCCATGTTGTGGTTTAACCCCAGCCAGCAACTAGGACCAAGTAGCCACTCGCCTCCCAATACCCCACCCCGTCTAAGTTGGGACAAGGGAGAGAACTGAAAGAATAAAATGAGAAAAAACTTCTGGGTTGATATAAATACAATTTAATAAGTAAAGCAAAAGCTGGACACACAAACAAAGGAAAACAAGGAGTTCATTCACTGTTCCCCATCAGCCAGCAGGTGTTCAGCCATCTCCAGGAAAGCAGGGCTCCATCATGCATAACAGTTACTTGGGAAAACAAATGCTGTAACTCCGAATTTCCCCAATTGCCTTCTTCATCCTTTAGATTTTATTGCTGAGCACAATGTCATATGGTATTGTATATATCTTTGGCCAGTTGTACTGGCTACGTCCCCTGCCAACTTCTTGTGCACTCCCAGTCTACTCCCTGGCAGGGTAATGTGAGGAGCAGAAAAGGCCTTGATGGTTTAACAACAACTGAAAACATTAGTGCGCTACCAACACTATTCTCATCTCAAATCCAAAGCAGGTACAGCAGATGCTAGCAAGAAAGTTCCCAGCAGAAACTATGACAGTCCACCAGCTGTCTTCCTGCATAAAATTTGCATCCTCAGAACCCATGTAATTTGACTACTGATTTCACAAGGGGGTAGGTTATGAGTTGCAGACTGTATGCGTGAAAATGCATTATAGTGTTGGCTGTTAATATCATCCTGATGTTGAGAGGATGAATTAAAATCATTACAGTCATCTTCCTACTTCCAACCCCACAAGCATGTCCTGTACACAGTAGTACACTAGTAATAGCAACCACATAGACCATACAGACATCAGAGACTGTCTGGTCCAATGCTCCAGCCCTAGGCAAGGTCAGCTAGAGTAGGTTGCTAAGGATCATGTCCGGATGGGTATGAGCAGCTCCAAAATTAGATACACCAGAACCTTTCTGAGCAGCCAGCTCCAGAACTTGATTACTCTTACAGTAAATAAAGTTTTTTCTTTTTTTTTCTTTTATTTAAATATAATGTCCTATATTACAGGAAATACATCTAAGAGGCAATCTTAAGGAGTTGTTAAACAAAACTAAACTGATTTACTATGTGGAGAAATAACTGTATCTCTTCCTATTGCTTTATTATTCATATATGCTTCTATCATAATTTTGTGAAGAAACATTAAAACATTAATTGACATGCAGTATTATTTTATATTAAGATAGAAATAAAATATAAGAAAAATTCAAAATTATCCATTCTTTAGTAATATTTTATTTTTCTATTTCTTAAGTTAAATTTTTAAGGTAACATACAGACAAGACTAAAAAGTGCTTTAAGTGCTTTCACAGAATCACAGAATGATATGGGGTTGGAAGAGACCTCTGGAGATCATGTAGTCCAACCCTCCTTTAAGTTCAAGTTGTTCTGTATTGTACTTTAAACCCTTTCTAATATGCTTTCCCTCCCTGGATTTGAACAAAATAATTCAATGTGGCTGTTTACATATGTTAAGGCATAACAAACTTTTGAAATATTCATTTAGGTCTCTAAACTAACATTTTCCTCTAGCTAGAACACGTCTATTTATAAAATAATGCCTATGACTGTATCACAGTATAAAAATTTAGAAGGCAAGCAACGTGTATAAAACAATTCCACTTTCAACATGTAGCTTATGTGTATATATATGACTATATGTAAAATAAACCTATATATGTGTGTATATATATGGATACACACACACATGTACATGCACATACATGTTAGACAATTTTTTTTAAGTTAGGAAAAAAATTTACTTGGGAATGTACTTGGGAATGACTTACTAAATGTAAGCAAAATCAGAAACCAGTTCATCTCAAAACACCCCAAGACTTGATTGTTTTTGCTTAATTTAGATTTTTAAACTCTAGAGATAAAGAAAAAAGTGGTGTAACTCTACTGGACCTCACTCCATGAGAGTGAGAGCCATTGGCACTGAATGTCTTTTTAACCTTCATATCTGAGTGTACTGAACTTAGTATAGTATAGAATTGTCTGTGCTATATTATGATTCTACTGAGGTAAATAACAAAACTCCCATTGTACTCAGTGGTACAGGATTAGTCGCTCTATTTTTTACTGGGGCAGAGGCTTTTCCCTTACTATTACTGTATCTTCATATAAATATAGCAGCATTATTGAAAGTCTGAAGCTTCATGCCATTGCTTTGCTCATCTTCTTAAATTCAGTAACACATGGCAGATTTCTTTGGAGCCTTATCTCTCAAAGCAAAAAGAAAAGCATGATCACAACAGTCAGCTTGGCTTTTCTTCTCATCTCTATATGCACTTCAGTGCAGGAGAAGTTCAGAAACCACAGACCTTCAAATGGTTTCTTTCAAAGGCATTAAGAAAAGAAAGGGAAACAAATATTGAGGTATTACAAAGAAGTTTTCAGCCAGCGCATGTTTATTAAGCTCTCTTTATTCTATTCAGCATATTCAAAGACATCTGATTAAACTGTCCCAAATAAAAGGGAGAAAGATTTCTTCAGTCTGGGCAGTACAGATAAATAATTTTGTGGAAGATTTTTATCTGTACTGGAGACTTGTCGAGGCATTTCAAACAGGCTATGCACGTTACTGCAGTCCTGTTCAGAATATGCTAAAATAGTGAATCTGGCTAATTGGAGATAGAAAAGATTTTTTCTAATCACTACATGACATACTTTGCAATTCTTGCAGACACTCAGACGTATTTCTTCCTTCATGTGTATTTCCAGTGAAATTACTGGAACAAGTAACATGAAAAATAGTGGACCAATAAATACAGCAGTGGAAATTACTGTATGGCACAGCACACAACAACCTTGTTGCGACCCTTCTTTGGGTATCTTACTTTAATCTTCACATTCTCTAATGTTTCAGCTGTGTGATAACTTTTTTTACAGATAGATGCTAATTTTGGAAGGGATCATTCAAATGCAAAAAGAAATATTGAGTAACACTGTATTAATTAAAATGGAAACAGAAAAGGACTTTCTCACTCAGATCCTTAGCTCTGAATTCTCTTGAAGTTACCATCTAACACTATCTGAGGATCTGTCATTTTTATCTCCACAATTTCTTTCATTATTTCAATAAATAAATCTCTTCCATAAAAGCAACACTAATTCTTTTTGAGTCAGGGAATTTAGCTGCTCTTTATTTTTTTCTCTCTGTGGTTCAGTAGGAAAATCAATGGGTCCAATCGCTTTTTGTTTCTTCAGCTGCTTGTATTTTTAAACTCGTGATTAGTGAGCACTGACATTGAAACCATTTGACTAAACCAAACGGTTCTGTTACTTCCAATCTCTAGTTCTTCTTTCCCTCTATTCATAACGTTCATCTTTATTTGAGTTAATCTAAGAGCTAGCAGATAATAATCTAGCTTCGGTTTTATGCAAACCAGTATTACCACCATAGTCACACATTGAGATCGAGACTTAGAGGATGTTGCAGGAGGAGAATGGAACATTAAATCTACAATAATAAAAGAAAACTTACTGTAATCTCCTTTGAAAAACGAAGTGAATAATGATTTTTATAATATTTTTCTCGTTGTATAATGACACATATGATAGAACTTCCACCACTGAGTTTAGGAAACGTTCACATACGTTAATGAAAGGTGTACTTTGTGTATACATATGTATCAATTAGTAGCCACACAAATCTGCAACTAAGAGTTTTGACCAGAAAAAACCTCAAACACCTTACTAGTAAACATTTTAAAATTGTCAATTATTTAATTTCTTTCCATGAATCCTCTTTATTTTCTTCTTCTAAGCATTGTCCTTTCCTGCTGCTGTTTACACCAATCCTACTGGTAAAAGTAATGGCTACTTACCTGCTTCATCCACTTTAATCACACTGATTGATTGACTTTCCTTTGAGTGTGCCTCTTGCAATGAAATTGTGACCACTGGCACAGTCTGTGGAAATAAGCTTTCTCATTTGTGATATTTCCTTTTAATTCTGTTTGTTAATAGACCAAAACAGTTCCCCAAAATGTAACAACCTGCCATGGTCTTCACGGGAGGGGAGGCAAAGTGAATCCCACTGAAGGCAAGTTTATTTTGAAGATGATGTCTTCACTGAAAAGTAATCACTTTAAAACATATTAAGTGGTTCGCAAATCCACAGTCTACTTTTGCTCCTTGCCGTTCAGCACAACCTGTGGCTGTCACTCTTCTCCACTGCCAGCAGATAATACTGCTCACAGCAATATGAGTGAGCACAACATCGTTTATGGCTGATCCAGGCCCACTGAGGCAGCAGTTATCAGGTTGTCTTGGTCCCTGTATGCATGCAAATGCCTCTTTAACTGGAGGTGCCCACATTTTTCTAACCCTTTCATCCTGTTTCTAGGAGACAGACAATAAAATTAATTAAAGTAGGTTTTATTGCACATTTGGGAAAGTGATGGGCCTTTGTAGCTCTGGATCAGCAGTCTCCAATTTCATATTTGCATGAGGATAATAAAGAAACCAAGACAATTAATATAATACCCTCTGCAGACAACTTTTCTGTAACTGATGGCATAACCTTAATGACCACAATGCTGCAATAGATTAACTTACCAATGCAAGGGATACTTACCTCTTTTGTGATAGTTTTGAGAGACTTGATGTTAAGCAGCTTTGTACATGTCTACACAGTATGGTCAATAAAACAAGTGATGATTTCACTTGGGATTGCTTTATAATCGGAATCTCTCTCTGGACTCTTCTAGTTTGTGAAAAGGTGCATTAAACCTATCATCTGTTTGTATTAATTAAGAATCGGCTTTTAATTATTTTTTTGTTTATTTTGAAGGTGGAATACCTGGCAGTACCAGAGTGATTGGAACATTCCCTGGGATGGAAAGAGGGGAATGTTGCACTGATTTTCTTGCAGAAGAAATCTGGCTAATTTTAAAGTCTGTTTCAGAAATGTACCTTACAGCACGCCAAACATCATCCATTTTGGAGCAATACCACTTTACAGATACAATTATTAATTATCATGTTGAGTTAATGTAACATTTGTACAGCATTTGGAGATCTTGCCAACTCAGTAAAGCTGTATCATTTGCAGTAACTGCTTTGTGAAGGGGATAAGGTATTTATTGGGGGAAGGATTCTTTGAATGGTCAAAACTGTCTGGAAAGGAATTCTGTTATTTCAGTTTTAGAGAAATTAGAGTTGTTCCATTAGCAAAAGTGAGAATCCATGTAAGGCTCTCTTACGGAATTGTTATTCTTATTGAATGATTGTATCACGAGCAGCTTGTAATTCTCCTCTGCCAACTAAAGCCCCAGTTTGTACAATGCACTTTGTAACCTGGGTTGTAAAAATGGCTCAGTTCTTTTCCCTTAATTTTTGAGCAGCAGATGGTGACAAGTTTTTATATGAGTGTCCAGATGAGAAATGCAGCCCTTGTGTGTGGGGCACTTCTTTACTCTCATGTTAGATACTGTTGTCCTTCTGAGATCCAAGAGCTTTTTCCTCACTGCAGTCTGAAGGATTTGTAGTGCTGCAAACAGAGGAACTGAGTTTTTACTTCCTCCTGGATACACTGGCCAGGGAGAATGGACCAGCTGAAAAGGAGGCAAGCAGACCATCAGAGTGCATGGTCGTTCCAGTGCTGAGCTTGTACAAAGATGGATTATACCGCATATGGCAAAATTTCCTTATTAAAGCAGTGGCCAAATCAGTTTGGCATTTGGGGTTCTTTTTTTGCTCCGAGCAAAATCAATTGGAGCTCTACAGCCAACTTCAATGAGAAAAGGATAAGGCACTAAATAATAAGCTGCACAGCTTTTGTGTTACTTGAAAAAAAATCTAGGCAGATCTTTGCCAGAGTGATTGTGAATGTGGTACTTTTCCAGAAGAGCTTGGAGAGCCTCAGGCTTGGCCAAAGGAGTACAAATCAGTTCAAACCTAAAATTGTACTAAGTTTTCCAAAACATAAATGACAGACAACAGAAAAGCACGAGAAAAATGGAAGCTATAATTCAAGTTAACATCTGAGCAGAGTACAAAAGAGAGAAGCAGCTGGTTAAATGAACTTTTTTTTCTAAAGAAACTTAAGTTGTAATTTTTTTCATATTGAATTTTAAAAATAGCCTCCACTTTACCCTTTAAGTGAACTGGAAAAGAACAAATGACAATAGCACAGTAATTTGGGGGCCAATTTTCCTTAAATACATGTTCTATTCGATATTGAACCCTTTTGATATTTGGAAGCTTCAGGACTCCGTTCTCTGAAAGAAGCTGCATAAATTGAGGAATTCTGACAATACCGTTGGGCCTAATAGCTGCTTGATCATGATTCCTTGGTGGATCCCACTGCTCTGGCTGATTGGAAGACTCTCAGTTTCATACAGTAATGCTGAAATACCAGTCAAACTGCCACGGACAGGGTTATGCATGTATTGTCATTATTAAGCCCTATTGTCAGGGTCTTTGTAATCTGGCTGTAAAATTATTCTTAACTGAGGATACGTGTACAAGCCTGTAAGCACATCCACTTGACTATTTTTGCATATTTTCCAAATCACTTATTTTCTTTTGCCACTTTTTTTTTTTTCCAGTCTTTTTTTTTCTTTTAACAAGAAGAAAAATGAAAGTATTTCCCTGCAAAAAACTGATATTCAAAGTTGAGATAAAGTGGGTTTTTCTCAAGGAAGTTAATTTTTCTTCTGCTACTGCTGCTAGATTAACCCTCACCAAAGGGCGTCTTTCCTCCTAAAGAAATGTCTTGACAACACTTAGGGGCATCTGTCATGTTTGGGGCCACACTCTGCTAGACCTTTCAAAATGAGTTGGCAGTTGATATTCCTGTGTCACTTCCTTGATGTTGGTTGCAAAGTAGTTAGGACCCACTTGTTCTGCACTGACTCATTCTGGATAGTGCCATATTGCAACAGGCATTATATTAAAATGATTTGGCATCGTTGGTATAGTAACAAATGACAAAGGGCACTGTAACAGATTCTTCCAGAAATAACTGAAATTTGGCAAGGATAAATTTGTTGTGCTGTAGTTTTTCTTGCATATTTAAAGCCTTTTCTTTTGTAAGAACCGAGGATTTTATATATTGCTTGTCTCTCACATTATCTAATTGCATTTAATTTTGGGCCCTTTCTTTGCAGAGGGGAAGGAGAAGAGAGATTCTTATAAAGTGTATGCTATGAATGAGCAAAAATAGACAGATCTTTAAAATATTTCATAAACCCCACCACTCCTTCTCCTTTCTCCCCTTATAGATTTCATGCTATTTTTGCGCTCTTCCTTTCTTTATCTGCCTGATCTGTCTCGATACTTGTACTATGATCCACTATCTGATTTGGAAATATTATTCAAACTCAGTAGTACAGAACAATTTCTATCCTTTCACATTGATTTTGTGATTTGATTATATATTATGGTTCTGTTTAAAAATAATTTAAAAATGTTTTTAATAAAAATATTGTCAGAAACCAACAATTAGCAGCTTGGTTAGAGCAATATTTGCATTGTTTCTAAAAATAACCTTGTGATTCTTGATGGTCTGTCGTATAAAGATGAACCAATTATTAAGCTATTACCTTACAATATATTAATCAGGTGTTGGGTTTGGTGTCTTTGTGTCTTTTTAATTTTTTTTTTTTTTTTTTTTTAAACTGTGGCAAAATTATGCTAAAAAATAATAAAATTATTTTGTTTGCAAATGATAACATTCATAATATTTTTCAACACTGCCAACAGCAGGGTTACACAGACACAGGGTCAGGAAACCCTCACCCATTATATTAAAAGTCTGGAGTAGGAAAAGTAAATATAATACTCTTCAGTGTCCTCTGGCAGTCACTTCACTGGTACTGTTACATTCCTTACCCACCGTTCATCTTTTCCTCTCTGCCTCTTAGTGCATCTCTACAGAGCAGCAGATGACTGCTTCTGACTATCCGTGTTCTCAGTTAGCCTTTGTAACCACCCTGGGTCTGTGCTGCTTCTGCTTCTGTCTGCTTGCCCATGATACAACATGATTAGCAGCCTCCGGAGATCATAATCTGAAAACCAGGCATGTTACAAATTGGAGACCTTCCTGGAAGAAGTCAGAGAAATTTATGCAGTACCTGCTGGCAATTTGCCTTGCTTCAGCCAAAGATATTGATTGTTAGATGCATTAATTTTAAGAAGCACACATTCTCTCCCTCTTTATTTTTGCAAAGAGCCAATACACAGCTGTGAAATCATTTAGCTGACTTAACTAAGATTATTTGACAAGGAGAACAGTTGTATTAATATAAACAAACATGTCTTAATTTAATTATCTTCCTCTTTCAAACAACCCTGTTTGTTACCATCAAATGGAATGATCCTGAAACATTGTTATTGCTACCTTAGCACTCCCGTGGAGGAAAGGTGTCAGATAAAGTAGTAAAAGTATCTTAAATTGGCTCAGTATTAGCAAGAAAAGCCTCTTCTTCTCAGGCTGTCTCCACTTCTTCGTTTCCCCCCTCCCCAAGTCTTCTTTACAAGCTTTATTGCTCGTTTTTGTTTCTTAAAGTTGCTTGTCTCTCCTCCTCCACACTTTTCTCAGACTTTTGTCTCTCAAACTAACACCTCCTTTCAATACTGACTTTGCAAGAAATTTGTATTTTCCAAGAAAAAGGAAATTCTTTTTAGTCATCTCTATAGGGCCCTGAAGAGCTCTGCAGCTTAAAGGGTACCTCAAAAAGACAATGAAAATAGATAATAATACTACTGTTAGAACAAAGCAGATAGCAAAACAGAAGCTTGAGTTCAAATACCCTTGAAGGCAGACTGGATTTAGATGGGTGCATGCATGCATGCTAAGGTGGCAGTAATGCCTCTTATAGCACTGTTTGGTGCCGTTGAATGCTCTCCAGGACAAATGACAACAAAAAAGCTTCCTCACGGGACAACACTACTTTTTACTCCCAACATAGTGGCTGCATCCAGATTAATCCATGTGTCTGAAGCCATGCCTTGTTCAGTATTTTGATTTAGCATTTGGATGAAAATCTAGAAATGGTTACAGTTCAGCTCTGACTGCTGTAGAAATCCCTATACATTTGCACAATGTTGGCTGTATCAAACCTTTACCCATAACAAGAGTGTTTATTGCATTTCCCATCTTAAACACAAAATTTTACTAATTCAGCTGTCCTGGCTCTGAATATTTGCTTCTTCAACATATTTCTGAATGTCACAAAAGGTGGAAGATGATTTTTCAAAGGATTTCTTTTATGAATTGGTCTACAACTCACGGTGTCTGAGTGCAAGGAATACACTTTCAACGTACAAGAACTATATTTCAGTGTGTTGTTCATACCTTTGGGTTTCCCACTATTGAAATTTGTCCCTTTCTTATCTTTCCCCTTTTCTAACTGTTTTCCAAACTGTTAGACTTATTTTTGAAAACAAATAAATAAATAAAACAATCTTCTGCTTTCACAAAAACACCCAATAGAAGGGAGTCAAAGATATGCGTTTTATTATCACTCATAAAATGTCACTTGATGAAGTGTCACATAAAAGACTCACCAGAAAGTAAGGATTTATGAATTACATGGAAAAAAAGAAGTGATATGAAAATGCAGTAGAGAAGAGAGACAGGGGAGATAAAATTTGTCATTGTGACTGACAGTCAAAAAATAGTATTCCTGATTCTGGTAGTGAGTAGTGATATCCTCTGAGACTCACTTCTAAGATTAGTTGTCTGCTATATTCAGTATACCTTACTGATGGAAACATGAGGAAGAACAGGCTTATAAAAGACCTTGGGAATATTCCAAAGTAAGAGAGGAGTCTACTGATTGATAAAATCTTGATCCACGTGACACTGTTGAGACAGTCAAGCCACCAGGTTGTTGACTAAAAGAGAAAAGCCTTAGTAGTGTATTCTTAGTAGTGTATTCATGGCTTCTTACACAGCTACCTCATGGCAACAAAATGTGGAGTTCAAGGTAGTTAATTGCCATAGTGTAGCTATTAAAGCATAGTGAAAAAATACCAAAAGGCCAGTCGCAAACCCCAGTAAAAGCAATGACCAATGAGAGCAAAAAACCCACTACAGATTAAAGGGAAATGAAGGCAGCCATAAAACATTTTGGTTTTGGAAAATATCAACAGAATTGATTTTTTCCTAAAATATTTCTCACTTACATTCTTATAGTTTCCGTTCTTCAAAATTAAATTATTCTATTGTCTTCTTATTGGGAATGAAACAGAGAATGTTTTGCCTTTTGCTTTTCTTCTGCTTTCTATGGGTTTAGTATTGCAATATTTCTATGCTCGATATTAATTAATTAGATTTGAACTGGAATCTTGTTTTCAATATTGCCACATATTATATTATTAAAGTTTCCTAAATTATGAGTACAAACATTTGAACAAGTACTGACATTAAATTAGGAAAGTGAAGGTTGCTTTAGCTAAGGTCAAGGAAGGTCTTCAGTCTATTCCAGACTAAAGTTCTAAAAACTTATGATCAAGCAAGAGTAGAAATTGTGTTCTATAGTGAGAAAGGAAGTGATCGTGGATGTATATGTACCATCACCTGAACAGAGAATTCATAAAAATTATGTTTTATTTTAAAAATCTTTGTGTTTTCCTGTAAAATTCCTGTAAGACTTCATATAAAAATACTAAGGGAGTAAAAACATGCTTTTTGCAGACACTGACTGTGCATGTGTTGAAGTCAATATCAATCTGATGTCCATGGCCTTGGACATTAATGTGATTGGCAGGCAAATTGTCCGCAATTTAGCTAGTGCCTCTTGAGGTGACTAGGTAGCTCAAGTTCCAGTTGACAACGATTTGAGAATTAAACACCAATTCTTCTACAGAAGTCTCCAAACTCTCAAGTGTTATATAATTATCGACAAATCCTTTCTAATGAAATATAATTAATAATCTTAAAAAATGTAAAAGACAATATGCAGAAAGTAAATAACGCACTCCTTGTCCAGATAGTTTCACAATTGTCCATTTAATCCCCTTCCCATTTTACTAGAAGAAATGTCCCATGATGTGTCCTTTCTACTGTTTGAGGTAAAAGCAGTAATGGTTGCACACAAACAGTGCGATTGTACAATTTGGATATCCATCCTTGAAATATCTGTCAAATTTTCCCAGGAGGACCAATAGCTTAATAAGCTCTGGGGTTAAGCTATTGCTAGAAACATCCACAAGTTTCCATTCAGCTCAATTCTTGTCCTTTACATCTATTTTCAATAAAGAGTCACTTACACCAGTAGAAGATATTGTTTAATAATGGTAATCTCTTAGAAAGTTTCCTTTTTTTTTTTTCACATTATTGTTTCATCTCTTCATCAGGTTTCCCTGAGAAAACCACTCCCACGCAGAACTCCATCTTTATGTAGGTTTATAGGGATATCTTAAATGTCACTAGATGAAGTGCAGGTAGGCTACAGATGACTGAAAGGCTAGCATAACCACTTTTCTCTTGCTGTTATTAAGTGAAAGAGAAGAATTTTTTTGTTTGTTTGCTTGCTTATTTTTTCCAAATGTAATTTTTTTATAGCTTTTAATAGCAGCCCTACGTTAGCTTCACTGAAATTTTGCCATTGTTTTTTCAATGATTCTACTAGATTCTGCTGGGTTCTACTAGGTAGTGATTCTAGTGAATCTTCTTGTGAATCTACTAGGTGATTGTACTAGAAAGGAAGATATTTATCTTTTTTTTTAAAAAAAGGTAGCTTTATATTCTTTGCCCCTACATACTACACCCATGTGCATTTGGTGACTGGTGCTTCTGTAGCAATACAAAGAAATGCAAACAAAAAAATTCAACCCTCCAGAAAACTTCCTGTACTATAGAATATTTATAGTCAGAAAACCCAGGCTGACCATTTTAAATATATAAGAAGATATGGAATTTCTCTAGTTCAGTAAGATAATTAGGTAGAAAAAAAGTTACAAGGAAAAAAGAGCAGTGATGTTGACAAAGAAATGTTGTGAACATTTAATGGCAGTTCCAGTAGCTGCACAGTGTATTGTAGTTAAATAGTTTTGTCAGTTGCTTTTCTTGTAACCATTGGCCATGCCGTAGTTCTGTATAAACCTTTGCAGGAGATAGAAATGGCTTTAATGAAATTTGAGTAGCTGACATATTAGACAGTACATTATACTGGAAAAAATGCTCCTTGATATTTTTCCGAAGGACTGTCTCTCAACCGTAATCACTTTTTCCTTACATACATGATGTCACCAAAGACTTTAAAGAAACTAATTATTTTGTCATTGACTGAAAAATAATTTAAGAGCATGTGAGACTTCAAAATTTGTTTCCTTTATCCTATATTGATAAACACTCTAAGCAACAGCAAGTAGCAGAAGCTGATTTCATCAGGCCTGCAAGCTGCTGGGCCAGTGAACCACACCCCATGCAACAGGAAAATCTTGCTCATTTTGCTGTTCTAACAACTTTGAACTCCATCAGAGAAAAAAATATTTTAGAAGACAACAATTACAAAGCAAATTTAATGATAGATATTTTTAAAAGAATTTATTTAAAAACACTGCTTTTAGTTAGTCAGTTCAAATGGCTGAAATGCCTAAATGCCAGATGGTGAAGTTATTCCAGCCCAAAAGAAAAGAATTATAATCTGTGCTTTAGTGCCCTGAATTTAGGAAACTCCACACCCAAAAATTCAGCTCCAGCATGCTGACTTGGAATATCTGAGATATTTACCCATCTCTTCAGATTCAGTGGAAAGGAATAAGTGCAATCAAGAGCAAGTTGGAAAGCCTAGATGGCAAGCAGAGGTTTCTTAGAGTTATCAATGGGAAATGCATCATGTCAAGCTTCAGCCTGTCTTTAAAACAGAGACATTTGATTCAAAATTGTGTATTTGACACTTCTTCCTATTCCTAGTCCAAGTTAGCCAGTTCATGAAGTGGGAACTCACCCTGTTTTTTTTTTAAAGAAAAGGTTTGCTGGAGAATTTTTGCTACCTATCTTTGACTTAATAGATTTTGTATCTATTTTAGACCTCAGCTCAATTTCCTTTTCAGTCTGAGGTGGATCAAACTTCTCTTTTCCACTTTATAAAAAAATACTCTCACCACCAGGTTATAATGTAGTTTTGGAGAAGGAAGGAAAAGGTGCGAAGGGAGCAATACAGTCAAACTCTCTTATTAAGATTGATCACCAAGGGCCAAAGGCAAACAAAAAAGCAAGAAGGACATGTCTCTCCAGTTCATTGATTACAATACCCCGCTCATGTTGAGGAGCAGGAGCTGTCATTGAACCAAGAAAAAAGAAACCACAGCTTCAGTTCTTTGAAGAACATGTTCCTTTATTTGTACTTTATTGTTACTCTCCTTTAATATGAAAAAAAAAATATTGGCTGGCTGGCTATCTACATCTAACTTTATTACTTTGTTATTCTGTTTTTCTTCCAATCTATTTAATAACTCTTCTACTCCATTTGAAACACGAATTTGTCTTAATTCTTCTGTATCCTTGATTAGAAAACATGAGCACAATATTTTCTGTTTTGTATGAGCAAGGTTTCTGTTCTTTCTAACTCCCAACTTTGTATTATCAGATCTAATTATGACTATCATAAAGTCTGTGTAATGACTAGAAGTTCTGTATTGTCTTGGAGTTACCCCTTCTCTCCTAAATTGAATGGCTTTAGAGGTGTTGCACCAAATTTCCACATCTGAAAATTTGGTTCAGCATTTCAGGTTGCAATTAGGAATGTGAAGCAACAGCAGTTTTACAGAGAACTTATCTAGCCTTGTTGGGCCTTGTGTTGCAGATGCAAGTGTTTCAGATGCTTTATTTACTTCATAATGGCTTTATTTAGACTGTGTTTGTTTCTTATTCATTGTCACTTTCCAGCTTACCAGCATATCTGTGCTGGTATAAGGAAAGTGAGTTTCACAGATTCCTGTAGAATCATGAAAAGAAACCACATTTTCACATTTGTAAAATATAAATATCCATAGTGCTTATATATGTCAATTGGGAAGTACCAACATCATCAGGTGATGTGATCTCCCATTATCAACCATCAACCTTGAATAGAGAATTTCCTAATTGCCCTTTGCAGTCATGTTTGCAGTACTTCAGTGCAATCAGTGCCAAACAAGATGTATCAATGGAAAGCAGATCTCACCAAATAGACTTCAAACAAGTTATCGAAAAGCCTGAAATTGGTTGATAGGATACCGTCCAGGTTCTGCAAGGCTTTGGATATTGTGGTGCAGAAAGAAGCCAGAACAGTACTAAATCAACTATATGGATTAATTGCTAACCAGCCACACACGGGGAGTTAGCACTCCGGTGTGTTTTTGCAATTTGCGAACTAATTGGCTTTTGACCTTACTCCTTTTCATCTTAAGCATTTTTTTTAACCTGTGACATGTGAAAAACAATAAGCTCCTCATCAGCAGCAACTGACATGAAAATAGGTTAAGTGGCAAATGACAGAGAAGATGTCATCAATACTTGCTTGTTATGCACCATAAACAAATTACATGCATTTCAGTTAATGGAAACATAACATTCTCTTAAAATAGTAAATGGAGTTCATATTCCCTGAATGTATCACCTCCATCCCTGGAAAGATGAAAGTACAATTCATTTTGTACATCATCTCAAAGCATCTGGAGGNCAGCTCTGAGGAAAAAGTCCTGGTAGTCTTAGTGGACAACAGGATGCCCATGAGCCAGCAATGTGCCCCTGTGGCCAAGAAGGTCAATGGCATTCTGAGTTGTACCAAGAAGAGTACNGATGGAATGACTGGATGGATAGATAAAGGGAGGATGATGGATGTTGTTTACCTTGACTTCAGCAAGGCTTTTGACAGTCTTCCACAGCATCCTCATAGGTAAGCTGAGGAAGTGAGGATTAGATGAATGGACAGTGAGGTGGATGAAAACTGGTTCAAAGACAGAGCTCAGAGGGTTGTGACCAGTGACACAGAATCTAGTTGGANGGAGCACCTCTTTTATGAGGAAAGGTTGAGAGACTTGAGCCTTTTTAGTCCGGAGAAGAGAAGTCTGAGTAGGTATCTGATAAATACCATAAACATTTAAGGGGCAGGTGTCAAGAAAAAGGGATCAGTCTTTTTTTCATTGCTTCCTAGTAACAGGACAAGAGGAGATGGGAACAAACTTGTACGTAAGAAGTTTCATCTACACACAAGGAGGAACTTCTTCATTTTGAGGGTGGCAGAGCACTGGAACAGGCTGCTCAGAGA